>JAUPFP010000010.1:617500-1115000 GCA_036925085.1 Brachycybe producta | reverse complement strand
TCTTCTCAGTCGAATTTTGAAGTTATTTGAACTTATTTCAAACACATTGGATGAGGTCAGTTGAGGTTAGGTCACTAAGGGGAATGAAAAAGGGAGGGAGGGAGGGAGGGACACGGACTTCCTGTAACATTTTTGTTTTAAATCCCTCTTTATTTTTGTTTTGTAGACTTTCTTTCTAGTTTAGATTGTTTGAAAAATTCGAAACCGGAAGTTTTCCTGTAATGACGACGATGTGTAATTTTCACACATGTGTCATTTTTTTTTTTTTGGTTGGTACTTATTTGTTTATGAATTTACGATTTCAAAACGCACCTCAAAAGAAGACGATATTTTCATTTTTATCATTAAAATAAGCAGCTCTCCTCACTAGTATGTTAATACCTGTCATATTTCATAAGCCATTTTTCTCTCTACTTACAATAAGCCAGTCATTTGTTATTTTCATTTAATGTCTTTCATAATATTGCTTTTAGGTTTTAACATTTTATATAACTGACCTAAAATCTTTCATGAACAGCTAGCTAGTTAGCTAGCTGAGTTTCAAAACTCTTTTGGTTATTTTGCAGTTTACGAAGAGCAAATTGAAGTCGTGTTAGAAACTAGAACGGTAACACTGAATCACTTAATAGTATTTTCATGTTGATATCTTTCATAAAAAGCTTATTTTTTAAAACAAAAAAAAAAGATATCAACATGGAAAATACCCTTAAATGATTGAGCTACCCTTCTAGTTTCTAAAGGTCGTTCAAGTTTTTTTTTTCATCTTACACCTGAAAAAGAGAATTAATCATAGTTTGAGAGGCCCCCGTTTACACTTTAAAACCACCTTAAGAACAGTTTTTTTTTGTTGTTTGTTGTTGGAAGTAACTTATGAAATGATGAAAGCATTATTATATATATAATATCCCAGGTCTGTGTGTGTGTGTGGAGTAACACTGTACAAAACCCTTGAAGCACGTCGGAATTTATATAAATTTGAATAAATGAACCGTTTTTTTTTTTCTCAAGGTCAACTATATGTTGAACTCTTCCTTTGGAAAGTGTAGAAGGGGGAGAGAGAGAGAGAAAAGTGGGAGGGGGTGAGGGGAAAGTGTAGAAGGGGAGAGAGAAAAGTGGGAGGGGTGAGGGGGAAAAGGTTGGAAAGTGTAGAAGGGGAGAGAGAAAAGTGGGAAGGGGTGACTGAAATTGAAATGAAAGGAGTAAAAAAAAGGAAAAAACGACGCGCATGCGCACAACTGCTTATGAATTTTGCTCCCGTCATTTATGACGGGTTACCCCACTATAGTTTAAATATATTAAATAAAAAGTGCATGAGTAATGTTTGCGATATCTTTTAAAAAAACAAAATTTTGATGGTAATTTAAAATAATAAAAACGTCACATAATTTAAACAAAAAAAAACCACCTGCCATAAAAGAAGGTTTATTTTCAAAGATATCATTATGAACATTATCTTTATAATATGTATTTTTTATTTACTCTTCTAGTTTGTAATAAATCTTGAAATTATTTCTCATAAGTTTTGCTTTTTCAAAAATTTTAAAATAGATAAATGCACCACAAATTCCTCCATTTATCGATTTATCCGAATGGAATGATGACGTCACGTCAATTCTGTTGGACAAATCAATGAATAAAGACAATTGACTCAATTGTTTTGAGTGAATTTTTTTTTTTTACCGTCTTGGTACTGGTTGTAATAACTGTGTATGGGTACGGTGCCCTACCTGTTGGTGTAGGTGACTGGAACAAGAGCATTCCTCAAAGGGCCCGTTCTGTCCAAGGCACTGTTGATGATGATGGTCACTACAACAAGAACAAGGAGGATTAGGAAGAGAAGAGTAGGACTGGTCATCGCCATCGTCATCCAAAGAGATGGACGAAGCGAGCGAACACGTGCTGCAGTCCGACAGTTTCCTCCAACACGAGGAAGACGTCCGTACATTAGAGACATAAGAACTAGAAGAGTCATCGAAAAGAGACTCGTCTAGACTGGAAAAGTCTCGAGTCGCACTGACAGTGGCATGAATGGCCTCTGCAGTACAACAACCGCTATGATCACTGATTACGACCGAAGGCATTTGCAATGGTGATTTGGAACTTCCTTCTCCTCTTCCTCCTCCTCCTCCTCCTGTCAGTCCACTCGAAGAACTGGGCGAAACTAAGACCACCTTCGAAAAACGTTCCTTTACGTCTTCTATGGGAATCTCTCGTAGTCGTTCACAACTGAGAGTTCTACGCGTCTCCGACAGTTGTATTTTGTGCAAGTTGGAGTCGTCCAGAGACAAAGATCTGGACAGTGTGTTCGATATCGTCGTTGTAACGTTTAGATCGAGGCTTGTCGTACCGCTGTAGCTGCTCCTGCTGCTGTAGACACTATCACAGAAATAGTAGGAGTAGTAGGAGGAGTCTGGCGAGGATGGAGCCGAGACGACTGACGACGAGGAAGAAACGGAACTTCGATGACCGCCACCACCACCACTACCGACGTCTCGAACGTTACTCATCGAAGAAGCTGAACGAAGTAGTTGAAGAGGAACTGTCAAACTGTTGTTCCTCGACTCTTTCGATGTTAGGTCGATGTTGACGGAACAACATTCCTCTTTGACTGACGACACATTCGGAATGGAACGAAGTGGTGGCGGTAGCTGTGGTGGGCCGTGCATCGTGCCTCCTCCTCCTCTTTCAGGTCCTTCCTGCCCTCTTGACCATCTGTGCTGTGTCCAATTGTTGACGTCTTTTGAAACTCCTCCTTTCGTCTCTTTCGATGTTGTTTTTTCGTTTCCTTTGTCCTCCATCTTCTGTTGACAACAATGAGTTTCCATGAGTTTGAATACAAACTACAATATGGTAACATTTGCATAGTTGTTGTGTGGGCCCTCTGGGGCCTTTTTTAAACTATATTCTTCGATTCAGACCGACTTAAAAGATATTCCAGTTATAAACACCAACCAAAACCACCTGTTATTTTGTTTTATAATTAATTAATATTTTAAAGGAGATTAATACGAACGACACAAAAGAAGGAAGGAAGTTTGAAAGTAGAATAAGAAAAGAAAAAAAAAACCGACTTCAGAAAAGGGAGTTTTTTTAAAAGTGTTTTCTAGAGGAGGGAGGGAGGGAGGGGGGTTGAGCCCCTCCTTAATTGTACTTTGTTAACGTTGTTGTTGTTGTTAACTAGCACTCCTTTTTTTAAAAACTCACCCACATTAAGTTGAGTAAACAAACGCCACATAACCACTTTTTTTTTAAAAAAATAAATCAAATACAAATCACTATAAGGTTAATAATGGAAAAAAACATTTCATTTTTTCTTTTTGCTGGTGATTCTTTCGAAGTTCATTGAATTTATAAATGACATCGTGGCATTGGATATGTGATTATAATAATAATAATAAGAAGAAGAATATAAAGCGGCGGCGGTGGCGGCAAAACACAATCAATAGACTAAGCAACAGTCATACAAACAAAGAGTTGCGTGCTACAAATGATCAGTGCGTATCGTCACTTCTTATGATTATTACTACTACTAGTACTACTAAAGATGATAGCAATTTACAAATGCTGCCTTATGGCAATTTAAATACATATAATATTATGTGTGTGTGGCAGGAAAAATAGCTATTCAGTTAAATGAGCTATTTTGTTTTTATTGTTAGCCTCCGTGTACAGGTCGATTTGCCCGCTTTCGGTCGGTCGACGCTTTATATCTAAACTTAATAATTGCTTAACATTAGAGGCTAATAGTAAGCCAAATAGCTGATTTTTTTTTTCTTCTGATTTTCTACGGCGTTTTCTACGTTTTGAGTAAAGTGAGGGCAGTATAGTATGGGATGGATGCTAAATGGAGGGTGGTGTTGGGTGGGGAAGCAATCTCGGATAAGTTTTGTTTGATGGCTCGTAATTTGGCGCCAAATTCAAATCTATGGTTTTTAACAAAAAAATGAATTTGTTCGCTAAATGATACATTAAGTGTCTCCTATTCAGAATTTGCTTTTACGTTTTCAGAAATAATATTAATTAAGAAGAAATATGCACCTTTCGAACTCCTCATTATTCTGTCTTTCTTTCGTGTGCAAAATGAAAAGAAACTAGAATGCATTTTAGAAACTAGAAGTGGTAGTGTTTTTGTTATCTTTCAAAATAAAAGATATTCAACATGAAAGTGCTTTTACCGTTCTAGTTTCTAAAACACTTTCTAGTTTTTCTTTGTTTTGCTCTTCTGAAAGACAGAATAATATCAGATTTCGAGAGGTGTGTTTACTTTTTAAAACAACCTTAACTTCTTCTCAATTTTACTTTTCAAAACGCAAAAAAAAAAAAAAAAAATTCAGAAGTTTAAAAAAATTGTAAAATAATCTTTTTATTTCAATTTTCGAATGATGAATATTAATTATAACAAAGGCAAATGAGAATTACTCTTTTATAAATGAAAAAGACTGTTTAGAAGTTATAATCGAAGTGGAATTATTTGTTTTTTAAACGTGATAATTAATTCTGAAAGGAGTCTAACCTCTAAATAGTCTTTTTCATTTTGCATAATAATTAATTTCTACAGTGGAACTGATGTATTATGCATTTTAATAGCGTTAATTTAGATTGGATCAAAATGCTGTACAATTTGTAGTAGTTTTCAAATACGAATTTAGTTTTCATTTTAGTTTTTAGTTTTAGTTCAGTGAAAAACGTGGTAAAAACAGAATTTGAAATTGCTAATTGTGCAACATTAAAGATGGTCTTGGAACATTTTGAATTTCTTCTTAATGTTGCAGCTTTGCTTTTCGCAGATTTGAACAAAAATTTCATCAAATTTTCTCAAATTTACGTCTTTTTTTTCTGTTTTAATTTGAATTTTAAAATAATGTGAGCGAGGCCGGTTCCATACGACGGGTACACTTGTAATTTGAATTCTTAAAAAAAATATTCTAAAATAGAAACAAAACTAACAAAAAGTGTTTCAAAAGTTCCCATTGAGTTGAATTATTCAAATGTTGATACTTGAAACCCTATGCAAAATGCGTCCAAGATTGAAAATATGTGACTATAGTGTAAGCTACGTGTGGAACCGGCATTAATAACGTAGTTTCAAATTGGCAGCGGCTGATTGAGTTGTTAGCTTAGTCGCCGCCGTTGACCTTTAATTAATCATATATCATTTTTGATTAAATATTGCGGATGGAAACAGTGTGTAATTAGTGATCTATAAATATGACTAATAACAAAGTGTTGATAATTTCAGTGGCGTTTAGTTTTATTGTCGGTTTTTTTGTTGGTTATCGAGTGAAGAGTTTTCGGGTCGCTTATCTGAAACGGAAACGAGAACGTCTCATGAACAAGTTGGTTGCAACACAAGACGAAATCAACAAACTTTAATCGAAAAAGTCAAACCCGGGGGCGCCCTTCAAAATGAATGTCATATTCCGTAAGATAAAAATCTCATTAATTACAAATGAAATGTGTGGCCTTATTATTTCTGATCGTATTGTGACTGTTTGCAGTTTACAATACAATGCTAGAAAGAATTATCCGCACGTGGATGGAGTACTCTGAACCGCACATGTCTTTGAAGAGTGTAGCGCCATCTAGTGGTAACAATATAACTAGTTATCCTTTCGATTAGCCTGTCCACAGAATAGGGAAATACTGTATATATAATTTTCGAATACAGTAAATATAATTCCCTTATTTTGTGGCCTGGGTTTCTTAAGGTATTGGTACCGTAAAATAGCCGTCGCAATATTGACGGTAAACGACGACACAAAAAACCCGTTGTAATAAATGTAAATGAATGCAGTTTTCTCGAGAACGATATAAGCACCACAGCTCTCGAGAAAAGAACATCAATTTACATCTATTAAAACGGTTTTTTTTTTCAACTTTTTTGTGTCGTCGTTTACCGTCACATTACCGTACCGCTATCTGAGGAAACTAGCTTTTGCAGCCGCTTAGCCTCTATGCAGGAAATTTGTGTAGCTTTTCACCTTAATCTGCCTCAATCTATATAACACCCTCAAAACCTTATATTGGAGGCTATACGTAGCTGCTAATAGAAAGAACACCCCAAATTACTTCTAAAAGTAATGAATTACAATTACTAATTACATCAGTAAAAAATAATTAAAATTACTCATTTTACTCAATAGGTGGGATGAATCCTGTATTATTCATTAAGAAGATACAAATAAATGAAATAATATTAAATTAATAATAAAAACAGTATGGCAATCAGGGTCGCCGCCACAAGGTGATCCATTGGTGTCAACTTCTATCAGGGGGGGTAAACAGTGTTAACTCCACAATTTTACATATCAGCCGCTAGATGGTGGTATACCATGTTAAGTCCTATTCCCTTCAATGAAGAGAAGAAACTTTCGAATGACTCCTCTGTAAAACTAACAGTTTACCTCGGAGGCACTGAATTGAATTAGATTTCTAACAAAAAAAATAATTAATTACAATTACAAATTGCATGTTTTAAAAAAGGAACGTGTTGAATTACTAATTACTGAAAAAAAGTAATCTAATTATAGTATTTCATTACTTTTGGCAAATGACTTTCCCAAAAATATCAACAAGAAAAATTTTATTTCGCACGTAACAAAATTTTATTCCATTTCATAGGTGGGTGAGAAAAAAAACGTTTAAAGTAGAGATCAAACAAAGGTCCTAAAAATTAAGTGATTTATTTATTTCTCAATTTCTTAAAAAACCACCAACATAATAAAAAAAATCCTTCTTAGACCATATAATAATAATAATAATCTCGGAAAAAAAAACTATTCTTATGCTTAATTAACCAGTAAAATTTCATTTACATGTATACAAATACCAGAGAGAGAAAGCAAGAAGATATTAAAAAGAACGTATTTAATCACTTGTTTCGCTTGCGCGTCCAGATAACGGAACGGATTAAATGGGGGAGAAGAAGGGAAAGAGAGGTTCGAACGTTACGAGGTAATAGGAGAGAGTACGGGGGAAAAGAACCTTGTCTCTCTCTCTCTCTCGAATACTGGTATTACCGAGGCATGTAGGCGATGGTTCGATAAGACGAATTCGGAACCATGACCACTTGTACTTTAGATTGCGGTAACTCCGAGCGCAATTTGTTCATTAGTTGGTGTGCACTTATGTACGTTCTAAGCGGTATCGTACAGCCCAAATTGAAAGACAGAAACGGAATACAACACGAATTATGGTCTATACGATGTTGCGAGTCTCCGGCTGAACCGATCTGGTGGTTGCTGTCGTGCAGAGACAACGTCACGAGTCCCCACATCAACGTCTTTACAAACGGGATGAATTTCGTAGCACGAACCGTGTTGTAATTGTTGTGATCCGGCTAAAAAAAAAGGAGACCTTTTAAGATTTAAAAAAAAAAAAAGGAACACCTTTGATGATGATTGTTGTTGTTGTAGTAGTGGTCCTTTACCCTAAATTTCATGTCGGGCCAGATGGTCATATGCCTCAGATTTTTCACCTTCTCGAGAAGTTCGCCGAAATTCGGAGGTATCCTGAATATGATCAATTCGAGACGAACCAAACTGTAAACGGAAGAAAAATAAGGTTTCCGCTTAGAGAGTATGTGTGATAAAGAGCCGAGAAATTCGGGAACAAAAAATTGACAAATTCGAGATTTAAAATATGCAAAAATAAATCCGGATACTTAATTATTTTAAAGAGAAAACGTACTTTTGCAGTGACGAGAGAACGATTTCCACTCCACGTTCGGCACAATTTCCACCGAATTCTAATCTCAGAGTAGTCAGATTTGTCAACTGGCCAATCGTTTCGTAAACCTTAATTCAGAACAAATAAGAGATCAAAACGAAATAGCGACGGAAAAATGATAATTTAAAGCAAAATAACAAACCTCCTCGGTGAATTCCAGACATTCTCCGAGTTCTAAGGTTTTCAGTTTCGGAAGACACTTCAGAAAGGAGTATTGGGATGGCGGAACGCCTCGTAAAGATGTGATGCACTGTACGAAAAGACAACGATCGAGATTAATAAAACCACGTTACGATCGTAAAAACGAGTGACGCGTCCGACCAGTCGAGTCAGTCTGTTCAGCGTTTCGAGTTCTCTGAGACCGTTGCCAAGTAAGTAGAGACCGTAAATTCCTCTAAGTTGGAGAGTTTCCAGATTAACCACTTTGCCGAACTTTACCAAGTCCAAGTTGCATTTCTTTTTTCTAAAACATAACGATATATCAATTTAGAAGAGACATGAGGGCGGAATTGTAGACTAAAAAGATGGAACTGACGAGTTCTCTTTGTTTTCCTCCGTGATCCATTCCGAAGTGAAACACTTCAGATTCGGATGTTGTGTTGTGACCGTGTGTACGATGTACGCAGGAACTTCGCACAGATGAAGGGTTTGCAGGTTTTTAATCTTGCTCGAGAGTAAGAGTATCCCACGAAACGTGACGTCCTTGTTGTCACTGATGGGCATGCCTCGCATATCCTACGTAACAAACGTAATCATTCGACAGGTTTGTCATTATTGGGGGGGGGGGGACGTACGATAGGAAAGAGTACTCACCAGTTGTTGTATCGTTAAAGTGGGGGCGGACCTTCCGAACATCTCCCAGTTTCTAATCCTTACGTTTTTCAGAACCACAGTTTCCCACTGAATAAGGAAACACGTTTTAATGGGGACATATGAACGGCTGATTTTCGAACGCTTTCATTATTGTGTCTTTTCAGTAGCGCAAAATGATAAGAGAATAAAATGTGTTTTAAAAACTAGAACGGTAGTTCAATCACTTATGGGTATTTTTTCATGTTGACATGTTTCAAAGTAGGCCTAAGATACAAAAATTGAAAACTATTGTTAGGTCGTTTTCCAAATGACATAAAAAGCTTATTTTGAAAGATGTCAAGCATTTAAATTACCCTTAAGGGATTGAGTTATCCTTCTAGTTTCTAAAAACACTTTCGAGTTTATCTTTACTTTTAATCCTAAAAGATAGAATAACCGGCGTTCGATTCTCGGCTGTTTGAAAATCATCTTTTATTAAAAGTGCCCCTTACCACCGAACAATGTCTAGCCACGTCTCTCCACGTGCAGCACACCTGCGACGCTTGTAGAAGGTCCGGTAGACTCAGATACTTGAAGATCTTTAGCAGAGATGTGAAACCACCGTTCAGAGAACTAACAAAACAATTTATCGGATTTGGAGCAGAGAGAGAACGTAATTTGTTCTGTCGAACGATGGACACCTGAGGGTGACCATTGTTAGGTTTTATTTTGGTGTACGCGTGTTCCGAGGCAGACATCGGCAACGAGAGCTGATTTCCACTCGCGTTGACTGTCACCGTCCGTTCCGTTATTTTCGAATACGTTTGAAGATTGCCGGCCGGAAAAGACGGCTTTAAAGCTCTAACAACCCGATAGTTAGTATGCATCGATTGTTGTTCGGGAGTTATTTTGTTGTTGTTTTGAGTGGAAATGGCCCTCATCATCGCATTCGTTAGATTAGGAAACAGGTAATTAGGATGATAACCGCGTGGAGCGAATTCTGGTCTAACTATACTTTTGACACTAGTCTGCGGAGTCTGCAACCGAGAAAACATGAGAGGACGGTTCATCGGTATGACGGATATCGATGCGGTCGGAAGTTCCGACGGCACCGGTTTCGTCCCGGGGGGAATTTTCTCTATAGTCACACCACAAGGAAATTGTGTCGTATTATGAAGGTTTGTCGTCTGTAACGGAGGGTTAATGCTCCAAACCGGTGAAACGGTCACATTTTTACACGACACTCGGTTAGAATTACCGGGATTATTCGGATAAGTCAACATATGTGGTCGAATGTTAACACTGTTGTTTCCGGCAACGTTATTGTTTGCTGAACTGTTTTTTGTTACCGTAGGTGAGAGTAATCTAACGAGCGATGATGTATTTTTAAGTGGAGTATAAGAACCACCACATTCCTGAAAAAAGGAAACAACTTGCGATAAAAAAAAACGTTGTTTGTAACAGTTGAATCAGAAGTATAACATACTCTACAGATAAAAGTTAAGAGTCCCGTGAAAGAATCCGCGAGTCCGACGCATCGTGGATGAAACAGGCAAAGACACTTAGTGCACTGCAACGTAGGGATGATACCCTGTTGACCTGGACAGTGAAACGAACAACGTTTCACGTCTGTCGTCAGTTCTCCTTCGGTTCTTCTAAACACAAAAAGGACCGACATTGAAACGGTAAGCATTTTGAGGTTAAAGCAGAGTTTCCACCAAATATCGATTTCAATTTTACTAGTGTTTTTTAATGTTTTAAAATGGGGTAAATTTGGTCTTTTTCTAGGGTGAAAATACACTGAAACTTCTGAAAACATAATTAACTTTCCTGTCTGTGAGCGAAATATTTTCTTTTTAAGTTTCCTCTTTTTCCGCTTTAAGAGCCTGCCCCCCAAAGAACGGCTTTTTTTTTAGATCGATGACCTTTGACATGGGTCGAGCAAATTAGTATAATTCAAAAGGGCATAAAATAAAAACCGCATCTTTGAATGTTACAACCAAAAGACCTTTATTAATAGCTGGTCACGACATTTAAGAAGTGATTGCAGCTTCAATTATTGTTCTCAATAGTCTGCGAGCGTAAACATTTTTTCTGTAAGAATCGAGGACCATGTTTTTGGAAAAGACAAATCTCTCTCTAAAACTGTGTTTACCGCACTTAATTTACAATTTTTGGCGAAAGAAATGAGCATAAAATTTTAAACGTTTTTATTATTCAAAAATATAAAGGATGTAAGCGAAAATACGATTTTGGACATTTTAATTTCCTTCGTGATTTCTTGCATTTATTTTTGAATTTATATTTTAAAATTCCCCGTGAGTTTCGATCGTGTTTGAAAGTCCTTGAGAATTCCAAGTTGTTCAATTTGGTGGAAACCCCGATAAACGTTTCATAAGATTCCTTGCACCACCTTTTTTCTACAATATTTGTTCCTTTCGGCAGAGCAATAACTTTTGGAACTCCAAATTGGGCGCTGATTTTTGTTTCTGATCTCGGTTTGCTCGGGAAAACGTGTGTCTTAGGGCACGGCACCTTAGCCGGTTTCGAACCATCTTCTAAAGTAGGTGCTCCACGTCTTTTCGCCGTTCGAGATGTCTCCAAAGGCGAGTTGCTTATTATTTTTCGTGAGAAAGAGAAGTTGGCTAGCGTCAACGTGGCATCGTTGATTTTCTCAACTGTAACAACAGCAACAAAAAAAGAAACACGTAAACGACAATCAATTCTATCTTTTAAACGAAGCGATTACACGATACATACGATATTCGCCCACTTCTCTTAACGATCTCTGAAATTATTAATAAATTAAAAGTGCGTTTCAGTTACGAGACGAAGAAACTCGAGCTTTCAAAAGGAGCAACAGGTTCACCATTTTACGTCCGGCCGGCGTGAAGTAATAAACGTCAACACTTTTCCACGCCTTTGATCCCGTCATTACGACCGAACGATGAACGATTTCTCGTTTCCAGCCTCGTTCAAAAGGCAGAGCATGACTCTCGCATAACGGATAAGAACGGCCGATCGTGATTGGAGGTCTTCCCACTAATTCGAATAAAACAAAGAAAAAACATTTTAATAATAAACATCCTCTATTGAATTTTATTTAAAAATATCAATTTGATGTTCTTGCATGCGACGGTGGCTGGTTGAGTAACGCCGTTCTCGTGTCCCGTTTGATCGGTCTTTTTCTTCTTTCTCTTCTTGGCCACGATCGGTAACTTCCTCGAAGCGTCCAATGTTGTCGCTGCAACAGCAGCAGCAGTAGTTCTCATTCCCATAGCGTTCGTGTGCGAGAACTGACCAACTCCGTGTTCTAAAACCTCTTGCTTAATGGCCGCAGCCATAAACGGAAGATTAATTTCGTCCGATGTTTTGTCAAAACTCCCAATCGCAGAGTTTTCATCACTTTGGTCAATCACAATTTGTGATCTATGTGGTGGACTTTGTTCTGCGTACAAGTTTTTTATCGATATTGTCTCGTTTTGCGTAGATGCGAGATTAGAAGCGACCGATAAAACCGAATCGCTCTCTTCCCTCGGATGAACAGTGTCGTTGTTGTCGCTCGATCGTCTCATCGCCTCGTCGACTACTCTCGACGCACCGTTTATTTCTTCTGCGTTCTGAAAATCCTTCTCGATCTCGTGCGTAATTGGACTAATTACATCTCCTTCTATATCAACTTCTTGTTCCATTTCTTCATCTTCCTCGTCGAATTGGTGTTCCACCTCCTCTATCGTCACTTCTTCGACATCCTGCGTCAGATCGTATGTTTCTCCCGATGGGCATTCACCGTCTTCTTCCACTGTAGCCAAAGTGTCCTCTTCATCCTCTTCGATGATCAATTCTTCAACTTCTTGCCTCTCCATTGTTTCCGATATTGCATCGTCGTCTACAGCCACGTAATCTTCTCCTTCCTCCTCCTCAACATAAACGTCTTCTGGCGTAACTTGTTCGTTTTCTCTTTCTGTAATTTCATCAGTCTCGTTTTCTAACTCATCTTCAACCGACAACACTTGAGTCTGTTTATCTTCTTCTTGTGGCAACTTCTGTACTTCCGATGTTGCTTCGTCTTCGACTGCCGCTAAATCGTCTTCTTCTTTGGCAGCTTCTACATGTTCTTCATAGTCTTTCTCTTTCGCGGCCGAAACCTCTTCTTCTGACACTCCGTCAATTTCTTCTTGTGGAAACTCCTTTGATTCTTCTTCTATAGATTCATTCACCTCATCCACTACATTCCATTCTCCAATATCTTCCTGTGATAAATTAAATGATGCATCGAGTCCTTCAACTCCAACGTCTCCCTCCCCTTCCTCCTCCATCTCCCCATTCGCCTCTATTTGTTCGTCCTTCTCCTCTTCCTCTTCTTCGGTGGCCTCTGCTGTCGTGTTCTCCTCCTCTCGAGCTTCCAATTGTTCAGGTTTTTCAGTCTCTATCACTGCTTCTTCTAGTCGTTTTTCTACATTCTCCGTTTGGTGTTCTGGGCTGTTTCCCGTTGAGTTGGCTCCTGTTACGACGAAAAGCTCTCGAAGCGTATCCTGAACGCACTGTGTAGCATCAAGCGTTGCTTCAACGTTCGTCGTAATCGTCATCTCATCATCCATTTCCATCAGTTCCACTGTGGTGTTGTTGTTGTCATGGTCAATGGCCTTTGTCTTTAATGCAGCGTCATCAACACCACGACTAAAAACAACAGGAGAAGCAGCAGCGGCGGCGGCGGCGGCGCCTGCATAATCGAAACTGTCTCGTACAGACTCCACTTTACCATAATTACAAAGATCCACTTCGCACTCAAAACCTTCCATGATTCGATTACTTAAAGAAGAAAATGTTTCAAAAGGGTTACAATTTATATAATTAGAATAAAAATGTACTCTCTGTTCGAAGAGAATCCGTCAGATATTTCTCGTCTACATTCATTCAAAAAGGCTCTCTGAAAGACTAAGAGGCTTTTAAACACAAGAAAGTGGTTACTTTTAGACAATTACGTCTACGTAATCGTCTGAATTTTTAACGTACGTACATGTTTAACGTACGTAAACGGTACAAAAAGCAACCTAGTTGCCACTCAAAACTACGACTTGTAAATCTGATTGTTTTCAGTTGTCAAACGCAGTTTCAACACACTTCATTTCCTAAATTACTGTCACAGTCACACACGTTGAAAAAGGAGAATTTTTCAAGTTGAAAATGTTTTCCATTCAATAAAGGACGGCGTTAACAGCAAACGAAAAACATAAAACCATATCCTATGACAGAATAGTAAAAGTGTAAAAGAAAAGGATTGTTTCTTAGTGGTCATTATCACGGTCACCGGATGGACGAACCGATTACCAAAACCTCGGTTTCCATCTTTTATTCCCTTGTCTACTTATTATACGTGTTATAGTCAAATTCCGAATTATGTTTTGCAAAGGCTTTAGGTTGAAATAAGTCATGGATACGGTCAATGTTGTGTGAATTTTAACATTAATTTAGGAATATATATTTAATTTATTTTATATTAGATTTGAATGACAAATAGTCATTCATAAAACGTGATTTACAGCTACTTTATGTACTTAAAACTATCATTCTTTAAATTTGAGTTTTGATTGTATCATACCGGACATGACATTACCTACAATTTACAAAGCCGGATGTTAAGCTATTAAGGTGTACTAATATGGCATGTTTTCGATTTACAGCATTAATGTTGCAACGCCACATTGGTTCATCATTGTCGTTTATCTTTATGAGCACATAGGTCATGCGTAATGCTTCAAAACATAACTTAAACAAAAAAAGGAATAGAAATTGTGGCAATATGTAAACTTTCTGAAACCGGATGTTACACACATGTGGGTGAACAAATAAGGCGACAGGCAATTAGAAAACGGGATGAACAAAAGTTGGTTCCGCCCTTTTTTGACGAACGGCAACTGCTAATTGGTTTCTTGTGGGGTTTGACGTTGAAAAGGGCGGAGCATGTGACGTCAAACTACATAACCAACCAATTATAAGTTGCGGTCGTCATAAAAAAGGGCGGAGCCAACTTCTGTTCATCCCGTTTTTTAATTGCCTGTCGCCTCAGATTGAAATGACGCCATAATAGATCACTGTTGCCGTTCATCTTCGTTAGGACATGAGCTATTTGCGATGCTTCAAAACAGTATATGAAAAGGAGGAATAGAAATGTGAAATTTCGGTGAAATTCAATTTGGTTGCGTGTGGAGTTTAAATAGTTTTTAAATTTGTGCAAAGATGACTGGCCCTTGGTTAACTTCAAGAGCTTGTTGTCAATCATGTTTCTTATTGAAGTATCACTTTTTCCTGAACGTTAAGCTTATTACGACTAATGCTGCTCTTAACAACCATGTGTTTTTGAGGTCAAGAACAGGGGGTTCGGTCCCTGCGACCCACAAATTCGCTTTTCAGTCGAAATTTAAAATAAGTACGATTTCGGTAACTAATGAAAACGACGAAAAAGAGAAGGAAATGAGTGAGGAATCGGCCGCTTTGATCTTAGAACACAAGACGATGATGAAAAAGTCAAAGAAACGTCTTACGGATGGAGTCTATATTCTGTATCCACATATCGCAGGTGATTATGTACAAGACGTGATTTAATTACGTAAGAGGAGCCAACATTAATAATTGGTATAATGTAGATTATATTTCCAGGCACTTGACCGGATGTGATGACCACTCGGATCGCGGACCAAACGATACGAAGATGTTTATTGAAGTGAATCCGGGTTGGTTACTATCTTAAGTTCATCGAACATAATTGAAATAAATCTCTGGTCTCATTTTTTTTTTACCTTTCAGGTTTGGGGATTGTGACGAAGGCTTTGCTTCGTGACGGTGTTAGTAAGCTGAAACTGTTAGAGAGCAACACGGAATTCATTTCCGTGTTGGAAAGGTTACGAGATGAGAGTTCGGTCGGAAGCTTTGAAGTTGTAGAGAAAGACTTCTTCAAGTTGCCGAAACTGTTTTACGTCGACAAGATCACCTTCTCGGATAATCTCGATCGACTTTTTGACGGTGTACAAACGAAAAATTGGATCGAATGTGAGCGTTGACGTGAAATGAGATTAGGTGGCATTTTTTTTTTATCATTTTTCCTTTCTCTTATTTTTTGTAGCTCCTCCTCTGGTCGTTTTTGCTACGGTTCCGCAGAAATACGAAGTGAGGTTCATGCGTTACTTGTTAGTAAGTTTGGCCCATCTGAACGGTATGTTCGTTTATGGAAGAGTTCAGTTCGTTTTCTTCGTATCTGGTAAAGAGTACGATGTAAGTTTCAATTATGTACATACGCAGCATTTTTATCGATTATCGATTCTATATGAAATTTCTATAAAAAGGTGCGAAATTCAATAAAATTGAAAAAAATCATGCGACACAAAAGCATATATGCAAAGCACACACACAAACACACAGAAGTAAATCACGAAGAGCAACGATACGTCTCCGAACTGTCTCTTACGCAGAATCTTGTTTGTTTTCTCTTTTTCTAAGTACATGATTTCTGAACCGAGTAAGGGCGCTGGAAGATATCGTATGGCGTCAGTCTTGTACAGTGCCTTCTTTGACATCGATCTCTTGGAGAAAGAAAAGACGAAATATTTCTATCCAGAACCAACGAAGTCGAAACGGATGAGGGTCAGTTCGTCATCGTCTCTCTCGATGAATGTTTGTTTCTTTAAGTGTATGTTGTTTTTTTTTTCATTTTGGATTTCGTCCATAGATAAAATATGACCAAGACCATTTATACCTTGTTCGATTAACGCCCAAATCGGACCTTTTGTCTAATTTCTCATCTAAAGAACACCTTTTGGAATTTTACTACTTTGTCAAACAACATATGGTAAAGAGGACGGCAGTCGTCATTTATTCTCTAGAGTAAGTAGGCTTGAAATTCTTATTTTTGTGACATGTTCGATGACGAGTTGTGTTTGTTTAAAAGAAATTTCGACGAAAAAGTGACCGTTTTTTTGTTGAAAGGTACATTATTTGGGATTTAAATTATTTTAGTATATTAAAGGATTTTTTAAAAATTAATTTCACACAAAAACATAGGGAATCTCTATAATAAGTATGTACTTACTGTGTGGCGCGATTTGAATGGTGAAGTATAGAATGAAACATTTATAATAGCTACCTTGAAGTGTTTATAGTTTGGAATACATTGAAAACGATTTTTAAAAAGTTCAAAATGTCTAAATATAGTTGTATTCTGCTGTTCCATTCATCCACTTACGGTAGGTAAGTTGTCTGTAGGAGGGTGATGGGTAGCATCAAACTGCCTACAGACAAGCTTATCTTTTCCCCACCTATTTATATCTCATGATTTTGAAATAATTATTAGCTTATTTAATTTAGTTAATTATTTTTTAAATACTAAAAAAATAAATTTTGTTGAAATGCGCCCCCCTAAAACTTTTGCGTTCGAGGCCCTGGATTAGGTTCGCCTAATGGACGGGTCTGCAATGGCTAGTCTCCACCTCAAACCCTTTTCGTCATTTGAAATGAAACGGTTTGAAGATGGAACACACCGTTTATGTGCAGTTTAAATGCTAATCTGGGAGGACTTCAACGTGACGTTAGTTTCGGTGTCCGTTCGAAATTCTTTTTTAATGAATTTCATTGCGATGCGACAAACTAGTCGATGATGATGAGCGTAAAATTGTTATAGGGGGGGGGGGGGTCCAATATTTCTCTGAAACGAAATTGTACATCATTTATGACCATGGCATTAAAATGTTACACAAAGCACTTTGTGAAATATATTTCATGCCGAAATAAAGAAGATACACATCAAATAAAAGTTTACTTGAAAATCTGTAATAAATCTAATCTTAGTTATTTAAAAAAAAAACCTTGTTTCTGAAGAAAATTCTAACTTTGTCAAAGATTACGTTAAACGACATATTTTTGAGAAACCAAATGATTCAGAATCATGATTGCAATCATTTTTCCGTTATTTTTTTATTACTATCAGAAAGTGGATTCCAAACAGTGGGCCACGACTCATCAAAGAAGGGTATACGATATTCACTCGATTCGGTGACCTTTCGCCGCAACAGTTCCTTCGTCTGTTTATACAGTTTTCGTCGTGGCCCGAGTATGCCGACAGTCAATTTCGTTCCATGTTATTCAAGTCCGACCATTTGGACGATCATGACGATGAAGACGATGAGCACGATGTTGAGATCTAACAAAATGATGTTTTTATAATATAAAACAGAATCTCCCGTTAATTTGAGAAAATATTTTATAACAGTCATGGATTAGTACATTGATAAATGTTTTTCTTCAGAATGTGACATTCTGAATCCCTAAAGATAAAATGTTTTGTTTATTGTTTACATTTCTTAAATCCCTTGGATTACAAATAAGTTTTTGTTGCTCACAAATTAAATTCTGAGGTTGTCAAGGATTTCAGATCATCAATATTATTATAATAAAAACAAAGGGTGTTTTAATTTCTCATATAAAAAGAGCCGTACTTTAGTTGTTATTTGTCAGTTAGTTCATTGTTTACACTCGAGATCCAACAATGAATACATTTTTTATCTTATTGCTTTTAGTGTCTCTTTTTTATTCTAATGTCAGTTCTCATGGTATTTTGTTGGAACCTCCGGGCCGATCGAGCCTTTGGCGGTTTGGCTATGGAACTCCGCCAAATTATAACGACAATCAATTATTTTGCGGTGGTTTTGCCGTACGTTTTTTTTTGGTTATCGTTGCTCTTAATCGAAACAATATTAAGTTTTTTTTTCCATCAAACTTTTAGGTTCAGTGGGAGTTGAACAATGGTAAATGCGGCATATGTGGAGATCCATACAATGAGAAAGAACCGAGAGAAAACGAAGCCGGAGGCAAATACGGATTGGGAATCATTTCAAAGACATACAATGAGAGTCAAGTGATCGATGTGGTGGTCGAACTGACAGCAAATCACAAAGGGTGGTTTGAATTCAGAATCTGTCCGAACAATGACGTTGCCAGAGAAGCAACACAAGTACGACACTTGTATCATTAATAGTTATCTTTTCGATCGAAGAAATGCAATGACTGCCTTTTTTTCTTCTATAGGAATGTTTGGACAAGCATTTATTGGAACTGGCCGATGGCTCTGGAACACGATATATGATTCCAGACAGTTTTCCGTACAGTGGGACAGTGACGCTCCGACTGCAATTACCCGAAGGGGTGACGTGTTCTCAGTGTGTGTTCCAGTGGACCTATAATACAGGTAATGGTTATTGTTTTCATGGTTTTTTTGTGTGGATAAAAATGGTTATTTGTGTTGTTCAGCGACTAACTGGGGATTTTGTAAAGACGGTTCCTATGGTGCAATGGGGTGTGGACCGCAAGAGAACTTCCGAGCATGTTCCGACATTGCCATATATTAAAAGCCAATGACGAAATTGTAATTATACTGTAAACTGTGGACAAAATCAGGATTATTTATTAATTAAAATTGTTTATACTAATTTTTTTATAATTTTGCATGTTTTTTTTCAATTGAATAAAGCATGTTTAATCAATTCCATGAACTGCTGCATGTTTCTTTACATTGTAAATGCCCCTCGAACTCCGATTATTTTATCTTTTGGAAGCAGAATTACGAGAAACTTGAAAGTGTTTTAGAAACTGAATGGGTAGCTTAATCACATAAGAGTTTTATATATTTTAAAATAAGCTTTTTGGGTTAAGTTTGAAAATGATTCGCCTATTTTTTTTCATTTTTGTCTATAAAAAGCTGATTTTAAAAGATGAAGACACGAAACATTGTAGTTTCTAAAACACTTTCTAGTTTTTCTTAATTTTGTAGTTATTTTCTCTTTCAGAAACAAAATGAAGAACTAGAAATTTTTTTCAAAACTTAGAATCGTGGCTCAGTTATTATATGGTAGTGGTCTCCAAACTTGTGTGGTCGTGCACTCCTAACGTACTAAAAAATCGAAGCACACACCCCAGAATAAGTGACAACCGATATTAAAAAAAAAATTGAATAAATATCAGTTGATGATGAATCTCGCACATCCTCGTGGATCATCTTGCGCACCCCACTTTGGAGACCACTGTTATAGAGTATTTGCATGTCGATATCTTTTAAAATAAGCTTTTTATAGTAAGTTTGAAAGTGACCTAACTTTAAACAGACGATATTTTTTTGGTTTATAAAAAGTTTATTTTGAAAGATATCAACATGAAATTACTGTTAAGTGATTGAGCTACCCTGCTAGCGTCTAAACCACTTGATTTTACTCCAGTTATTTTGTTTTCAGAAACAAAAATTAAGAAAAACTTGAATGGCTTTTGTAAACTAGAAGAGTATTTTAATCACTTAATGGAAATTTCATGTTTTGTGTCAGTTTCTAAACGACTAAACTTTAAGCAGATAATATTTTATGAAATTTTGTCTATAGCAAATATATTTTAAAATATTTCAACTTGAAAATACTCTTGTGATTGTGCTATCCTTTCTACTTTTTAAAACACTTTCAATTTCTCCGTATAATGTTGCTTCAGAAAGGCAGAATAACCAGAATTTCAAAAAATATCTTAACCACTTAAAAACTTTGCAATTAAAAAAGATTATCTCGATATTTCGACAGAAAAGGATAAAATCAGTTAATTCAATTGACAACTGATTATATTGTTTTCTATAGAAACATAATTTTAGCTATTTTTATTATGATTGGTTTGCATGCAATCAATTTGATCGAGATTCGAGGACAATTATTAACTGGAGCAACTCTCCGCATGTTATATGTATATAAATTTAGGTAAACTGTGCTAAAGTTCATTTCTAATGAGTATTTATAGTGCTTGAGGTCGTCTCATTATTAGTATAAATTAATATTTTTTATTATTAAACGTACATAATTTCGTTCTTCGAAAATGTTCAAGAATACTTGTGCCGTTGTTCTGTTGAGTTTGATGGTTTTTGTCGTACGATGCGGTGGACACGGTTATGTGCTAGTTCCTCCTAGTCGTTCTACTCTTTGGAGAGACTCTGGATTTCCGAATGCACCTATTAATTACGACGATAATGCCCTGAACTGTGGTGGCTTTTATGCAAGTTTTTTTTTTCAATAATTATTTTATTTTTTTAGAACTCTGGTTATTCTGTTTTTCAGGAGCAAAATTAAGCAAAATTTGAAAGTGTTTTTGAAACTAGAAGGGTAGTTCAGTCACTTAAGGGTATTTTATATTGATATCTTTTAAAATAAACTTTTCATGCAAGTTTCATATTGTCCCATCTTTAAGAAGACAGTGCTTTTAAACTTTAATCTATAAAAAGTTGATTTTGGAAGATATTGACACGAAACAACTATTAAGTGATTCCGCTACTATTTTAATTTTTAACACAGTTTGTGTTATTTCTGAAAAACAGAATAACCAAAGTTTAAAAACAATGTTTGTAATTGTTGGTGTAATGCAGGAACAATGGACTCTTCATAACGGAAGCTGTGGTCCGTGTGGTGATCCATATGGACAGCCTGCACCTAGAAATAATGAGGATGGTGGAAAATATGGCCAGACCATCATTGGACGAAAGTTCACCACTGGACAAGAAATGGACATCACAATTGTACTTACGATTAACCATTTTGGTTGGTTTGAATTTAGATTGTGTTCTAACGGCGACATGATGAATGTAGCACCGCAGGTGACCACTGACCAATAGATACACGTGAATGTACAAATTACAATCTTAACAGATATTTAACTTTGGTTTCTTTTCAAAAGAGTTGTTTGAATGAACATCTTCTCGAGTTGGCCGATGGTTCTGGTACCCGTTACCACATTCCAGCATCTACCGCTTCCGCCTGTACCCTCAACATAAAAGTCAAGTTACCTAAAGATTTGTCATGTTCGCGATGTGTCTTACAATGGCATTGGAACACTGGTTAGTTGTTTTCTATTGTTAAATTTATCACATAAATTAAGCAAAACTTAAAACGTGGCTTTTGCCAACATTTTCTATAGTGAGGGTGTGGAGATTTACTACTTTGTTTAAAGTTTACTGTGTCTTGAGTAACGTTTTAGAAAATTGCCATTACCCCCTTGTATTCAAAAATGTTGCTTAAAATAAAGTTGAGGTTAAACCAATGACGCACGACAAAACTTTAGTTAGTCTATGGAGAGTTTTATGGTTTAGCGTCGTTTTAAGTTTCACTTTGGCTTAAGTAATGTTTTTAGAATATGGACGTTAGTGTTTTTATCTACTCTAATTGTTTGTTTCTATATTTTAGCTTCTAACTGGGGAGTATGTCCAGATGGTACTGGCCAAATGGGTTGTGGTCCTCAAGAAACATTTAGAGGGTGTTCGGATATTGCAATTTTGGATTAGAAGGATTGATCAATAGAATCGAGTGTTTTTTTAATGATAAAGTCAGTGATATCAAATTGATATGAATATTTTTTTTAAATTTCAAGTGAGATTATCTTTATCTAATCAAAAATTTGAGTTTTGTAAAACAAAATGTGATGATACAAGTAAATTTTTTATTTCAAATTAACTTTTATAATATTTTATTGGTTATAAATTTGGTAAAAAGAATTTTGGACAAATTTTTTATGAAGTAAACAGTTGAAAATCGCGATTTTTTTAATCTTACGAGATCTCAAAACAGTGTTTGTTGTTAAAACATTTCTGTGCCAATTTCCCCAACTGTTTTTTTTATGATAATAATAATGAAAATATCGAAGTATTATTAATTAATTCTACACATCTGCTTTGTTTATAATTCACAGATGTACGAAATAATAATAATTTTTTCGATATTTCATATTATTATCGCTGTTATTATTTATTATAATTGAATGAAAAACGGGGCCATCTTTAATGCATTAATATAATTTAGAGACAATAAAAAAAAGGTAAACTTGAATATTACATATAAAAACACTAAATTTTAATGTTATTTATTGCTTTTATAATATCTATAACTAGAAACTGTTACAAATTCTTTGTCACTTTCTAATCTGCTTTTGGCATTTTTGGACTACATAAATTTACGACCAGTTGGAACTGAAAAAGTAACCTACATTAAAAGCAACGTTATTACAGCTAATAAAATAAAATAAATAATTAAAAAATAATAACAAAAATAATTTGTACAAAAATTTAAAAAAAAATCCTATTGCAATGAATTCCATCTTTGTAATCATTGAACTGTGTGACGGCTACAAATGCATCTTTGACCCGTCGAGCCGTTCCATGGAGTTTTTTTTTTTTTTTTCGAGACACGGATTCAAAGCAACTGCAGACAACGAGGGTGAGTCAACAGTATGGTCAGAGACTCATTGTAAGTAAGACAATAAGACAAATATGAATTTCGTTCAGACATCCACAGGTTTTCCATGCTATAGATCTGTATTTATTTTTTGTAGAGCCTGTGGAATTGTCACTGAGGTAAACGGTGCATCTGTGAAGATCCTTACCGAGAGCTAACAAAGGGTGTTTAAGATATAGGCGAGATCGCTGAAGTAAACCTGAAGACCAACCATCACATTGGGTTGGATTCAGATAGGACACGAACTAAAAGGTATGGGACCACAAAGGACTTTCAGAAACGGTCCACATTATTTACAAAAGAATTTTCGTGTTGTCTATATCGTCTCTGTCTATATTTTGAAATTATCAATAACTAATCAGTCTAATCTGTTTAATATCACTTATAAGTGAGTTAAAAGAGTTTCCTTGTTTGTTTGTTTGTTCTTCTCAAAGAGATTAGTTAAACGGTTTAATCAATTATCTTGTGTCTGATTATTACAATTTGATTATTATTATTGTTACGGTGGCAAAAGGCGCAAGCGCCCATTTTGTTTTTGATAAAGTGTTGTTAGAAGTCCTTCAAAATAAATAATATTATAGATCTGATGTCTCCCTTATCATTCATGCCAAAATGAAATGTAACTTAAATTACTAAAGTGATAATTTGAAAGATGGTGTTCGTCTTTTTTGGATTTGGCGCCACCTTTTTCAAGCCAGTTATCTTTTTCCATAGCATTTAAAATTAACGATAGTTGAATAGGCTTTTCATCTTTCAAAATACACATTTTTTTATAGACAAAAATGAAAAAAATATCGTCTGCTTTCAGTTGGGTCATTTTCAGACTTAACATAAAAAGCGTATTAAAAATATCAATATAAGAACAACCGTTAAATGATTGCACAGATTTATTCTTAATTTTGCTAAACTTATTTTGTCTTTCAAGAGCGAAATTAAGAGAAACTTGAAAGTGTTTTAGAAACTAGAAGAGTAGCTCAATGTCTTTCAAAATAAGTTTTTCGTTGACAAAACAAGTTTAAAAATACCGTTCATTGAATTCATTAAAAGTTGGGTCACAGAACAGGATAAACTATAAAACCAGCTAAAATAATATGTAACAAATAAATACTTTCGATCGGCCTAAATCAATAAATCACAATCTGATATCATTCTAGAATTAAAATTACAACGATCTTTTGTTTTTCGTTAACAAACACGAATTTAACATCTAAAGGACTTGATTTACGTATGTTTTAATGTTTAAACTGGAAAAAAGATAAATTTAACCAATTTAGAAATATACAAGAGAGAAAGTATAGTTTTCTATTTAAAGATATGTCTCAATTCATATTTTTCTAACAGTCTACAATGAACATTTCTATAATTTTTTCCTCTGTTTTATGTTTCTTGTTGACTGTTGTTCAAGTGTGGGCTCATGGACGACTAATGGAACCTCCGAGCCGATCGAGTATGTGGCGATTGTGTTACAAGACGCCCGTGAATTGGGACGATAACCAACTCAACTGTGGCTCATTTGCGATCGGTATATAATATATTTAACGAACCAGTTGCTACATTTAGTCAATATACTCAGTACTAACAAATGCAGGTTCAGTGGGATGAGAACGGTGGCAAAATGCGGCGTTTGTGGTGACCCCTACAATGCTCCTCAATCTCGTGAAAACGAAGGGGTGGCAAATACGCTAACGGGATTATCGTTCGAACTTAGGCGTTGGTCAGGTGAACAACGTCACTCTCGATTTGACCACAAATCATTACGGATGGTTCGTGTTTAGACTATGTCCCCATAACGATTTCAAAACAGAATCGTCTCAGGTATACATCTTACCTTTAACACCTTACCCTTACCACAAGCTAGATCTAATATGATAAGGATGTTTAAAGGAATGTCTGGACAAGTACGTTCTGGAATTGGCCGATGGTTCTGGAACGAGGTACCACATTTCAAAAGAAACTCAAGAAGGAAACGTTGAAATCAAACTAAAACTGAAATTACCTGAAGACGCAACATGTTTCCAGTGTTTCTTTCAGTGGCACTGGAACACAGGTACAGAATCTATAGTCACGATTTAGTAATTTATATTTACCCGTAGTTGCGTTTTGTTTTTGTATCCGATAGCAATTGGGGGAATTTGCCCTGATGGTCGTGGCGCTCAAGGGTGTGGACCTCAAGAAACTTTCCGAAGTTGTGCATCAATCGTCAATAACAACCAAATAACGAAAAATACATAAATAAATAACGATTTTTTTTTAAAAAAAATTTAATAATAACTCTACAAGCAGGTCAAAGAGCCTATAGCAGAGGGACAATATAGTCCAGAAACTGCATGCGGTTATAAAAAAATATAAATCAATAATTAAATATAATATTAATAATTCCTTAGTTGCGTTTTTCACATTTTTTGAATGTGTTTTTCACGTAATTTTGCAATTTTATTACGTTGAAAATTAAAATAATACAAAGAATATTAATATTAATTAATTACTTGCAATTGAACGATTGTCAATTTTGGCGCCAATGTTAAATAGCCGCCGCCGTCGTTTTTGTGATCAATTTTAGCCGCGGCTTTTCTTGTTGTTCATGTCGAAACTCGAAAATGATTGGAGCTTTTGGCTAATGACCAACTAAGCTATAAACCGCCGTTGTAAATCAGAATTATGTTAAAATCTGTATAAGCTGGAGTCAAAATGGCAGCTAACTCGTTAGATTACAGGCAATTAGAATTCGGGACATACAGAAGTTGGCTCCGCTCGTTTTTATGCCGAACGCAACTTCTAATTGGTTGGTTATGTAGTCTGACGTCACATTCTCCGCCCTTTTTAACGTTTTATCGCACACCAAACCAATTAAAAGTTGCCGTTCGTCATAAAAAGGGCGGAGCTAACTTCTGTTTGTCCCGATTTCTAATTGCCTATGTTAGATTTTTTTTCGTGCATTTTTTTCTTTTTCAGTTTTTGTCATTTGGAAGGTTTTGTTTTTCGTGAGTCCTTTTTTTTTTTTTGCTTAATTTTTTTATAATTTGACGTTGTTTTCGCCTTGTTATGAACGTTATTTTTTTTTTGTTTTCAGATGTTTGTGTTTTCATGTGCGATAGAAAATGCCTAGGGAAATGATAACGCTGCAGTTGGGTCAATGTGGGAATCAAAGTGAGTTTAGAAAAATGGCGGGAAATGGATTTTGCGCCGTATTTGATTAATTAATCTTTGAAATTCTCGTTTTCATGTATCAGTTGGCTTTGAATTCTGGAAAAAACTGTGTGCCGAGCATGGCATTAGTCCTGGTGCGTAAAAAAAACGTCACAAATAATGCGTAACGTTTTTCGATTAGGAGCTGCATAGCCTCTATGTACGAAATCGTACTGCACTTTCGCCTTGTTGCGCGACATTTATAACAAGTTGGCAGCTTTAGTTTCTATATTGGACGAATGCGTCCAAGGTTTTAGCGCGTAATCTGAGTATTCTTTCGATTACCAGCCTCCATGTTGTGGCTGTTTAATTGTTATATTGCTTGCGCCGTAACCGCCAAAAAGTTGTACGTTCTCCTGCATAGACGCTAATCCGCTGCTAAATTGAAAAGTGAATTCAATCGGTTTTTTCTTTCTCATTTGTTGTTTATTTAGAGGGAATACTTCAAGACTTTGCAACAGAAGGAACGGACAGAAAAGATGTTTTCTTCTATCAGGTTTTATTTGTATATTCTTGTTTGTTATTATGTTTTTAACAGACATTTTCATCTTAAGGCTGACGATGAACATTATATACCGCGAGCCGTTCTTTTGGATCTCGAACCGAGAGTAATTCATTCTATCATGAATTCAGAATATGCAAAGTTGTACAATCCGGAGAACATTTACCTGTCAAAACCAGGAGGAGGAGCTGGTAACAACTGGGCCAGTGGTTATTCGCAAGTATGTACGAATTACGACGGTCGTCACTTTACCAAAGGATCGATCGTTTTACTCGATTTGTTCTGTTTCGATTTCAGGGAGAAAAATTGTTTGAAGAAATAATCGACATCATCGATAGAGAAGCTGATGGAAGCGACAGTTTGGAAGTAATTTATGGCGATATCTTTTTATTACTGCTTGAAGGTTTTTTTTTTAACGTGTTGCTTGGTTTTTTGTAGGGGTTTGTTCTTTGTCACTCAATTGCTGGTGGAACTGGATCTGGAATGGGATCTTACTTGTTGGAACGTCTCAACGATCGATTTCCAAAGAAGCTCATTCAGACGTACTCTGTGTTTCCAAATCAGGACGAAATGAGTGATGTTGTAGTTCAACCTTATAATTCGCTACTCACTCTAAAGAGACTGACGCAGAATGCCGATTGTGTGGTATTTAAACTAAAACGGAAACTTAAAACCGTCGTGGCGATTTGTAACATTTTGTTGTAGGTCGTATTGGACAACACGGCTCTGAATCGAATCGCTGTCGATCGAATGCATCTTCCGAACCCCTCATTTGCTCAGATTAACAAGCTGGTGACGTTATAACAACGCGACATAAACCGATTTATTTAGTTCTTTTTTTTTTCCTCAACAGTTTTCTTTTCTATTATTTTTGTTTAGGTTTCGACCATCATGTCCGTGAGCACAACCACCCTCCGTTATCCGAGCTACATGAATAACGATTTGATCGGACTTATTGCGCCTCTGATACCGACGCCTCGTCTCCACTTTCTGATGACAGGATACACTCCGTTGACCACCGATCAGGAGGTGACTAGTGTACGAAAGACCACAGTACTGGACGTGATGCGTCGTCTACTCCAACCGAAGAATATGATGGTGTCGACGTCGCACGATCGAAATGCCAGCCATTGTTATATTTCTATCTTAAACATCATTCAAGGAGAAGTGGATCCAACACAGGTTTGAATCTCGGCACACTTTCTGTTAATTGTCTTCTTCGATACGAAGAGGGCGAGTGATTAACGCCGAACGAATTTAGGTCCACAAGAGCTTGCAGAGGATAAGAGAGCGTAAACTTGCACAGTTCATTCCTTGGGGTCCAGCTAGCATTCAGGTGGCGCTGTCGAGGAAGTCTCCTTACATTCAGACGGCTCATCGTGTCAGCGGACTCATGTTGGCCAACCACACTAGCATTTCTTCCGTTAGTCTTTAGATTGAATCACCTTCGTAATAACTGGGGACCAGATTTTTATACAATATCAAGCAAGTATTTCTCAATTTGTGGCCCAGCTGTCAATTGTAACCATCGTTAGAGAAATTGCAAATATATACATTTTCTAATAATAAAAAAATGTTTAGTTAGAGGCCTGGTTATTATCAGCTGTTAGCTTAGCTAGCTTCTAACCAGCGGTTTTGATTGACCTAAAAAGTATTATTACTTCAAAATTGGCTCTTGGGCCACAAAAACATTTGGTTAATATTGCATAAAAATTTGATCCCTAGTAATGAGTTGTCGTAAATTAAATTATCGTTAATTTTGGTAATGAAAATGTTCAGTTGTTTCAACGAACGCTGAGTCAGTACGACAAACTGCGTAAGAGGGAAGCTTTCTTGGAGCAGTTTCGTAAGGAGGCCATATTTCAGGACAATCTCGACGAGTTGGATTCTTCTCGAGATGTCGTTCAGGATTTAGTAGAGGAATATCAGGCGGCTACAAAACCGGACTATCTGTCGTGGGGAATGCAGGTTCGGTTTTCAATATTATGTTTTTATCTCTTAATAATTTTGTTCATTTTTTTAATTTTATTTTCATTGTTTTGCAATCAGTCGATGGCTGGTGCGTCTGCTGTCTAGTCCTTCTTCGTTTCCGTTCTCTCTTCGTTTGAGGGTTCTTCTGGCAAAGATGTTTTCAAAGCCATCGAAATGGTGGAAGAAACAAGTTACAAGAAGGAAGAACACGTTCGGTAACTCTATGGTAGTGAGATTTTTTTTTATTTGTTCTTCTTCAACCTATTCTCTTCTATTGTTAGAAAGAGTTTGAACAAATGTTCGTTTAGTTATTGTTTCAGGTGTTTATATTAGTTGAATTGTTGAACACTATGTACATTGCAAATATACGTCACGTGTGAGTTATGTAACGGACTGTGTATATTATGATAATTGATTACTATCTTAACGATAATTAATGTAGTTGCTTAATTTATTTTTTTTGGGTAAATTACGTATGTTAATTGTGTATATTCTGTGTTTAAAAGATGGCCTGCGTTTGTTAGGACGTCCTATCTAACGCAGGACACTTGATATCTCTCTCTCTCTCTGTGTTTTTTTAAGTAAAATTGAGCATTGGCAATCATAATTGCTGTCGTGTTTTGAAGCACGAAGGTGTGTACTAATATGGCAGATCCATGGGTATTTTAATTGCAAATAATGTCATGACTCATGATAGTACTTCTGTTGCCCATTTTTATCGAATAATGTGGCTTCAAAATCGTGACGTAATGTCTCATTGGTGTGTTCCGGACTCTGAGTGAGCCATATTAGAGTTCCTTTATAGGAACCTCTCTATAAAGGAACTCTAAGCCATATGTCCAATACGCGCCTCTAGTGGCAGTAGGCTAAAAGATGGCCCCCAAAGAAGTTAGCAGACGAAACTTTAACATAGAACTCTATGAAAAAATCGCAGTACTGGTTTTTTTGCCGTTTTCTCGCAAATTACTCGCACAAGTTTCGTGAATTTTTGAAAAAATAAAGATAAAAGTACATAATTTCACATCCATGCATTACTTTTTTTAATATTTCACATTGTTTTGTTGTTTTCGATGTTTGTTCTGAACGTTGCTATTAAACCGAAACTTTTAACATGGAAGCCAATGGAGATTTCAATAAGTCGGTAAGTTCTTTTGCTATTTCTTGTAAATTACTTGCATAATTATTGTGAAACTTTAAAGAAATAAAGATAAATAGGTAGTTTTATAATTAATCATTGTTTAGTTAAATGTTCTTCCTTTTTGTTTGTTTTTCATGTGTTATTAAAAAAATTCACTTCAACTATTCAGTGTAGGGTCCAGAATAAAACATTGAACAACAAGCAAACAACAAGGAACATTAAAAAAAACAATGCCTGATTGTGAAACTACGTACTTTTTTCTTTGTTTCTTTAAAATTTCACGATAATTGTGCATGTAATTGCAAGAAATAAGCAAAAGAACTTACAGACATATCGAAATCTCCATTTGCTTCCATGTTAAAAGTTCAGGTATAACAGCAACGTTCAGAACAAAACATCGAAAACAACAAAACAACGTGAAATATTAAAAAACTAATGCAAGGATGTGAAACTACGTACTTTTGTCTTTTATTTTTTCAAAAATTCACGAAAAAACGGCAACAGTACTGCGATTTTTCCATAGAGCTCTATGTTAAAGTTTCGTCTGCTAACTTCTTAGGGGGGGGCCATCTTTTAGCCTACTGCCACTAGAGGCGCTTATTGGACATTGCGGTTTTACCACGTTAGGTTTAAAGTAGGTTTGTAATTAAATTTAGATTACGTTATTTTTTAAACTGGGTTTACATCCAGCAAATTGTCAATTATAAATTGGTTTTAATGTAGTTAAAAACTAGCTCCCTAAGTACGAGTTTTGACTGTAACATATATTTATTATCGATAATTTGTTTTTATCGATAATAATGCGAGGATGTTATGAAGCGCCCCCTATCGTCGTCCTTTTTCACTTCGTTTTCTACTCTCTTGATTCTGTTCCCTCCTTGCATCTCATAGATTTCTATGAAGAAAAAAAGGAGGTGGGGCGAAGATATGAGGTCGACGTCGGTGGTTTCTTTTAATTTGACGGTTCGTCTGTCATTTCGTCGCTGAAAACGCGTCTATTTCTTCCAATTGAAACGTTTTATAAACGGGTTGAATCCTTCGATTTTTCTCTCTCCATTTGTGTCAATTCAGTCGCGTTGTATTTTATTTATTCAGATAATAATAATGTCTTCGCAGAATACAAATGGAAAATTGAGTGAAAATTCACTCATTTTGTCTGAAAATGTTCGTAGTCAGCAGGTAAATTTTATTATATCTGGTTGTAATTTATCTTTATAATTTTTTTTTACTGAGTCAGAAAGACCCATTCGTTTCAGGTATTCGTACGCCCCAATGGGGGTCCCCCCCCTCTTTCTCCTTCATCTGTTGTCGAGCCCCCCCCCCTTTTCCTGTTTTAGTGGGTCGAGGTGACCCAGTTGTGTACTGAGATCGTAGCTACAACGAGAGAGAGAGAGGGGTCATTTCCGGTGTTATGTCCCAAATTGGGGCTCTCAAATAGGAAGGAGGGTCTCTCGTTATTCTCAGTCTCCTGGTTGTCACTTCAGACTAATAACAAGAAAATTAAACAAAAAACATGTTTTTTTTGTGATACTCGCTTTTTTTTTTAAAAAAAAAAAGGTCTTGTGTTGTTGGTGTAGTGATTAGTGTCTCAGCCCACTGTACCGTGCAGTGTGTGAATTATTTTCAACAAACAAATTATGAAGTTAAATAATAGCGAGTTACAATAATAAGGAATCCATCCATCCATCCATCCATTATCCTGATATCCCCATAGCCTTCTATAGAGAAAGGCTATGACAGATCACATCATATGATTGGGGGTGGAGAAGAAGATGATGAAACGCAACTGTATTTGTATCATGTGTATATTGGTTATGACAATAATACTAATGAGTGAATGATACGTTCTTTCCATTTGTTGAAGGGAAGGAGGAGGGGGGGGACCACCTGTTCGACAATTGTCTTTCCCCGTTTATTCTTGTTTTATTCTGTTTACCTTTGGTTTCTTTCTTCTAACATTTTGATTGATTTATTCTCGCCGCCTCCTCCTCCTCTTCCCCCCCCCCCCCCTCATTTCTCCCTTGGTAAATAACATCAATTTGTGGTGGTTCATCGTGTTTTAGAGACTAGAAGGATGATAGATCAATAATGTAACGGTATTTTTTTTTTGTTGCTGTTTTTCAAACTAAACTTTTTATAGACGAAAATTATAAAAATATTGTCTCGTTCATTTTTAATTTAATACAAAAAGCTTATTTTGAAAGATATCTGTATAATATATCCGTACCTTTCTAGTTTCTAAAACACTTTCTAGTTTTTTTCTTTTTTCATTTTGCATTTCAAAGGACAGAATAATCAAGAGTTCGAGAAGCATATAACGTACATTATAAAACCATCGTCTTTTAGAACTAACTAGAAAAGTATTTCTGAGAGACTTTTAAAATTAACTTAAATTTGCTTTTTTTTCTATTATAAAATTTGATTTTTATTTTTACTTTAAAAGTGAAAACCAGAATAAAATGGACGTGTTTTAGAAACCAGAACCAGACTTGAGGATGTTTCTTCTTCTTGAATAGTTAATTTTTTTTAATGAAATTAACATGAAATTGTGTTCTTAAGTGGTTCAGTTTATTCTTTCTAGTTTTTAAAACACTTGCAAATATCTATTCCACTTGATTTCTTATATAATTGCACTAATTTTTATAAGAAAAGTCTTTGAGAATTTTATTTGAAATGCCATCATAATCATCATTAAGTAATTGATCTCTTGTCTGTAGAGATGTCAGATTGTAATTAATCTTGTCCGTTGTTTCGGATCAATCCGGTTCGGATCAACCTTCGTATTTATGAGACTTTTTTTTATTTCTTGCCTTAAAAAGGTCGTTCATTCCTAAAGCGGCGATCACATTCACATTATTTAAAGCAAAATTCATCTGTAAATGTGTCCTTGAATTAATTGCCAATGCGTTGTGTTGATTCTTGCAAAACTGGTTTCTTGCAGACATCGTGTGTCTTCTTACCTAGCAAACGCTGCGATCTTCGTTTTTTTTTTTTTTTTTGCATTAAAACTGTGTACAAGATTCACAGTAATGTTTGACTTGTTTCTTGGACACTGAATCTTGCGAGAAAAATAGCCAGTGTGATCGCCGCTTTACACGCTTGTGACAGACATCTGATAGAAAGCAAGAAATAAGTAATATATTGCTTTGAATCTTGCACTATTTCTTGAAACAACAAAACGAAGATTGCAGCGTTTCCTGTAAGAAACCACTTGTATGTAAGTCTTGCACTCAATGGCAATTAATTGAAAGACACGTTGCAGTGTATGTCGTGCTTCAAATATTGCCCAATGTGATCTCCGCTTTATAGCAACGTTTTGTTTGTTTTACTTTTTCCAATAAACTTAATATTTATTTGAAATTATTAAATTTTATTAACATATTCAATAGGCTAATAAGCCCCTTAACATCCAAACCTTGCAAAATTCACGGCGCAAACTTAAAGAACCAAGGCTGGATGGAGAGAAAGAATCGGCCCGGGGAAAACCCATTTACCTGGCCCTAATGAAAGTCCCAAAATGCCTAGAACCCCTTGGTTACATTTTTATTTTTACACGCACACACACGCTGCCATTTTTTTTGCACCCTTAGAGCGTAGCGTGGAAAAAAAATCTTTTTGTTTCCTTTCTTTTCGTCAACAAAAATGTTATTATTTTACATTTATTGTTTTTTTTGCTGCTGCTTAGAAACATAGTTTATGTTTATTTTTTTGTACGAATATTTTTAAAAAATTTCCTGAGTTTCGTCGTGACATTTGGCTCTTTAATGAAAAAGTTCGGCCCTCGAAGTAGGTGATAGATAATGCCCGATAGGCCAGCGAGGCCTCCTCTCTGTTGGGAACCACCATTGTTCTCTAGTTTCCATCTTCTAGGTTCAACAAGTGGTCGTTTGTTCCATTTTAAAATTACACATCTACTCTTTATTATTTTATTTAAAAAATGAATTGGGTTTTTGTTATTTTTTACTTCAGAATTGAAAAAGAAAAAATTCACGGATCGTCGTCCTCCTCCACCTTCTCCTTTCTCAACCGCCCTTTCCCCCACCTTCCACCCCCTCTTCGGTTTTGCATGAGAAAAATACTCTTTAAAGCGGAAGACAACAATTTATGAGTCAAAAACAACAACAAAGATAATGATTGCGAATTAGACACACAAAAAACCCCTGAAATTTTGAGATTTTGATTCATGGAAAAGTGAGAGAAAAAGTCTAAATGTGCGCATTCAACTGATAATTCGTATTAATAATAAAAATGAAAAATACGGGTTCAAAATCTTGAAAAAAGAGAGAATTTTGATTTGGGTTAAATGCTACTAAAACAGCCCATCTGTGTCTTAAATTTTAGTTTGATGACAAATTAAAATTTAAAAAAATATTAATTAACTTTTTTTTAAAAAAAAAAGTCTTGCTTCCTTTGGGGCGAAAATTTGAACATTTTAAAATATTTCAACTAGTGAAAAATCGAACAAATGTGGCGCCGACTTATTCACACTATCATAGGGGGCTGGGGGGGGGGGGGGGGCACGTTATGAGAAATTTCATGTAAAAAGTTAATGAAATTAGAACTAAATTTGACTTAGCCAATCATCATTAAGAATACTAACCTTAATTAATGCTCTAAAAACCACTAAAAGGGAGGGCTCAACGGGGTCTAGAAATTACAAAAAAAAATAGAGAAAACAGGGTCTGGAAACATGGACCACCTAGAAATGTCAGGGAATTACTAATAGTTGTTATTAGTAGCAGGAGAAAATATATACCACAGTGAATATTCATTATTGGTTCACCTGGTTCAGAGGTTATTTTTTGGAAGAAAAAAAAACCTTTAAAAGCCGAGTGAATTTCAGAAATGAAAAAAGGCACATTGAGAATTTTAATTTGTTTCCAGTTGTTGAGTAAAAAAAAAATTGTTTATGAAATCATATTTAATATTATATTACTAGTGGGGTAACCCGTCATAAATGACGGGAGCAAAATTCACAGGCAATTGTGCGCATGCGCTTCGTTTGTTCCTTTTTTACTCCTTTCATTTCAATTTCAGTCACCCCCTCCCACTTTTCCTCCCTCCACGTTTCTCTCTCGCCCCCCCCCCTTCTACACTTTCCATCCAACCTTTCCCCCTCTCCAATTTAATATCATGGGGTTCTTGGATGGGAAAGGTGCAACATATAGTTGACCTTGAGAAAAAAAAAGCTGTTCATTTCTTCATTTATTCAAATTATATAAATTCCGATATTACTCCACACACACACACATACCTGGGATATTATATATATAACTAGAAATGTAAAAGCATTAAATTTGCAATACAGGTAAATCCAAATGTGTTTAATTTGTTCTTAAATCGAAATCCCCAAATCCAATCCTCCTCCTCTTCCATCTATAGATGTGTCGTGACGTCACTCCTGTTGAATAAATCGATGAATAACCGAAACAAATGGTTATGTTTTGAAAGATATATATATTAATACGAATAAAAGTAAAGAACATTTGAAGTAGAAATAAAATTTTTAAAAAAACCCTACTTTTTCCTCTCATAAATTTCAGCTGGGGTTTTTTTTCTCTCTCTTCTTGAGAGAGAGAGAGAGAGAGAGGTAAAAATGATGAAATTTCGGCTGAGGGCTTCATTGATTGTGTGTGGTTAGTAGTGCCGAGTGCAAATCGATTATTTCTCGCATATTTCTCTCTTTTTTTTCGTTCCACTCTAATGGCATACTTCTTTTTTTTATTTCCGGCAAAAATGTACGGTCGTGGAAATTGCTCTCATTTTTTTTTCTTCACCAACCTTTTCTGATCCGAATTCGTGAGATATCTTTCAAACCGATTTAATTATAAATGGGGTTAAGATGGATCAATCATAAAATTCATAATTTATTCTAATACTGATTGATTTGATCCTATACTTGTATGTTTTATCAGGACGCAACTACTTATTATTATTTGAACTCATCTCGCTTTTTATTCGGTTGTTTTATTAAACAGCAGGTGTGTCGTCTGCTTAAATTTGGGTCATTTTCAAGCATACGTTATTATTTTGGTTTTTGTTTTATTTTCAAAGCTCTAAAAATGCGTCAGGAGAGAGCTCATCTGGCCCCAAAGTCCCAAAAAACTTGGAAAAGCACAAGGATTCAAGAATTTTTAAAATTCGAAAAAAATGGGCCAAAAACCCAAGACTATATAGTTTTTGGGGGTTTTTTTTTTTTCAAAAAACGGCCAAAAGTCGAAAAATATTTAAATGCTCTGAAAGCTCTAAAAATGCCTCAAGGAGTCTTATATGGGACTGAAGTTATTAAAAAAGTGAAACTGCACAATGACTTTGTGGTCACCGTGTATATTGACAATAAAGTTCGGAAGTGAATATTAGGTGATGGAAACACGTGCACGTGACATAAATAATTCTGTTTTTGGAGTTGGTTCATCCCAGAGTTGTACACATTAGGTTCAGTACACAGATAGATAGAGGATGATATCGATCCAAAATGAATTCATCATCATATATTTATTATTATTATAAAGCAAATCGTGCTGTGGATCTGATGGAGAGAGAAAAAAAAAATATGCTGAGAATTCGGTTTTGAATTTCTCTCTTGTGTCGTCATCATGAAGTTTTCTTCTCAAGAGTGTTGTAATTAATTATTCATTCTATAATTGCAAGATCATCATCATCAGCAGCATCGCAAAAGTACAAAGTCTTCTTCATTTTGGATTTATTTTTTAATTTCTGTCATTTATTTTATTTAAACAAATTGATGTGTTGAAACATATGAGGCTAATAAAAAAAAATCTAATATGCTTCGTAATAAAGATTATAAAGAGTACATAATTGAAGTAATTTCGTTTAAAGGTTGACCCACACTAGACCGAATCGGAGCCGGACGCATGCCGGTCGCTGTCTTTAATTCGACCCTATCCGCCCGTGCCTAATATTCGATTCTTTTACTCCATCTGGAATTTTTCTTTCCGATTCTAGTCGGTTTAGTGTTTTTTGAGGGGGGGGGGCGGGGCAGGCTATTAGAAATTGGGTCGAACTTCAGTTGACCCCGCCCTTTTTATTGTCGAACGGCAACTTCTAATTGGTTTGTTGTGTGGCTCGACGTTGAAAAGGGCGGAGCATGTGATGTCAGACTACATAACCAACCAATTAGAAGTTGCCAGTCGTCATAAAAAGGGCGGAGCCAATTGAAGTTCGTCCCGATTTCTAATTGCCTGTGGGAATGGGCAGCCTTTAATCTGCCTTTTGTAAAATCAACTTGGGTGGTAATTTTAAATTCTGGTTTTTCGTTTTTCACTTTTAAGTTGGACTATATTATAAAAATCCAAAGTGTTCTATTGCCATTTTGATGTGAGATTTAACTGTGATTATTATCTGACTAGTCAGTTATGAAACCAACAGCCGATTATACCAAGTTTTTTAAGTTAAAGATCAGCTGAGGCTCAATTTGAAATTATAATTTGCAACCTTGCACAATTCCAATCAGTGAGTGTGACAGCCATTCTATTTAGATGTAGATGGACATGACGTCACACCACTGGACAAATATTTCATAAACGGAATGTGTGAATAGTAAAATGAATAAATTACATCTGTATTGAGGAATCTTTTTTTTAGTAGGGGGTGAAAAGGTTATTATTGACGATGCATTCTTATGATGCTTCTTGTCTGATAGTCCCTAATTGACCACGGGCCCTCTGTGCTGTGCTATAGAAATTCAAGTTTAAAATCCTGCAGTTGAATGGATTTGCATTGGATCAGGCAGGATGTAATATGTCACATTATAATTATTTGAAATAATGTAATCGATTAGCCATTTCGACGATTATCGTTATTCGAGTATATAGTAGTGTTTAGGTAGGGGTAGTTCACGAATTGTCTACGATTTGAAGCATATTACGTTTATAGATTCTTTACGTCATATAGAAATATCCTTTTAAGTTTCCAATTGCACCTACTGTCAAACAAATTTCAACGAAAATCAAATGAACCACTCCACTTTTATTAAATCATTGATTGCTTTTTATTACATAAATATTCGTGTGTGTCACAATTAAGATTAATTACTTAAGAAGTTAATATCGTTGTGATTAATAATTAAGTTGTTTTGGGTTCTTTTTATATTTTTATAGGTCAGTTATTCGGTGTCTACGGAACAAATCAGTCCCGGAACTTCGTTAAGTGACACTCAGCAATTAGTAGAGGTGATTAATAATTAATATTATATTTATTGAACACTTTCTTGTAACGATTTTTTAATATTCGATATTCGTCACTGTTTCTTCTTCATTGATTGAATTTGATTCTTGAGAGAGAGAGATAGAGAGAGAGAGTTGTTTTCAGGCAACAAGTGTCAAAAATGTGGAGAGATAAAAAGGTTTCTTTATGGTGTTTACCCCACTTCCATCAAATATATATTGATTTCTTGTGTTTGATAGTTAGAAAAAGAGAGAGAGAGAGAGAGAGTTTGTGTCATTAAAACGAGCTCTGGGGGGGGAAAAAGGGGGGGATCGGGTCGAGGGAGGCTAGTAAAAGTGGGTTCTGACCTTAGATTTCGTATTAAAGGGGAAGTGTGCCTGAATCCCCCACGCGCATATTACTAACGCCGATGATCCTGATTAACCTTTGTTAGAGGTAACTCAGAGTGATAGGTACCAACTACCAAACCGTGCTGTCTTCATGGATAATTGTAACATAATTATTAATGATGACAGCACTGTTTGGTACTTGTGACAAACTGAATATAAACGGGGAGGAGGTGGAAGAAGCAATGCCTTTTTTTGGCCAAATTCTGAGAAATTGCGGAGGATTTATGTTGGAGGTGTCATTGTAACATAAATATTAATGCTGTTTTTCAACTAATTTAAACATTTGCATTGGTGAAATTATACGATTATGATAAACTTGTATTAATAGATGATCTTGACAATACGGTTTCTTTTGCTGATTTTGGACTAAATCGTCCTTTGTGTCGTAGGCCCTCCGAGCTGCTTTGCAGAGTAATTATTCAAATTCTCAATAACAATTAAAATGGTTTAGAGACTATAGATGGGTGTCGACATTTTGTTGTTGTTTTATTTTGGTCCGGGTAATTGTACATCCGGTTAATCCGGACAATTGGTTAGTCGGTATTTTGCTGTAAATAATAATTGTTTTTTTTTCCTATTTTATTCAAAGGGTAAAGATGCGTCTTTTGCACATAAGAGCAGCACTCCATTTGCCAGTTTCAATTACATTAATTCAATTCTTGGTTCAGGAATAATTGGTAATTTTTTTATTTGTAGAACGTTGTTTCCGAAAGTTAAAACTTAGGTTGGCTTCACTTGCTACTTTGTGGTGCCACAAAGTTGTTAACGAAGATATTTTCTCCACACGGACTACTCCCGTAGTAAACAGTGGTCTGTCGTCAGTGCGGGCCACTGGTATAGTATGACGTTGATCATCATCATTGACAAAAGTGACTGTCATCGCCACTTGTGACGGGACTCTACCACTCATCGCCAATGTGGCGCCAACACAGTGGCGGTCGGCTCGTGTGAACACCCGCCATGTAATCAGTGGCCTAATAAAACTGGCCACTATTCTGTAACGCCACAAAGTGGTTTGGGTGAAGAAGAACGTAATCTATAGATAGTTAAATCACAGATAGTTAAATTGTTAAAGGCAGTGTTTGGAGGTAATTTGCATGAGTTATTGTAGTTAAATTACTTTTTTTTTAATAATTTGTAATTAAAAATGCAATTTAAATTAATTTTTAATTACTTTTGTTTTAGTTTCTAGTTAATTTTAAAATTCAAATACTTAGGAAGGAGAAAATGAATACTTGTAGTTACTTTCTTTAAAAATTTCGTTAAGTATAATTAAATATAATTAGTTTGTCGCTGGTATAATTAGTTATTCTAATTGACTATTTGTAAAGGTAAATTGTCACAACACTCGTTAAAAGTAATTAATTGGTGATTAAAATACAAAAAAAAGGTTTAAATTAATGGTTGAATTAATTAAAACTGCTTAAACTATTTTAAAATGAGTTTCAAGTACTTAATTGATATAAAAGTAGTTTGCACAATTAGCAAGGCGTTTTTAAGTTGGTTTTAAAGTATTTATTTTTCAGGTTGAAAATTAAGAGAAACTTGAAAGTGTTTTAGAAACTAGAAGGGTATCTTCATGTTGATATCCTTCAAATTAAACTTTTTATGTCAGTTTGAACTTTTAAGCAGACGATGTTTTTTAATTTTCGTTCAGCTACCATTCTAGTTTCTAAGACGCTTTCACTTGGTGAGAGGCAGAATAAATAACCAGACTTTGAAAACAATCTATACATGAAACATCATATTAAACGTAAAATTGCTTTCTTGAAAATCGGCTAATCGACTTTTCGTTATTATTTTTTTTATTACAATGAAGGAATGCCGTACGCATTGCATCAAGCGGGGTTTGGGGTCGGAGTCGTTTTATTGTTCGTCGTTGCCATCATCACTGGTTAATACGATTTGGAACTTTATTTCATTTGTGAAAATGGATCATGAGCAGGCCCGGACTGGCCCGGCCGGCTGACCGGCGATCGCCGGTCAATTGGGGGCCAGAAGAAAATGGGGGCCAAAAATAAATAAATTTAAAAAATGGGGCCAACACAATTTCATAGCCGGTGGGGCCAACCACTAGCCAGTCCGGCCCTGATCATGAGAACGAGAATTTTTTTCGTTATACTTTTCATTCTCTCTTCGATAATAGATTACTCCCTGGTTTTACTCATCAAAGGTGGACTCATATCTGGTACGAGGACATATCAGGTGAGCGATTGCGATCTTAGATCCGTATCGAATTGGAGGTTTTGATCGTATTCTCGTTTTATTGTTTTATAAATAAAAGGGCCTGATGGAAGCTGCTTACGGCAAACCGGGATTCTATATTCTTAGCTTTATACAATTCATGTATCCAATAATCGGTGAGGTTCACATTGTTATTCGTTTCTTAATGTGACAAACGATTCTGACTGATTATATAATGAACAATTGTCACAGCTATGATCAGTTACAACATCATCATTGGAGACACAATCACCAAAGTTATGGTCAGGGTGATCGGATCCGGTAATTAAATTTTTCAAGATGTAACCACAGAAACCGTTTGTTCGTTCAGGCATTAATCCTAGATTAAATGAACCACGGTTAGGGTTACTTGGCTTCTTAGAAAAATCGCATTTGTAATGCTGGGCATTCACTAAAAGAGCGAACAAGAGCGAGCCAGTGTTCTAGCCCAATAATCGTCTGGTAGAGTATCGGTTAGCCAGCGAGAAAACATTCACTGAAAACCTAAAACGTTAACTTTTTTCTGGTTACATCTTAACACTAGAAACGGTTAAAATGGTGCGAGTGGGAGCGCGCGAATAATAACGATTGTCTTGTTTTATCCTTTGAAGGAGCTGCAGCAGGAATTATGGGTAACCGTTACTTCATCGTTGCTCTTGTCACACTTTTCATCACTCTTCCTTTATCGTTATATCGGCAACTCGCAAAGTTAGCTAAGGTTAACATTGAAATCCACTCGTTTCGATTTCTCCAGTTACAGTTTGTTGATAAAATGTACCGTTTTTGTTTTGTCAGATATCTCTCGTATCTTTGGTTTTCGTTCTTTTCATCGCACTGATAATTCTTTATCGCTGGGGAACGATGCGAGGATCCGTGTGCGTTGTAACTGTCGTTGTTTAACCCTGGTGTTTGTTCTTGTTACTGTGCTAATTGTGTTTATAAATTGGGGTTTTCATCGTAGACCTCCGACGGAAGATTCGTGGCAGTTTGCAAACACGGGAATCACACAGGCGATTGGCGTAATGGCATTCGGTATGTTGGCACGCACACTTTTAGTGCATTGCTGTTTATGCGACGTGACGCAAAAATAAACTTCCTGCTTGTTGTTGTCCTTGTTTTAGCTTATATGTGTCACCACAATAGTTTCATGTTGTACGACACTCTTCAGACGCCGAGTCAAGGACAATGGAACAAAGTTACGCATGCCAGCATCGTAGTTGCGTTGGTTCTCTTCCTCATTCTGGGCATTTCAGGTTATGCCACATTCACCGGTTACTCGCAAGGTTGCCCTCTTTTAGCATTTTAAGAAATGAGACATTCCAGAGTTACTTGTGCTGTGAGACGTAACCATGTTGATGGTTCCAAAAAATACTCGAATTGTTTTAGCAACCAAAGACCAATGAGTCACTTTGTGAAAATGCCGCGTGACCTGTAATTCATATTAACGAATACACACTTTTCATGAAGGTGTTGTTCCTGAAGAACAAAAGGTGGACTTTTTTTTTAGGCAAATAGACGTTTAACATGGGTGGGGTCAAATTATCATTAATTTAAACGGGTGTAAATTAAAAAAAACCCTTTTAATGTTACAACCAAATGTCTTTAATACTTCACCCCAGCATTCATGAAGCGATTGAAACTTCTATTGTTGTTCAAAACACAGTTTGAAGGCAGTTTTTATTGTTTGAATCGAGGCCATGTTTCTGGACACATCAAATGTCATTTAACATTGCGTCTATCTGTTGCGTCATGCAGCACGTTCACAGTCTGGAGTGTCGAGACTCGTAATATGGAGTTCGTTCGACGTTTATATACCAAACTTGTGTTTTGTGTATCGTAATCAGGTGATGTGTTGGAGAATTACTGTATCACGGACGATCTCATGAATATCGGACGGATAGTTTTCAGCGTTACGATCATGTTGACATATCCCATAGAATGTTTTGTCGCAAGAGAGGTGACAACAGAAATGCTTTTTTAGTTTTAATTCTTTCGTTTATTAACGTTCGTGTTTAAATGAACGTACGTTGTCGGTCGTTTTGACAGGTGGTCGAGAACGTCTTCTTCAGCACTTGGAACCCTAAGCCGACCTACTTGCACGTTACCATCACGCTTTCTGTCGTTATCATGACGTTCTTAATCTCTTTGGCCACTGACTGTTTAGGCATTGTTCTCGAACTCAACGTACGTTGGTCGTTTTCCACTTTTAACCTCCATATTTGTAATGAAAACTTATATTTTGGTTTATACCGTGCAAAATATAATCAAATAAGTGTATATGATGGAGCGAATAATCGTTATGTTGTCACAAAAACACCCCAGCCAGAACCGCTTCATTGTCTAGCAAAAAACAGAATGTTAACTTATGATTGGTTGCGTCTTGATAATCTTTGCTTTTCAGTTCAAACATTGAACGTACAGTATATGTAATGGATGATATTGATTCAATCAAACTTTTATTGCTGTTCAATCTTGGCACAAACTATCTGCTCTGTCAGAAATCCAGTTCAATTAAATCGAGCGAAATGAAGGTAAATTACTGCAAATGGATTGTCTGTGGCATGCCACATTGACAAGTTTTAGAACGTGGGAACATAAACATTTGTTAAAATTTTAATGATTTGCAATGATGAGAAAATAAGCAATTAATTAGTTAAAAGATTTTAAAAATCGGCTCTGACTACGTACAGTTTCGAAAGAAAATCAAACGCCAGGTACACTTTCACGATCAATTCTGGCTTGTCCATCCTGGGCATAGGACTCATTTGTTCAGATTATAATGCTTTGTAATGATGAGGACCATGAGTAATTTGTTAAAAAGAGAAAAATAGGAGCTGTCCACAAAATTTTCAAAAGAGAATCAAAAGATGGACAAGTAAGAATTGACCGTCTTTACCCAGGCTAAAGAAAATTGAACAGAAACGATTTAAAAGACTGGTAATTTTGAAAGACAAACCAGGAATGACTATGTAGGGCAGAATTGATTGTATGTACACAGGTTTATCGAAACATCAGACGAAAACATTACTTTATCGCGCCAAAAGCTTACAAAGTGAGAGCATTTCATTTCGCTTCATTTTTAGTGAAGTATAAAATAAGCTTTATTTATGCTTGCGCCCTTGAAAGTTGAAAATGCAAACATTAATTAAAATGATGCTATACACAAAATGCCATATTTTCTTTTTTTCTTCTTCTAATTTTCAGGGTGTTTTAGCCGCCGTTCCTTTGGCGTACGTGTTACCGGCCATATGTTATCTAAAACTGGAGACCGCCCCTCTACTTTCTACTAAGAAGATTCCTGCTTTAATGACGGCACTCTTTGGCATAATTGTGGCTGTCGTCGGTCTCTTCTTGGCGTTTGCCAATCCGTCGGACTCCACTTGTAGCCACGGTAAGGAAATGGAATACTGTCACAGTGCGAAACCTTTCGTACAGAACTTTCACCTTCTCGCCTCTTTGAACTCTTCTTCTCATCTGGATCAACTATCGAGTTTACCCTAACAACATATAGTTCTTCATTTGACTTCCACTTTCTAATTTACATACTAACTCAAAAAGAAATTGCGAATGTAACTAAGTTGTGAATAGATTCCTTCTTTTTTTTCGTTTGAAAATTGTTTCCTTTTAACGAAAAGCATGTGGTTTACATGTTTTTGTTTTCCATTTGGTCCAATTCAAAGAATGAAATTAATATTTCAATGTAATTTATACATTATTCCGTTTCGAAAACATATCAAAAGGGTTTTTTTTTTCGGGGTTCGATACATCTTTAATTAAACAATTAGAACGACTATAGTGACTTAACATATCCACTTGTGATCTCTTCTCCTCCATTATATCACTCAAACCAATGGGGGGAAAATGTTTTAACTTATTGAAAATACTGCATTTTATCTGCAGATAATTATTGTTGTTATGAATCAATTTCGATTCCTTATTTATGATTTTACTTGTTTGTTTGTTTTTTTTCTGTTTATTTTTTATACATTATTTCCAGTAATTATAATATATTTTATTAATTAGTTCTATTTGAAATTAAAATTAGTTGTTACTTTTTCAGCATGAATATATATTTTAGCTTTAAGATTGAAACAGAAGCTGAAGAAAGAAAAAAAAGGCTAAACTTGAGTGGAATTATGCTTCGGTTTGTTTGGAGATTTACAATAAGACAGACAACGAAAAGGAAACGTGTCGTTTAACTTTTATTTAGTTTAATTATTTACGGTGGTTTTAAAGTGTAGACGTCAATTGAATTTTGGTTATTCTGTTTTTCGAGGGGAACATTAAAATAAAATTGAAGATGTTTTAGAAACTAGAAGGTTAGCTCGATCACTTAAGGGTGTTTTCATGACGCCATCTCTTAAAATAAGCTTTTTATGTTAGTTGGAAAATAATCTAACTTTAAGAGAGTTAACAGACAATGGCAAAGTTTATTTTGAAAGATATCAAACATGAAAAATCACTTTTAAGTAGAGATGGGCGAATAGTATCCATGAATATTCGAATACATCGAATACAGAAGTATTCGGTGATTTGAGATCTCAAATACAACGTAAATAGAAGACATTTGAATGCCTGGAATATCGCGCCATACGTACAGAAGGAGACGAGAACCTGAACGTCTTCGAATGCTTGTTTAACTGTTTTCTTAAATACAAATCTGCAGTAAGTGAGAAGCATTTACAACTATTCAATTAATTATTATTGTAGTTACGAGTACCTAAAAAGCTAAATTAACGTGTTTTTATTACACTTTTTTATTTTTCTTTATTAATTTTAATTAATAATAAATAATATTTTTTTTATTAACAATTTCAAATAACTGTTCGGTATATTCGAGGTATTCGAATATTTAAGCGAGATCTGGACAATCTGGTTAATATTCGAATTCGAGAAAAGTGGTATTCGTTCATCTCGATTTTTCAGTGATTCGACTACCGTTATAGGTTCTAACACAACTTCAATTTTTTCTGTGTGAAAAAATCAAAAAATCACCTGTCTATTAAACATCTTAAAACGTTTAACATAATTCAGATTCTTCAATTAAGATGGGCATTTTTTGTTGTTGATAAAAATATAAACAATTTCTAATCCATAATTTGAAGAATTGACCAATTTGAATTCCAAAAATGATATTTTTGGAGATGTGGACCAAAACATACCAAATTTCTTTCTTTACAAACATTTATTTTTCCTTGTGTGAACCAAAATAAATATACACTAAACGTAAACACTTAAGTATATAAATAAGCTCATTATTATAGAGTTTATAATTGGGAAATTTAATTGTTTTCCCCAATTATGTTGGTCTATTTGTAGATTGTGAGTGCATCTTAAAAACTTCAAATTAGGTGCATTCTTTTAAATGTATGTATTTTACTTTTAATATAAGTTTTAAAATTTTATTATGCAAAATGTTACTATTATGCAATTAAAATTGTGTGGATCTCAGGTCATGATGTTTTTTTCTCTCTTCTAAATCAGTTACAGCAGAAATATTGATGGAAATGTGAAGTGCAGTTTTCCTGGTGTTTTGTTTATTTATAAAAAGCTGACACAAAAAAGGGGACTCCGAACGTTAGAAACGCGACAGATTGTCGTGGCCGAAGTGGTAAAATTTTATAAGTGAACATATGAGCCTAGAGACACTCCAGAATTGCAAGTGCCATGAGACAGGGTTAATGTTGTGGTTCCAAAGTTATTCAAATGGCCATAGCAACCTAACCGCAATTCGAAATGTCAAGAAAATTAAGTCTTATTATAGAATATCTGAAAAATATATTAAATACACCCAATTTTTCTTAAAGTTGACAGATGTTCCTAAAGGCCGCCTCATACGTTTCGGTAAACCTGTCAGGTATACCTGCTGCAGGCAAGCCTGTGTAGATGATAATTTATAAATGTGCGGGATTATTTTGCCTGCACATTCAAAGGGAACAAATGTGAAAAATCATTCGATATGCTTGCGCAGGCAAACCGGAGCATGTGTAGCCACGTGGCAGGTGTCAGTTCAGGTGCCACATCATCATTACGTCACAGAATCACGGTGCATTACTGTCGTCTGATCGACCTACACAGACATGCCTAAATCTGTCAGGTATGCCTGACAGGTTTACTGGACGACCACAGAGCACCCACACATTCTGCTAAACCTGTCAGGTATGCCTGTGCCCGCTTACTTGACAGATTTACCAAAATTTTTCAAATTTAGCAAAATTTGACCTTGTTGAGGTCATTGCGAGCATCATGCAAATTAGCATAATTGAAAAGGGTGTAAAATAAGAAAATTCCAATTGAATAGGTGCAACCAAAATGGCGACAACATTGAAAATACACTTCATATATGCACATATGAGTTAATTGAGAACTTGTTTTTTGGACACTACTTCACTTAACATTATGTCCGTGGCGTTGTGCAGCATGTGTAACTCTGGAATGTCTTGACCCTGAAGAGGAACTGTGAATAGGAGGTAGTTCATTGATTTTTTTCGACTTTACTTAGTATTGAGGTAAATGCCGTAGCCTTCTACTGGATTCCAAGGAGCCATTTCAAATCTACTATTATTTTTTTGCAATGTAAAAGGTGAGAACTTTGTATTAGCAGTGTTTCAAATTGTATAATTTAATCGTGACGGTGTGTTTTGTTGGATTTGCCATAATTATTTGAGACAGTACATGACGACCGAGTATGAGAAAACGGTTCCCAATAACTAAATATCAATAAAAAGAAAATTATTGATAACCGTTAATTATTAGAAAAAAACACATATTGAGCTATTTGCTTACACTGAATGCAAGATCAGGTTCAATTATAAAAAATCCCCATACGGTTATTCCTATAGGTTGGCTGAAAAAGTTGTTGATGTAAAGAACAGTCGATTCGACGGCCTTGAAAATAGATGAAAAGGTGAAATCAGGGCTTGACCTCCAACAAAATTGCAGCTTCATACGCTCTAAGTTATGTTTACGGATATATTTTTCTAGTATTGTTTAAAATCTTATTTATTTCACCACAGTTGTTTTTGAAAATATTTCTATTTCAATCTTAATTTGTAAAAGTGCATGGTGAGTTGAAGTGCTCGGTTTTTAATTTTCTATTTAAAAAAAACTAGAATGTACAAAGGAATTTCCTTTTAGCGCTATGGTTGTAGATGTATTTTCTAGGTTAGTTTAAAATTATATTCATTTGTACAGAGAGAGCTGTACAGATTTTAAAAAGTTTCTTTATTTTGATATTTTCATCTTAAGTGTATGGGAAGTGGAGGTGCTTGGTTTTTAATACAGGTAGTTAGAAATAGGTGAAAACTACAGTTGCCAGTCGTCATAACAAGGGCGGAGCCAACTGAAGTTTTCACCTAATTATAACAACCTGTTTTTTAATTGTGCGTTTAAAAACTGGAAGGTACACGGAAATTTCCTTTTAGGGTCGTACTTGTATATATGTTGTCTAGTTTCGTTTAAAATTTCATTCATTTCTAGGGAGCAATTTACTTTTTATAAAATATTTCACGCGGTTTAGGAGGAAAAGGGGGGGAGGGGGCAAAGGGAGCGGTCGCCATGAACCTTTCTACACAATTGCAGTTGTTTGGGGGCCCATAAATTTAAATCCGGCCAGTGGCGTAGCTAGGTTTTTTTGGCGCCCGGGAGCAAAAATATTCAGTGCGCCCCCCACATTTTTTTTAAATAGAAATTCTGAAGTAAACAAAAAATTGCGTTTTCAGTTAAAGAACCTGGTTAGACGTTAGAATTCAAAGGTGAAAACAGCATCTAGCATAGCCTTATAAAGACTCAAACATAGTTATTTTTTATTACTAAAAGTAACTTTTTTACTGGTTGCCTTAGAGAATATTAATTAATACTCTTTTAACATTGCGTCCCAAACCTTCCTCCTCCCCCCCCCGCATTTGTTGTGTCTGTGGGCCCCAAGCTACGCCTCTGAATCCGGCTCTAGATGAAATGGATTTCAGTTAGTTTAATAATAAATGTATTTGTTTACTTACGGCTTGGGTCTGTTTTAAATACATTGCTGCGCCAAGTTCGGCATCCATACTTCCAGGGAAAGTAGACATGGAAATTTGCACCTTATTTTAAATATTTAATGTTAGAAAAAAAATATATATTGTTGGTCTCTTAAATTTTGCGAAAAAAAATTGTTGATACTTTACTTGGCTATTTAAGTTACCAGCGACAGAAATGAGGGCCAAGTAGAGACAAAAATGGAGAATGATTAAGAAAAGGACGGGCACGTTTCTAGCTTCAGTGAGGTTATTTTTGAGACCTCGCACGGAAAAACAGATCCCAGTCATCAAGAAGATCATCCAAATAAAGAACATTGGAGAAAAGATGTTGTCACCACTCTTGATGAGAAACGTGATGTTGTTGTGTTGTTTTTGAAAAATAAGCATCTTGTCCGTACTTTTAGCCAGAGATATTTGTGTTTCATCAGGGTAAATTTTAGGTTTGAATACATCTTCGTCTTCGTCATCGTCCAATATCTCAGGACTTACAGGTTGCAAGGGTTGAGCAGGGAACGAGAAACTGACTATGTAACAGCATTGTGCCACCATAGCCATAAACAAAAGTGTAAAATGCTCGCAAATGCCATTAAAGAATATAACACGGATTGAGCCGTATATTGCCACCAGATAGGGATCGTCTACGTAATCTACTTCGATGACCCGTTCCAAATTTTGTATCCCAGTGGCGTTGTTTTTGTATGTTCCATGGATGACGTCGTTTACGAAGGTCACCTGGCTTGCCACTTGGTAGAAGCCCTCGATCATTTTAATTGCGCTGATAATAGGTGGCATCATGGCGAGTTTTTGACCATATTTTCGAGCATTGAACAGAAATTGCTCGTTGTCTTCAGGAGTTAACTGCGCTTCGGCAAGATCGGCCACACTGACAATGAAACGGGCAATTTGGTTTTCATAACTGCACAGAGATATGAATGCACCTGTGGCGGTGATGAGAAGGACACCGACGACTGTCGAATGACAAATTCCAGTCTGGTTATTAGCCTTGTAAGACACTTTCCAATATCTGTAGAAAAAGTGTGCAGTATAGATGAAAGTGACAAAGAGCAGGCTGCGTTGAATAACTTGTAGCCACGAGTAGATACGGGGTTTCAAAGCCTTTTTCTCGTGCAGTACGAACTTAAAGCCATATGGCTGAAAATATGACAGTGCAGGACACAGCTGATGTAGAAGATATCCATGCTTGCATTCTTTTGCATTTAATTCTGCTACTTTATCCTCCAAGCTTAAATTGGCCATGTTCTTACCGTGATGTGGACTTGTATGGACTTCTTGTTGCGTTCCAAACTAAATTAGTGATTCTAGTAAACGTTTATCTAATGATGGCGAAAACAGGAAAAAAAAAGTAGTCGTAATTGGTATAAGTTATTCTATGGACCATTAATGCAGTTAGATGTAACACTTAACACCAAGTAAACAAAACTTATTTCAAACGTGCTTAGCAACTAATTGAAGCAAATTGTTGTTAACCACTGTAATCATTAGACTAGACTAACAATTATTGTTGAACACATGTTGCAACAATGTTTTAAGGTGGTGATCGATATTTACTGTTGTTGTTACCACTTGAGTAATTACCACAATCTTACATTTTATGTGGTGTGTTTTAGAAAATGAGTGTAAAATGGCAATTAACAGAAAGATAAAATTGGCTTTCAAGTTCAAGTATTGAAAATATTTTTTATTCGTAATAGATTGCAAATGTCACAAATTGTATTAAGTAAATTTTTCGACAGTAAAAGTTTAAAAGAATTAAAAAGATAAATGTGCAGTATTCAAATACAAAAAAAAAAATTACAAAGAAATTTGCAAAAAAGGAGGAGGCGTAATTTACTTAGGCCCTTGGCACACAGGCAGCGCCTTTTGAAAAGACTTTTTGACGACAAAATGAAGTCGAAGGTCGCTGGGCAGTTGTCGCGATGTATTTTATACGAAAAGACGCACAGTTAAACGTCGCCTGTGTGCTATGGTTACCGTCCTTCCATACAAATTACATTGTGATGACAGCCCAGCGATCTCAACTTCATTTTGTCGTCGAAAAGTCTTTTAAAAGTCGCCTGTATGTTCCAACCCTTAGGTCTAAGTGAAAACGGAGAGTAAAAGTGCCTTAAGTTCGAAACTGAAAACGCTTTTATCTGAACAAACATTAACAATTGAGAGTAATTCTACTGTAGGATGAACTTATTGTTATTTGTCTTTGAAATAATCAATAGAAGGCTGTTGTTCAGATTAGCACAATAGAACTTAATGTTCAGTTTAGTTTTTACGCTAATCAAATCTTCTGTTTGACTGATTTAACCAAGGGGTTGCTAATTGTTAGGAATAATTGGCAATTAATTTCAAATATAAAAAGCTCATAATAAGAGGCATAATTATATAAAATACACAATAAAGTAGTTAATGACATCAAAATCGAATGGTTTAAAATGTGTAATATTTCTTTTTATATAAAAAAGCAAAAATTTTATTATAGAAAGTGCAAGTTATTATTCAATTAGTATAGAGAAAAGTTAAAATAATGTCAAAAAAGATACTTGGCTTTTTTCTTGTTTTTTTATCCACAATTCCAGCTTGTGAATTTGACATTTATTGAATTCTATATGATAATTATGTAAAGACAAATATATTTTCTTGTACATACACGTTCACGTTAAGTAGAATTCATATTACAAACCTGGAAATTAATGGCAAATATGAAATTGTAAAAATCTTTGCAATTTGACTCCATTCACTTTTTTCTTCTTCTTGATTCCTTCCAAATTAATTTTCATTTTTTATTATTTACAAGTTTTTCCCTTAAGTTGAGTTCATAAGTTTTTAATAACTTCTCTTCTTATTCATGATTATTAGATTACAGGTATTCATAATTAAATTTAGAGTTTTTCATTGTCATTTTTTTTTCTTGCATATTAAATTATGCAAGGCACTTTTGCTTTATTAATGTTTCTAGAAACATGGTTGAACAATTTGTGATTGCATTTTAATTGTTTTTCTTGTTTGTTGTGTTTTTGTAGATTTGAATGGAAGAACAGAAGGAGGAGAAGGAAGAATTTGTAGACAAAATTTAAAAACTTTGACCCAAGGTATTTTCAAGCCTTGTCAATGAATTCCTTCAAAGGGCGTGCGTATTCGGATGTCCAATCTCGTTCAAAAAGGGCTTTCATGTCTCCCTGAATAGCCGAAGATACACTAATGTTGTTCTCTTGCACACTTGAGTCTGAGACGGTGTTTTTTGTTGAGTTATGAAAGGGATTTGTTTGGTTAATGACAATTGAAACTCCTCCGGTACTTATAAAATAATCGCCCGACCAGTTGGACGTCCCTTTGTTCAAGACACAAATAACAAACAGAAGTAAAGTATCACGCAGGTAAAATTTAATTAATTTCAGTTTTGCTGAAGTTTGTCAACTCTTGAATTCACTCCGAAACTTACCAATATAAACTGCTTTGTCGGTCACCATGTATTTATTGTGGTTAACCCTTGCATATGGGATTGCTGATTGTTCCTTTGTGTAACTGGGTACAACAAATAGTTTCTAAAAATACACACTTAAATTAGTATTGACTTATGATGTCATATATATATATATATATATATATATATATATATATATATATATATATATATATATATATTTATATATGCTGCTTATATTAGATACTGACCACTTCAATATTGATGCCGGAATAGGAGTTGTTTAAAGCTGCGAGTGAGTTGAGATAGTAGGGCATGCTGGGTAATGTGTGATTCCAGTGACTGGCCAACAATCTCACTTTCACTCCTTTCTCGATGGCCACTTTTCTAATTGAGTCGTCGATGACAGGCCAAAATCTATAATAATTCAATTAAGTTGGTTTTAAACATGGCTTACTGGCCTATCATGAAATCGGGCATTTTCCCGATGGGTTGCTTCGCTTGATGACCGATTTTATGATGAAACTTGACAAGTTTAAAAATCGCACAGGAAAACGATCAGAAAGCTGATGTTTTTTTTTTAATAATAGAAAAGTCAAAAAAATGGAAATGACACCATGTTGTGTAAAAAAAAAACAATGGAAACTAGAAAAATATTTGATAAAAAAATTTGCTGGTTTCAGATAATTTCAGATAATTTCAAATAAAATTATCACTTTTATTGTAGGTAAAAATGAGAATATAGACCCAAGTGTCATTCCAAAGTTTTAAAGTGTAAACGCGCCCGCAACTATGGTTATTCCTTCAGAAGCAACATTAAAAGAAACTTGAAAGTGTGTTAGAAACTAGACAGGTAGCTGAATCACTTACAATATTTTTTTTTTAAATTTTGTCTATAAAAAGTTTACTTTGAAAGATATCGATATGAATGATACTACACAATAAAGTGATTCAACTACTATTCTGGTTTCTAACACACTTTCATTTTCTTCTTAGTGTTGCTCTTCTGAAGCGCAGAATAACCAGAGTTTGAAAATCAGCTGTTTATGAAACTTTAATTTTTTTTATTTCGATTAATTATTAAGCAGCCGTGACAGATCCTCGTACTTGCTATTCCTTGTGTAGATTGTAATTGGAAAGTAGTCCATAACAGCAATGTAGACAAACTTTTCTGCATCCTCTATAACATTTAAAAGGGCGTCGATGTCAGTAGTTCTATCCTTGGTACACATTGGCGGCGGAGAACTCTTGATAGTTCAATAAAATGAATTAAAACTTAAATAATAAAAGGCGGCAAACGAAATTATTTATGCTGTCATCTGTTTAAACAGAGGTCAGACTGATTTAAAGCGGTAAATAGACGAAATTAAATATAAATGAAAGAAACTTACACCGACGTAAACTTGGGAAACCGTGCCATTGAGTGGAAGAATGGCTGGATATGTTTCATTGAATTCAGTTTCTAGCCACGTTGGCCATTTATCCGGAATGACTGCACCAGGAACTCCAAGCATCCAGTAAATTTCGAATAATTTGTCCATATCTTCGGCCAGACAACTGCAGTTGTAAACAATGACACCCACTTCTTTGACCTGAATGCAACAACAAAAAAACCCGAACCACATTATTATATTTACCAATATGTGTATTTATAAAATTGCATTGTTACTTGAGTGAGTGATCTCCAATCCATGTTTGCACTGCCCAGATAGAAATGTTGACCATCGATGACCCACATTTTTGTGTGCAATATTCCGGCTCCCATGAGCGCTTGGAAGTTGACACTTCGAACATCGGCAGCTCCTGTCACACAAAATTGCATTATTACATTTGAGAATTGGGATATAGATGTTAGCCTATTAATTTATGGATTATCTTTTTTTCCCCCGAAACCTTTTTCTTGAAGGTCCTCGGTGTCATGATTAGGTTGGTAGTGAGATGGTTGATTTTGAGCAATTCTTATGGAAATATTACGCTTTGTACCAGCACGCATTAACTCCTTGAAAATGATTTCACCCTGTTTGTGTAATAAAAACAAAACAAGCTCAAGAAACACACACATATGGGATTAACTTTGAGATTTATATTATAAATTATTAAATTATAATTTTAAATGAAGTCTTTTGTTTGTTTTTCAGAATTGTTCTTTCTGGGGGGACAACGACAACGACAAACTGGGATTTTGGTTTTTTTTTTCTCTTCACATTAATACTGACGAGATTGACCGAATAGTGACCAAGGGGACCATTGAATACAAAAGAAATTCTGAAGACAAGGTAAGAAAACCGTTTTCATTGGTTTTTTTTTTGTCTTTTTTCTCCCCCTTCCCATTCCCCGCCCCTCTCTCTATTTATGATACCATATAGTAGTCTATATTTTCATTATGTGCCAAGTTTCTTATGTATGTTTTATGTATTTGACTGAATCACTTATTCATGAACGCGCATAGAACCAAATAGTTGCTATGTTTGCAATATTGCCGTACGTATATTATATTGGGAACAGCTCTCTTGTCTAAAAAAAGACATTGAAATTTTTATAATGCACATTTGAAAGAAGTGCTTACACTGTAGCAACTATATAGCTACATATACTTGTAACGTTAAGCTTGACAAATATAATAAATAGTTTGTTTGAAGATTCGGTGGGTGGGTAGGTAGGTGCATGGTGATGGAAGGGAGAGGGATTTCGAGATGTATCCATCTGCGCCAATGAAAAATTGCATAGTTGATTTTGTTTTGAGTTCTCAAACAACAAACAAACAAACATTCATTATTGAATGCCCATGCCCATTGAGGTACATCCGATACAATGTTCGTAGATAACTGTCCTTCATTCAGTGTTCGTCGTGTACAACCACGATGAAAGTTTTATTTTGTGTGTGTTGCAAAGTGTAGAGAAAAAGTGGATGAGATCGACTCAAGAATGTTTCTTGTGTGTCTTCTCTCTTATCTACTACTGTATTATTAAAGTGCAAAACGATGAAAATGTCAAACATACATTGTGCGAACACACAAACACATGTCAAATGAATGAATGCGAACCTTCTTTCGAGAGACTCTACCGTGCTGTTTAATAATGAATTCTGTTCTTGTTTCTTATAAGAAATAGGCAATGAATGCATTATTGTTGCATTGTAGTTTGATTTGAATTCGAATAATTTCGTAATGCAGCGCAGACGGCTTATGGTAGAAGTACAATCTAGTCCAATGGCAGCATAAAACGCGTTTTCAAAGTAATAATTCTCTCAATGTATTCTTTTGGAACTTTCAAAAGTCTTGGGGTTTTTTGGGTGAAGGGGGAAGATTTTCTGGCTGTTAATTTCTGAAGACAATTAATTTCTAGGTTTTGTAGTCATCTTGCATTTGTGGTATAATGTATACTTTATATTGGGTTGCATAACTTTGTCACTTGTGGCCTCTAGGTCATTTTATTTAAAGAATTCCGTAATACCAGATCAACTCAGAAGGAAAAGTCCCGTTTTGCTCCGGTTAACTTTTCAAGAAAAAATTGATTGTACGAATAGCCTGGTGTAAAATGCGCGCGAACTTCTAACAACAAAAAAAACGTCAAGGGTGCTCAGTAGTATGTGTCAGGTTCATAACTTATGACCCATATGATTCGTATTGTATGTTGTTTTGGGCCTCCTTGAAGTAAGGACCTGGTCTGGAGGACTAGTAAAGTTCATTATAGTTACGGCCATGGTTTGCATACCATCGGTCTGCTTTGATAACAGGATGATTTGTTGCTTGTTACAAGAGGCTATATCTTGCTAGTCAAAGTACCTTAAATGACATCATTCGAATGAGTGCTCAACCAGTTGATAGCTTAAACTGAGTGCGCAGCGTTAAAAAAATTCATAAGGGATTCTATTTGGCAGGTGTTTATATAAAATTGGACAAAAAACGTTAAAACTGAAAAATTCTAAGAGGTACTGTGCACACCTTAGAAACCTTCATTTAGTGCTTCAGCACAGTAGCACAAATGCAGTTGGCGGCTGTGATGTGCAGAGCCGTAACTAAGGTAAAGTGATTGAGGCTAATGCCTCGGGGGCGCAAAGCTTAGAGGCGCAAAAATAACTCGAATGATAATATTAAGGGGACGCCAGTTTCATTCTTGCCTTGGCCTTTCGGCTCTCTGGTGAGGTGTAAACGCCAGCTCATTTAAAAATTCTTATATTTCATTAAATATTCAATAAAATTTTAGAATTACTACTTAGTTTTCTGTCTAAACGTAGCTTAGCTCTGGTAAATGTGGTGAACCATTACATAAATTTACCTGTTCATCTGAAGTGAAATGTGTGTCACTTCCACGTAATGTCCAGTAAGACGAGGCTATATTGATTGTTTTTGTGGATATTGCCAATAAGTTCATCCAACCATCAAATATTGATGGATACACGGTTGAACCATTCACATAGGTGACATTTTCTGGGATACTCTCCACTATAGTGAACCTATATGAGACACATAAAAACAGGTTTAGGTTTTTAGAATAAATATCATAAGAAAATGTCGAATGTTTTTTTTTGTGTGTAGAATGTTACCTGCATCTGTTCTGACACCTGTCCCACGATCGTAAGAAGTTCCTCACATGTTCTTGATCTACGGCATTCTTGTGTTGATCAATGAGTGGTAGGAGTACGACCAGAACGATTAGAATGAGGATAATACTGATTGGAATACAGGAAGGCTTGAGCCATCCATTCCACCTTTCGTCTTTGTCTTTGTCCATTGCATAACGGTTGTCACTTCTTTCCAATTCCAATTGTATGAGATCTGGTTTACCACAGTCTTCCACCACCGTCTTTTACATTTATTTGAAAAGTAATAAGAAAAAAAAAAAGTAATCTTTGAGATTAAATTGAAATTACATTATTATTAGTATTTGTGTCCAGTTCGTCTGAAGCTCTGGAAGGAATAACAAAACATTCTATTATATTATATACGGTACGGGTTTAACTATTACATAAATCAGTTTGGGATGGGTTTTTTTTTCTGATTGGTCAGTTTTTAGTTGTTGTTTTTTTTTGTTGTTTACAATGTCAGAAAAAAAAACATAAATTTATGTTGGGTGTGACAGAATTCAAAGTGTTAAACTGAATGAAGACAAATATAAAGGGACATATATTCACTATTATGTTTAAAAAAAAAGCAAATAAGATGAAATCATCAAATTTTTACCTGCTTATGTTTTGAAATTAGTTTCTAGGAATTGTTTTCAACATTACGATACTAATCAGTTGCGGAACATTCCGCTGAAAACAGTTAAGTGGTTTTTCTACTTTAGATTGCAACGTGGCTAATTACTTGGCTCGTCTGATTAAGAGTAGCTTATAAATAACTTTAAAGTAGATAGATTTGCATAAACCTATGGAAAAATTAATAGCGACCATATTACAGATGAATTTCATCAGTTTCTGTCAATATTTTCTGAAAATCTTGATTGAAATATAGAACAAACATCTTTATGTAAAAAAAAAATTGTCAGTTTTGTCTTAAATTTTATTCAAATTATTATTAACAATAGTGACAATTTTTTTATCAACTCAAAACCATTCACAAAAGGCCCTGAAAATGCCTAGACTGATATTTAGCATGGTCATGTTTAGGATTTTATTATTATATGGCAACAATCTCGGCGCGCATACATTTGAAATTGATAGATTGGCTTATGAATTTTAATTAATAATTAAAAAAAAAGTATTAAGACAAAATTGACACATTTTTACATGAAGATGTTCTAAAATATATGATGTACTTTTTGATTTCAATAAAGATTTTCATAAAATATTAACATAAATTGATAAAATTTACCCGTCAATTACGAAAAAGTTAATTACATTTGGGTTGTTATTTTTCCATAGCTGTTAGTGACGTGTTTCTGTGCTGTAAATAGTATTTGATTTGAAAATGTCAGTCAGTACCTGGTAGTTGAAGTAGTGTATTTGTGGTATTTGTGTACAACTGTACATGTATGTGTTAGTTGTGGTGTTATTTGGAAACGGTTATTATTACCATAACAATAGGTGGTCCACTTCTTTGTTGCTTGAATGGAAGAGGTATTTTTTTTTACCAGTAGTAAAGTTGTGCAAAATTGAAGTGACCTCATTTAAAGGCAGTATATTATAAAAATTTAAATGTTATTTCAATATGTAATAGGCGTATGGAATAAAAAAAATTCTTGAAAAATGTATGGAAATTTAAAAATAATGTCATGTTATCATTATTGGATGATAATTGTCTTCAAACAATTCAGTTTTAAATGGGAGTTCAGTAATTTTGTTTGTGTTTATTAGTAATTTAATATTAAAAGGCATCTCAGTGAGTTTACTCTCATTGTTGTATAATTCAGTTTATTTTTTTTAAACCCTTTTCTTCTTTTGCTTTGTTGGCGATATGGGAAACAGGTTTTGGATTTTATTTTTTGTTTTGCTTTTCTCTTGTGACTTGATAAAGGTAACTTCTATATTTATTTTTCTCCTTCAGCACTGAAGCTTGCTTATGTTTTTCTTTTTCTGCTTTATTTCATTTTCACGAATCTTGCTTGAAGTTGAGGTCGATATACGTCGTCGACATTATATTCGATTTCAGCCTGGTTATTTTACCAAGTAAATGCTTAAAGCAAGCTTATTACAGATTGCAGTAAAAGACAAAAGTCTACATTCAATTCTTGAGTAATATTTTTGGGCCGTGTTGTACAGAGTGGCTACAAAGTTTGAAACCATTTTTTTTTTTGCACAAAATTTTTTTTCCCTATAGCTCTTTTGAACAGGGCCGTGTTCAGACATTAGGAGGCCCTAAGACATAGGCGTAAATTGGGATTGAAAAGTGGGGTGGCAAGAGTTGGGAGACCAAGAACAAAAAAGACCTAGTATTGCATTGCATTTTTGGAAGGATTGAACTGTTAGGGCATTAAAAATGCTTCATGCTGGCCCGCATGAACAGGAACAGATAAATTGGTGACAAATGTGTCAACTTGTATCCTGTTTTTATTACAAAAAAATGAGAAATAATTTAAAAAAAAGAAAGAAAATTAATTTATTTTATGGAGGTTGGCGGCCGCCACCCCACGCGCCCCCTAATTTACGCCTATGAATGCACTGAAATGAAGTCAGGAGGGCCCGACAGACTATCAAAGACCATAAAAACCCATGAATTCAGAAAAAGTAAAAATTGGCAAAAATTAAATTTTGGAAAATTTTCAAAAAATGGCAAAAAATGAATGTCTTCCAGATGCCCTGAAAAGCACTGAAATGAATTCAGGAGGGTTCAACAGACGTACGAGGACCATAAATACCCCCCCCCCCCCCTGCTCTTAGCATTTCAGTTAATTTTGATTTTGTCTTTGGAATTATGCGCCATACGTTCCAACGTAACAGTAAACATAAAATATTTATTAAAGTCGATTTTGTAAAATTAATTTGTGGGTATTATATTTGTATTAAATGCTTGTAGGCCCTAGGCACTTTGCCTATTGTGCTTAATGGATAAAAACAGCACTGCTTTTGGACATCTTCCATGGTGATAGTCACTAAAGCAGTTCCTAATAGCTGTTTTAAGTCTTGGACTGTTGTTACATTAGGTAGAGTTCAGAAATCTGTTTCTTTCACACAATGCAATAAAACGAATTTGCCATATGTTTTGAAGTCCTGGAGTCTGGACTTCGAAGGGGAAACACACCATATCAGATACACGCCGATATATTCTCTAACTGGAGGACAGATTGATGATGCATTGGGATCTATTCATATACAGTCAAACTCCGTTATTGTGACCTCTGATATAACGACAACTCGGCCAGTTGGTTGTGAATTTAAGTTACCGAACTTAACTGTTCATACAATCGAAAATGCAAGATTAAAACTAAAGGAGTCAGTCCTTTGAGAAGAATTGTGCCAAAATGAAAAGTCTATGGAAACCGAACGTGTATAAAATAAAATTGACAATAATTACTAATAGTCTGTATTTAAATGACAACAAGAGAATTAAACAAAAAAACATGTTTTTTTTGGGATACTCGATTTTATATATAAAAAAATGTCTAAAAAGTAAAACTAACTACAATCCCCTCTTATCTAGCTGGTGTAGTGGTTAGCGTGAGATGCTAACTGCAGCCGATGAGTTCGATCCCCCGTGCAGTGGATTAGTTTCAAATATTTAAGAGAGAAACAAACATATTATGAAGCGAGTAAAAAAAAATTGAATGACGCTATAACCAAATTTGACTATACATTATAAAGTTGCGCAAACGTTATATTATATTACGTGTGTGACCAAACTATAGTAAGGCCAAGACCACACGCGCAAAAACAAAAACCTGACTGAAAATATTTCGCTGAAAGTGTGCAGCAAAGAATGAAATTGTTTCTTCTTGCCACATGGAATTACATAATATCAGTCAATACGAAGGCGTCCTTAAGGCACATTTTATGGGTCCTCTTCACCCATTGTGTAGACCTAATGTTTGTGTTGCATTCAACCAAAGAAAAAACAGAAGCAGAAATATAGAGGAGAACCTTCTTTATGATTTGTAATTTCTATTTTCTGCTTTTTTTTGTTGTTCACACATGTGTAATTCATGCTTTAAGGCACTAATTCAACTTTTGAACTATCGAAACAGGATTATGTCTAACATGGAAAAACCCCTGTTTTATTGAGTATTATTAAACAGTGTTTTTCTGTTTCTTCCATGTTGAAACCCTGTTCAGATCTGAGTTTTAAAGTTGAAGTACGAGGTTTTCATTGTAGATTTGAGCCTTACGTTCAGGTAGAAATTCGCAATTGATGTATGACAATACCATTAGAAGATTGTTTTTGTTTTCTGATTGAATTGAATGGCTCTAAAATAATGGCTTTGGTTTACGTGAAAATATGACATTTTCTTAAGTGATTTAAAACGTAGGCTTTGTTTTTACAGTTACTTTTTTTTTTTTTTTTGGTTTGACAATAAAGAAATGAATGACAAAATCACATGATATATTACCTGAACCATGAAATTTTTATAAAAAGAAGAAGTCCCGTTTATTTCTTCCTACCTTCAGATGTAACTTATTTCTGCCAACAGTTGCCAGAATGAAAATATTTATGGGGGGAGACTTGTAGACAGGTGATCACTTACTTGACTATCCGTTGTTGTCTTGTGGTATAACTCGATAAAGATTATGTGTTAATGTGTTATTATAAGCAAAATTTAAGTGGATCCTTTTACAAGCTTAATCAAATAATGAGATACAGTGTAAGACAGAGAAGAGAGCTTATAGTATGACATGAATATGCAAATTAATGTAGCTTTTCTACTTTGTCATTAGCCAACTATCTGCACGAAAAGTGTATTCGTCAAGTGAGAGAAGAAGAGGAAAAAAAAAAAAAGACTGAATCTTCTTTGAAATTTGGCTGCTAGATAGGCCTACAATAATGGCACATTTCGTCACACTTTGTGTGTATATTTATCTCTATAAATAGAGTAACATCAGGAATCAACCGCCACCACCCTGCTCCTGCTCCTCCTCCTCCCCCCAAAATACATCTAGGTAAGGTAACTCCCCATCCATCACAACTTGAGGGCAGAAAAATGTCAAAACAGGACCCTGGAGGGAAATGGTGTAAAAAGGGAAGGAGTTCCTGAGTGGAAGGTAAGAAAGAAAAAAAACGGAAAAAGAGAAAAAAGAGTAGGACAACTTCACCTTTTTTTCTATCTTCCAAGCTATATTTATATATAGAGACACTATATATCTTCGAATCGATATATATATATGCAACACAAGACAGGGTTTATTATGCAAGGTGGTTCGAAATTGGTGCACCATAGCCATCAATTAAGCACTTCATTTCAAAGTGGATTGGAAAAATCTATCGAATGACCAAGTAGAGAAGGGGTCAACAAACTTCATACCTGTTCACCTCTACATGATAGCAACGTTTAGAGGGTCGTATTCTTAATGAATAAAATACTTAGTCAAATGTAGTGCTAAACTGATAAATATTAAATTTAAATAAATATTAGATTCCGCCAAAAAATGAAAAAAATTAATAAATTTCACGCCATAAAAAGTAAATGTAAATGATAATTATCGACAACAATTCAGTTTTAAATGGGAGTTCAGTAGTTTTGTTTGTGTTTATTAGTAATTTAATATTAAAAGGCATCTCAGTGAGTTTACTCTCATTGTTGTATAATTCAGTTTATTTTTTTAACCCTTTTCTTCTTTTGCTTTGTTGGCGATATGGGAAACAGGTTTTGGATTTTTTTTTTTGGACTCTGCCCTGATTTTATCTGGCCGGTGAAGACTTCTCGAAATTTCACTGAATCTGGCCCGCCAGCATATTTCTATTTTCAGAACCCACCCCATTTCACCAATGGAGCAAATAAACCAATCACAGTGACCCTCTGCTGAAAATGACTTGTGATTTTTATTACTCCTGTATGTGATCTGTCTTAAGCTTAACTTAATTTTGTTCGTAAAGCTAACTTTAAAAAAAAAGATATTCGTTTCAATAAACATCCTATGGTATTGCCCACGGATTTATTTAAAATTCGCTATCCGGCCCATACTCTTAATGAAGTTGCACACGCCTGATATAATTGTACACAGTAATATAATAGTTACATAGAATTAACAGAATTTTTAATAAGAATATTAATTTTAATTTAAGAAGTCATAGCATGTTCTTTTGTGAATCAAAGGGAAAGAGAAAAAAGAAAAGGAATAAGGAAAGAGAAACGGACAACCGGGGGGGGGGGGGGGGGGGGGGGGGGTTATCCATATCCACTTTTTTTGTATTTTTCTAGCTCTGTGTACAGTATATTATGCACGGTTTATGTCAAAAGTACAATTGGAGTTCCATAATGTTTGAAAAGATTATAAAAAAGGTCGATTCGTGGCCAAATTAAATTAAGAAACACTCACTGTTCACTAAAACAATACAAAAACCAGCATTATAATAATTGTATTAATTAAACATGTTCCAACATTTTGTGAGTATATTGTACAGACAATTTTAAAAAAAGGTCTTTTCAAATGTAAAAACCCCTGAACATATTGTATTATTATAACATATGGCGCACCACTTTTCAATTACTAAAACTATGTATGATAAAAAAATTGATGTTTCTTTGTAATCTTTCTATAAATCGAGATTTTGAAAAGGATTAAACTTTTAAATGTAACAATGTACACACAAAGCATTGAAATACCGGTATGTACAACAACTTTAACATATTTTATGCATTGTGATTAAAGTGGTATAGTTCACATCAATTTAGAAAACCATATCCATACCCTTAGCCATTTTTCTTATTTTCTAATTATCTTAAATTCTTAATTGATTTGCTTTAGCTTTTTTTTCTTCCCCTCAGTAAATCCAGTTCAATTAAAAGCTAGAATTTTATGCTCTTGTCTAATTAGTATATAAGCCTAGTTTAGTAATTAGTAGCCTCTTAAATGTTTTTTTTTAAGATGGATTAGATCCACTTGTTTGAAGAAGTCTCAAATAGCGAGAGAGAGTTACTTTTAGGATATTTTGAGAAAAGAAGAACATTTTATTGATCACATATCTAACATTTCCGGCTCCAATTAGCATACATTAAGTATTTCTTCGTGCGCAGGCATTATTTGCCATATAACTATAGGCCTATATATATATTTTAGTTTAGTTCTGGAGTTTATATGGGTTATTATTATTTGACTGACGACACAATCAATCGATATTGGAATTTATTTTAATGTATCCATAAGCTTAGTGATTAGAGGGTATTAACCGAACGAAGTGCATTGACAAGCAAAAAGTTCCAATCCCATTATGAGAATGATGATGATGATTTTGATGATGATGGAGATTATATTTAAAAAAATAAAAACTACGAAATCCACGTAAAAGTAGTCTAGAAATGGTACATTTGACATTTAACATTTTTATACTTTTGACTGACTAGGCTTATGTGTTACAAATTTGGGAGGAAAAAAAAATATTTCCAACTTAAAGTGCTTGGATGCGCTAAATTACCGTAAAATAAAAAGGTGCCTAATCTAAAAAAAGAAGCTCTAATGTAATCTATAAACTAAGCTGAGTACAAAAATTTAGAAATCTAACATGAAAAATAAGTTTAATTAATTATTAGGGTTCGGATTTTTATGCAATATCAAGTAAATGTTTCTCAGTTTATGACCCATCATCATATCAATTTTGTTTTTTTTATAATCACAAAAAGGCCGTTTAGAGGCTAGATGTCTGTTTACTATCAGTTGTCAACTACATTTCTAGCCTCTAACCAGTGGTTTTGATTTTTTTAAAAAACCCCATACTTGTTGGTTGATGTAAACGAGATTTTTATTTCACAAATGGGCTATTGAGCCACAGATTGAGAAACATTTGTTTGATATTACATAAAAATTCGAACTTTATTAATTATAAATAAGTATTGATCTGTCGCAATTAAGTTTTAAAATTGTTAAACTTGTTTTAAAAATTCAGAAGAACAATATGAACTTTTAAACTGAACTAAAAAAATAACAGTTAGTTTTTTTTTATATTCAATTTAGTTGTTTTTCAAGTCCGTTCTTTGCATATCTGTCAGTTTAGGCTTTCGTGTGATGATGGATCACTGGGTATTATACAATGATTTAGGGCAACCAGAATTTCCATAAACATGATTTTGTTTTTTTCATCTTTGGGTTGTCACATATTCATTATCCACGTTGGCATAAAAGTGGGGGATGGTTGCATTTCTCTGGCATATTTTGGATACAGTAATTGTTTGTTGATTCCTTTTGATCCTAATTTAATTAAAAAATAATTAATTGGTGTTGGAAATGCAATACAGTTTTGTTGTTGTTGTTGTGATGTTGAAATATATTGGAGTCTTTGCACACAATAGATTGTCAATGTCCATTAAGTGTCCTTTACTATAAAAGCGTCTTTGGAGTCTTGAAGAGAGAGAGAGAGAGGATCTTGAGGATGTTTAAATGAAATGAGACTCAAGTTTGAATGTGTTTTGAAGAAAGAAAGAAAGAGAGAGAGAGAGAAAGTGAAAGAGGAGTTTGGGTAGGATTTTAAGTTGTCAAGAAAATGAAAATCCCTTTTGATGAAAGCGAGCTGTGTAGGTCAGGTTTTAGTGGAGGGAGAGAGAGAGAGAGAAAGAGAGAGAGAGAGAGAGAGAGAGAGAAAAAAAAGACGAAATTGGTAATATCTAGCCGAACAATTGAATTCTAGTACTGATGAATGCTTACAGTAGTAGTCGGTACAAATCTCTTGAGTTTTAAATTGTGGTTTCATTGGTGTTCTTGTTAGAATATCATCGCATTTTGGTGTTGATACTTTTTTTTATTATTGTGGCAAATGATGAACATAAAAATTTTAAATTAAAATTTATAGCATGTAGAAATGGTATCGTTTCAGTAGTGTTTGTTGTTGTCATCGTTTGATGTTATAATCTGTGGTTAGATTTATATCTCTTTAAAGATAACAAAAACAGATAATCATCATGCAAACATTGAGTGTGACGTCAAACATACACACGCACAACATTAGGGCCATTACATACCAAATCACACAGGTTTGGACATAACCCTCCTACCCCTCTCTGAATTGCATAAGATTTGGTATATACTGTATATATTTGTGCAATTCATGCGCGTTTCCGTGTAAAATGACAGCTTCTTAACACATGTGGTTCAAAAAGATGTGCCCGTTGTTGGAAGAGAGGACGGAACGGTGGTAGAGTAGAATAGAAGTTTCGATTCACTTCTAATATATTTAACATATAATAAATTTAACCACATAATACTTTTTTGTTTTATAAAAATGCATATACAATCTTCTTCAGTTCGATAACGTTAATCGTTTTCATTTGTCAACGAGTGCCATTGTTGTTATTAAAACAAATGCAAATTTAGGTCTCCATAAAAAGATGAAAATCATGTTATAGAAATCATAAATAATATATTCATACAATAAGATTATTAATATTTACATGAACACAAAAGTTTCATATTTGTATCATCATACGTTTAGAAGTTATTACATTTTAGATATAATAATATGTCAATGTGGGGCAGTAGTTCTCAAACATACTGTGTGGCACACTAGTGTGCCACAGTACACCCTTTGAAAACCACTGATTTAGTGCCAAAAATTGAAGAAAAAAAAATTCAAATGCTCTAAAACGACGACATAAGAGGGCCTCGAGAGAGAAGGCTCAACTGGTCGCAGAAGTTCCAACAAACAAGTCGTTGGTTTTCTTTTTTTTTAAATGTTCAAAAATTCAAATGTTTAAATTTTGTTAAAAAAATAAACACCTTGCAATTCAATTAACATAGAAAGCCACTTTCAATTAAAACCTGTTCCAAGACATTTCTAACAAGATTAATATCAAGTCTGTAAGTTACTATCATAGAACCAGAGTTATAAACATTTCAATATGTGGAGGACCTGGGGCCAAAATTTCTGGTCCCGTTCCAACATAAAAAAACGTGCATATCTTTTGAACCACATGGGTTAGTAAGCTGTAATTTTACATGAAAACGTACATTAATTGCGCAAACACGGGTACAAAATTTAATAAAATTCTAAAGAGAGGGGGGGGGGGGGGGGGGTAGGTGTCAGGACCAAAATGCCATCTTTTTTGTGCGTTGATTTGACATGGATGGAATGGCACTGCACATTATGATACACAACACAACGTTACTGTAACCACATCATGTACACGTATAATGTATGTTCCTACCGTTGTCCTCAGGTTTCCCCATTTGTGATTTCGATAACTGTCGGGTGTCTTGTATAATGATGAATGAAGAGCGCAGAAAAAAAAAGAGTGAAAGAAAAAGGAAGTCAGTTTTTATTTATTAGGAATATTAATTCATTCAATTATGTCATATATATATATATATATATATCTTGTAGGTTTCTGTACATTTTTATAACTTCATTAGGGGGGGGGGGAGTGTGTGAGTGTTTCTCCTTCTTTATGAAGTTTTATCTCATAGAATGAATTGGAGTTAGTGTCATAAATTTACATTCGCAATTATTATGATTATTATCTTAAGGCTATAACAGATATATGAATATTGTGTTAGTGAAGATTAGAAATAGAAATGGTCTCCTCTTGAATGGATGGATATATTAAATCTCTTTGAGTTTTATTACGTTTGCAAGATATACAGAGTGCTCGTAAAAAAATGACGCTCTGGATTTCTTAAATGTTCACATTTACCAGTGCTGTGCGCGGTGGACCTAATCATTTATTACCAAGTTATGGACATAGTCAGGCAAAACAGATAAGATTCCTTGTCGAAACCACTTTTAAAAGTTCAATTCAATTAAACTCAGTACACTTTCTTTCAGTCAGCTCCAGAGCCATGTAGCAAAAAAAAATGGGGGAGGGAGGTATAATTCCCAATCATAAATGATTATTATCATTTAGACAAAGTTTAGACATTATCGTCAAATTGAATCCGTTCTAAAACAGAATTACGAGTTCATATATGCTGGACGAGAATTCCATATGAATGACCATAAAATGATGCATCAGATACAGCTCTTTTTATCTTATACTGGGGTTTCTAGTAAGAATTCCATCGAACAATGTCTCGCTTTTTGCAGGGAGCAACCGTTCAAGAAGGGTTGTGTACAGCTCTACGGTTTGCTAGTGATTCCCCACTGAAGGTCATCCAGCATGAGAGTGACACTGTCAGAATACATGTGTTTTACCTTTTACGAATATTGCAGCCCTAGATGCTGTACCTTTTTTTTCTATTTCGTGAATTAGATTAACTGGAAAAGGACACCAAATTGGTGAATAATATTTTAATATTGATCTAACAAGAGTTAGGCTGGTTTCACACGAGGATATGTGTATGATGAATAGTGAATTTACATGTAAATTCAGTACCAATCATACACGTATCTTCGTGTGAAAACAGCCTTAAATAACAGACCTCTTTTACATTTTCTGCACACATTTTAATGGCCGTTGCACCAAACCTCAGCCTTTGATTTGGCTTTGTTTACTACTTTTGTTATATGTTTATTCCAACTGGAAATCTTTGGAGAGAGTTAAACCTGCCTCATTTGAATTTTGCTGATGGGAAACATGCATAACATTTGTATTTACTACTGTTTACTTGTAGGTGCGACTGATTGACACAACAGTTTTTTTTTTTCTTCAAAAAAAAATGTTCAACTTGTATTACTGTTCCATGTCAAAGTGATATTTAGTTGAGAAACAAGAATGCCAAGTCTCGGCCCCATTGAAATGAATTGAATTCCTATGAACGTGATGTTGTTTTTTCAGGAAATAAAAACATTTCATGAGGCATTTGCGTGATAAGGTAGTCTAAAAAAGATATTACATTCAGATTACTTTTTCCTAATGTTGGGAATTGTCTTGCCCAACACATCCTCCTCCTCCTCCTCTTCGTACATAAACACAGAAGATTAATTTTTGTATATAAGATTATCATTGTACAGAGAACATACTGTATGCGCATGGATTATAGCACACTACATCCGGTTTGAAGATTTGTGGACAGAAAACACAGCTGTTGCTAAGAATATTACAAAATAAAATAACACTTCTTATGAAAAAGCTTATTTTAGACGAGTCTTGTGGATGATATTAGAAATTCTATTAGTGTATTTTTTTTAACTTAAGACACGCAACAAATTTAGTTAGATTCAAACAAACTGCAGTCGAGTTTGAAGTTGATTTGATTCTCTAAATTCAGAAAGTAAAAACAAAACAAATGCATAATTTATTCTTGACTTGTAGTAGAAAACGTAAATAAGGGACTCAATTTCATTAGCAAAAACACCTGAGAAAACTGTGCGTGTATGTTTTCAAAAGCTTGCACAAGTGCAATTTTATGGTGTTTGGAAAATTTGTAAACTCTTCTGAAGTTTTTTTTATATATATTTGTGCTTCCTTTCGAATTTGTTTATGAAAATCTGACGTTAATTCTAGAAAAGATATATTCCAGAAGCTTTCATGAGTTAGTTAGAACATTTAAATAGAATTCAGGTTAAGGTGATCCAATAGTGACAAGTATTTATGTTCATGAAACTTTCTTCCATCTCTCTCTCTCTCTCTCTCCCTCTCTCCCTTTGAGACATGGTTTGTTTACTGTTATTTCTGAAAATATTAGGTTAACAAAAAAAAAATGGTTGCAAGTGTATCATCTCATTGGAGAAGGGGGGGGGGACAACTTAAAACCATGAGGTTTTTCTTTTCCATTCATTATGTCAACATTTATTAGAGCAGATGTTGACCGTCAATATTCGTTTCCGTCTCAACATTTTTCGTACATTACAAATGTTAAACCCTGGTTCCACTTGGTGACCAAAAAAAAACGGCACATAAAAAAGCCTACACGAAAATTGCGTACAGAAAAAAACCCCACTGTCATAAATACGCCCACGGAAAAATGCCCACACAGAAAAATACGCACATGAATGAAAGAGGAGCATTAAATGAAGGGTTGTAGCAAGGGTTCTGGGGGGCACAGCCCTCCTGGGTCTGCGCAGCCCTCTCCCCAGAATGTAAAGTGTACGCATGACTTGTTTTATTCCAGTCATCATATCTGCCGTAGCTTGTGGACATTCTGTCACGAGGATGTGACTTGTTGGTGACCTAAATTCTTGAAGGACACCTCCATATTATTTTGAGTTACTAATGGCTAACCAATGAGCAGTTAGCTAAGGGACCAGCATCTTTCATGAATACACATGGTGCTTTATGGAACGTTTGTAATTGCTGATGATTGGTAAGTCTTCTACGATGCATCACAGAAGACATTGAAAAGCCTGGTTAAACTAAGCTACTAGTCACTGCAAATAGTCATGAATGGGGCGCCCCAGCTGCTAGTAAAAAAAACTTAAAACAAAAACGTTTATGTTAAACGCCTGAACTGAGCCTCATGTCACGTGTTAACAGATGTAAAAAAAAAACCTCAACATTATGCTTGGGTGTGTTGAAGGCACGCATAAACGTCACGCATGACTACAGTAACTTCTAACCAAGTGGAACCAGGCCTTAACAAAAGTCTGTTGTAAGTTGGCAACTAGTCTCTACAGCCAGTGGTTTCCAACCTTTTTTATGGCTCATGGTACACAGTATTTTTTGCCTTGAGAAATCGCGGCACACGTAGCAAAACTCACGGCACACCCTTTGGGAATCACTACTGCTCTACACATTCACGACTTTGTATTTGCAGTGACTAAGTCTCCAAGTGGAACCATGGCTTTAGATGTTGGTGATAAACATGAAGTGTTTTTTTTATGAGGTTTAAGAAATATTTTTTTCTAATTTCTAACAACGAAGTGAAAGTGATCATAATTAGTTTTTAGATGTTAAGTTTTTTTTTTCCCCCTTTGCATTTTGAAATTTTTTCTGTATTCTATTGCATTGTATAAAAACATTGTATACAAAATTTCTAGAAAAAACTAACTTGTCAAAAGTGTGTTACATTTTTGTATACGTTATTGAAAATGTCATCGATGTGATCGATGGTTTTACGAGTGTAATTAGGAAAATTCCATTGTCACAATGGGTGGGTTCTATTTCCTCCTTTTCAGTTCTTTTTTTTTTAAACACGTATAGGTGTGTGTTTTGTGTGGAAATGCACGGGACAATAGAAATGTCGTTATGGTTACATTATGTGTCACTGTAATGTGCTTGTATTGGCAACAGCTGTAGTAGTGTAAGAGTAGTAGTAGTAGTAGTAGTAGTAGTAGTAGTAGTAGTAGTAGTAGTAGTAGTAGTAGTAGTAGTAGTAGTGGTAGTGATAGTAGCAGTATTAGTATTAGTAAGAGTAGTTGTGGTAGTGGTAGTGGTAGCAGTAGTAGTAGTAGTAGTGGTAGTAGCTGTTGTTGTTGCATTAGTAGGAGTAGTAGTAGTTGCATTAGTAGGAGTAGTAGTATCTATTGAATAATACGAGACACGAGACATTGCAATTCTAATATTTGCATTTGTTTGAAAATGACTTTGTTGCAATCGAATTGTGTTTACCTTGACTTCAATTTCGTAATTTCTTCTTATTATTTCTCTCTCTCTTTCTGATGTTATTATATGAGTAATATACATATTATGCTAATTAGTTTGGTCTTTCCTACCTTGAAACTGTGGCGCATTATTCCTGTAGAGACAGTGTTAATTAGTTACGTTTCACATACAAACACACACACACACACACACACAGTCACTTAATAAGCACTTAACAAACAACTGATTTTTTTTTGTTGGCTAAGATGCAAAATTTGTCTCTTTTTTTTTTTCTTTCTTGCTTCAGGAACGATTTAAAGTGTCATTTCGAGGTTTAGTTTTTTTTTTTCTTTCTGTCTTTCTTCCATATTCGATCTTGTCTTTGTACTTATGCAAAGGGTTTTTTTGTGTGTGTGTTTGTGTGTGATATAATAGGACATTTGGTTGACAGCTACTACATGTAGTAACTCTGAGGTGTGTAGTCTCTTGTCTTTTAGTACTTATTTTAGCATTGACAGGTTCTTTTAACAATGTCAGACAACATCACATCATAACACACATTCACATTCAAATGTAATTTGCACTAAAAGGTAGAAAGGCTTTTTCTTCTCTTTCGGTCTCTCTTTCTCTTTGCTGAGTTCCATTCAGTTTGTTGATGACCAAATAAATTGGTGGACATTCAAAATAAAAAAAAAATGCCAATGTTTTTTTGTTTCCCCCAATTCTTTCACGTAAAAATGTCTTTAATGTGTCAGTCAGTCAGCAATAAGAAAAACATACACGCGAAACTTAAATTACCACCATCACTTTTGTAAACATTTCTTTGTTATTTATTTTTTTTTCCCGTGCAATTCGTATTTCATGAGTTTTGCACGTCAATACTTCATTGAAAAGTTACTTAACTTTTTTTGTACGGTTATTTTTTTTTTGGTATAAATAAGTGATGAATTGTAATTATTGGTTACAAAATCTAAAGAAATTGTTCCGGTTTTTTTCTCTCCTTCGATCTGTTGTTATTGATGGACAGAGAGATGAATGAGATGAAGCAAAAAAAAAAAAAGATATGCAAATGAGGTGGTTAGTAGTGATAGTTTTTTTTTTTTAAAATGACACTTTAATGTATAGTTTTTTTTTCTAGTTAGGACTACGTTCTAAAGAAGTAGGAGAGAAGGAAAGTGAGTGCACACTTTCAGTTTTGAGCTCACCTGGGCGCAATACATGTCGTATTTGGTCATTGTTGCTGTAGTTGTGTGTGTGTCTCAGATGATGATGATGATCTCAATAAAATTTATATATTATAATATACTTTATGACACACATAGACACACACAAGAAGAAGGTGAACGACAAATGTTGATGAACTTTCTGGTCTCTCAGTTTGCTCAGCCGCATTGCCTGTCGTGAGAAAGTCTTGTTGTGTAATTTTCTAAAGGAAGAGAAATAGCTACAGTCGACTGTGTCCTTTGAAACTGATCTCGGTTCTGATCTTTCAACAGTGAAAAGCATTTGGAAGGTGGATTGGGTGGGAGGAACAAAAAAAAATCGGTTTTCTCCTTTTCTTTCTCTCCTTTTTTCAGGTTTCTCTCTTTCTCTCTCTCTCTCTCCCTCTCTCTCTCTTTCTTTCTGTGTGCTGTGTGTGTGTGTGAGGTGCTCTGAATAAATAGACATCTAAATGACGTCACGAACGCCTGAAACTTTTCCAACAAACCTCTGTCGATTTATCTATTGTTGCTCTTCTTCTTCTTCTTCTACTACTTTTATTATTGGTAGGCCGCACACATAAATACAAACCCACAAAAAGAGAGATATAAAGGGAGGTATTGTCTGGTTGTGGTGTGTTCTGTTGTGTTTTATGTGGTTCCCACCTCTATTTCTCTATATGAGTGGTTCTCAATGGCACAGTATGTTTTTTTTTTATCTAGAGAAATTGTGGCACACTTAGCAGAACTGACGGCACACTGGTGAGCCACAGGAAACCCCTTTTGAAAACCATTGGTTTTGTATGTACGAGTAATAAACTTATAACAAAGTTTTGTTTATTTTGCTTTTTTTCCAATAAAGTTAAAATTTATTTGAAAATATCAAATTCTACTAACGCATTCAATGTAAAATCTAAAATTTCGCGGCACACTTAGAAAAACTTATGGCACGTTAGTGTGCCGCAGCACACACTTTGGGAATCACTGTTCTCTTATATATATATATATTGTACTTATGTATTCTAAATCCAAATATCAATATTATAGATGTGAAGTCACTCCCTTTTTCTTGTATATTCAAACTAACTGACTTCACTTTTGTGTGTGCGCTTTCTATTTAGGCCTATATGTCTGTATATATTTTGATATTAAAAATAAAAGAAATGTCCAAGGACACAAACCAGATGGTCATTTCTAACCAATGATGATGAACGTTTGTAACTTCCCCTCTTATCGTGATAATAACATTCATATATTATTGGTAAAAACATGTTCATATTTATTGATTTCGATAAACAGGTCAATATTTCATTATAATTTTCTCTCTCTCTTTTTCTGACAAAAATCAATTGAAAATATTTTATAGCAACAGGCCCCGCACAATACACACACACATATATGTCCGTTCTTCCACCCTCCAACCTCCACTCTCTCCATCCCTCTGCTTTTTTTGTTGTTGTTGCAAAGTTTACATCGATTACAATTTGCTGATTGTGTTTTTTTGGACACATGTGTTACATAAATTTGAATATAATGAACTAATATGAATGAGAGACACACCTTATTTGAAAATAGACAACAAATTCAATGTTGAATTTCATTTTAACCACCTTTTGTGCGTAGAATCTCAATTAGTCTTTTTTTCTTCTCTCTTTCTCGTAGAAAATGAGTTTGGCATCAATCCCAGTGTTAACATATTCATTCTTAACACACACACACACACACACACACACACACACACACACACATATATAATATAAATATAAACTTTGCGTTACTTAAATTAATGAAATCTTGCTAATGTGTGTTTCTGCTACAATGTGAATGACGTAGCCGCTCTATTGATCTGACAGAATTAGCTATTGGTTATGCTATGTCTATTTAAATATATATTATAAGAATATCAATTGCAACAAACTTCACTTCATGCACACATATTAAGTGACATTAAACACATACACGCAAGTGTGTATAATAGTTAATGTAATCGTAATATAATTTGTAAAAATTTAGAGTAGACCCATGGTGCGATATATTAGTCTTATTTACACACATGATTAGGTTCACTTTATGATATATAATTACTTATTAATATTATTAATAATATAATATTATTTATATATATATATATATATATATATATATATATATATATATATATATATATATATATATATAAACATCAACTGCTACCAATAGTGAGAGAGGCTATTACTAAGTAATTTAAACATTCGAAACATAATTGGCCCCTGAAGAGTGGCAATCACTGTTTGCATAGGTTCAAGCTATGTGTCAAAGGAATTTTTTTTTAAATTTCTTTTAAGTTGTTAAAGATTAAATTATTATTGAAAGTGTTAGAAACTAGAATGCTATATCAGTCACTTAATAGCATTTTTATGTTGATAATGTTTTAAAATAAAACTTCTTTTTTTAGTGTAAATTTAAAAAAAAATATCGTCTGCTTCGAAGTTGGGTTATTTTCAAGCTGTGACATAAAAAGCTTATTTTAGAAAAAAAAAAATATCACCATGAAAATACCATTAAGTGATTGAGTTACTTACCCTTCTAGTTTTCTAAAAGACACTTTCAAGTTTCTCTTAATGTTACTTCTTGAAAAATAGAATAACCAGAGTTCGAGGGACTTCTACACTTTAAAAACCGCCTTAATAAAATGAAAGGGGGAGGGGGGGGGGGGGCTCTTGTAAGAGATATATTGGTTTGAGTTTCCTTTTTTTTAACAAGTCATTTTGATGAATGACTTCTAAAGCCAGTTTGGTTTGAAAAATAAAAGAAGGTTTGTGAATTGTTGGCTATGAGTGGCCTTTTTTTGTGTATGTATACGGGTACGGTACTACATGTTATATAATTTTAAGTATAATACAAAATAAGAAAAGTCTTGGCGCTGATAGACGACACTAATAATGTAACGTGATAAATCGTTTTCCTTTCTTTCTTTTGAGTGGGTTCTTTTTGGGGGATGCTTAATTGCAACGCTAATAGTAAGGTTGTGTTCAGGTTTTCATCAATACAACGAAGGAGGACGAACTTACTTTGTATTATATAATGTATATAAAAAAAAGCTACAGGGTGAATTACAGAATGACGTATATATGCTAAAGGTCACAGTTACCAAATGTGTTCATTTATTAGTGAGCTGGATGGTGAAGGTGCTGACGCAGATTTGCTCAACGTGAGTGTGGAGGGGTTTTTTTTTTTTTTCTTCTTCTCAGCTTTTAATGCTTACCACAGCAACCCTTGTCACTTTTAACCTGCAAATAATAGTCTTCAACCTACACGGTTCTATCTTACAGATCTGTCTGCAGACCCCGTACAGCATGAAACATACGTGAGAGGGAGACCGTGTCTATAGACCGCTGAGAAGAGTTTTAATTTCAGTTTTGCTTCTTTCTGGCAAGAGGACAAGAATAAGCTGAAAGTATATTTCTGCTTCAGCTCGTTTTATAATTCTGAATTTTCAGCTTATACTAGTAAATTCACCTTACTATCTTATTTTTGTTAAGCCTTTTAAAGAAAATTGTTTTTGTTTTTTCTTGAAAGTTTGAATCCATTGCAAAATATCGTTTACGTATGCAGCAATCAAACTTTTTATTTTTAATGCAAGATTTACTGCAAGAAATGAGTCAAATGTTGTGCAGTTTCTTGCAAAAAAAATAAATAAAGGTGATTGATTATTTTCTGCAAGAAACTATTGCAAGTTTTGGAATAATCTAATTGACAATTGTAATTATTCTAAGTACACATTGCAATTATTCTTGCTATAAATATTACCGAATATGATCGCAGCTTTAAACTAGAGGTTAGTTTTACAAACATTGAAATGTTTGCAAAATAAAGACCTTCACATATGGATTTACGATAACCTTATCATGAAAAACAATTTGTCAGAACCATATAGTAGGCTAATGTTGTTCCATATACAGGGGCCGAATTATCCATTAGGCTAAGCAGGCCAGGGCTCTTGAGGGAGGGGCCCGTGCAAAAGTTAAATTAGTTAAAAAAAAAGTTTAATTAGGTGACGGGGGCACAAGCACCCCAAAAAAAAAAGCCTAGAGGCCCTTCTTGGCTTAATCCGGCCCTGTCCATATAATAAAATATGGCCCATTTAAAGCAAAAGATAAGAGCTCCATTTTCTTAACACCTTGTATAAATGGGTCTTGTTGTAATTTATAATTATTAGAGATTACATTTGGGGGTGTCTCTATGAAATGTGCAATTTGAGTTTGTGTTTTAGGTTAGACGAAATTGTGTAACTTGTAAAAGAAATTATGGTCTGTTCAGTGGTTAAAATCTCACGAGACTTTTTCCAGATGTTGACCATTTTTATCATAACACACACTCACAATTTATGTTTTCTATATGAACACTTAAAATCCTGAGCAAATCGATATTGTTTCGTTTTTTTTTCTTTCTTCTTTCTTCTAGTCTATCTCTATCCCTTAGGTCTGAGGTGGTTTTTCTCTTTTAAAATTTAATTTAAAATTTGCATTTGCTAAATTATTTATACTAGGTCCCCTCCCTCCTGCAATTTTATACATATATAATGTAAATGCAAATTATTCTTTTGTTTTTGATTGTTAGTATTATTTAAGATCCAGACACAAAAACTCATCAAATTGAATCTTGTATAATATAAGCAAATTGCATCTTCTTTTCTCCACAACATTAGGACAAACTGCATCGATTGCTGCGTTTTTTCCTATTTAGAAAGTAAATTTTGAAACTTGTGCTGGGAGCTTGTTGGTGCAGCTGGCGCCATCTAACAGACGAGTTTTCATTTTCAATGTCCATTGTTCAGTGTTCACGGATGACCTACTAAATTGTACTTCAATACAAATAATAGCAAATAGGCTTATTTTAGTTTACTTTTCATATAAATTGAATTCCGATGTCCAATTCGATTTTATATTTGAGTCAGATAAACTTACATTTAATTTTGTTAAACTAGATACGTGTAAACGGATCTGAAATGTAGTTAAGGGGTTTTTTTGTTTGTTGGACTTTTCTAATAAAAACAAAACTTTTGTTTCTCGACCACAAATAGTAGGCTTTTGTTTATAACTAATGCTGAAATAACCTCCTTTGAAATAACAAACTTTTGACCCAGTTATTGTAAAAAAAAAAAAATAAAAGGCTGAATTTGAATTTTACCCTAGTAGTAGTTGTAGTGGGTGAAAATTGTTGAAAGTTTAATGGCTCCTGGGTTCTATTCTTCTCCTCCTCTTCCTCCTCCTGCCCCAGCTCCTCAGGCTCCTCTTCCTCAGGCTCACCACCCTTTTCACAAATGTCAGCCTCATGTGGAACTTCTGAACACACTGTAGCATTATTAGTACTGTCTGACATTTTCAGTGTTTCTGTAGACATTGTTTGAGAGAGAGAGAGAGAGTGTTTCAACACTTTTTTTTTTTAAAAAAAAATAACTGATTTGTCTTTTTTTTCACATTGAAAATGACCTCCCTTTTTCTTGTGTCCGTTGCATAAGGAGGGAAAAAATAACAAAATATGCTTTAAAAAAGAAGCAAAAGTAGTTTTCCTTGGGATTTTTTTTTTAGTTCAAAAACAGCCCCGCCTCAGCCTGTAACTTAATTTCAAACCTAACTCATATATACTGTAACATGATACCAGATATACAGACAAAACACATATACCCCTATATATGTACTGTATAATTAGTAATTACAGGATATACAGGCTCATACAGTGGAGTTCTGGAAACCTGGGACTGCTTAGTATATATAGATGTACAAAAAAAAAAGAACCTAGGTTTAGAGGCTAATTTTCTAAAAAAAAAACTGAATCTAATTATATATCAATTATTGAAATTATGGGGCTATAGTCAGAAATGTCAATCAATCACTTACAAAAGAAACATACTTGAAATTAGTTTTGCAAACAATATTGTCACAAAAACAATTATTTAAAAAAAAAATAAACAGGCAAATGTTTGAAATCAATTAAATTTTTATTATTTAGAAACTGTAAGGATTTTATTTTATTTCTTATGTGCCTAATTGCCTAATTTGCATGTTGCCCTGTTTCAATTCTAGAAGAACCCTTTATTCTGTATTAGTACTATTATGGCACCAGTATAGAAACAAACAGCAAGTTTGTGTTCTATGATTAGAAAGAAAAAAAAACAGAGCACATTCGGAAATAATGGTAAAGTGGTTGCGCATGCGCATTATTCTTTCTTTAATTGTAATGCTGTAAACATACAGTGGTGGTCTTGGTTTAGATTTGGGTGGCTATAATTGGGCAACCTTGTATGACGCTTCTTATACAAGTTTTCCAACCATATAACGAAATTGCTCCTTTGAAAATGCTGACATGTTAGATTATATAGTCCTTTATTGCTAATAGGTGGCGCCAATGTCTGTGTAACATTAACTATAACAATTCTGGCTTAAAATCTTTCAATTTTTTCTCCCATTTTTTTTTATTAGCATTTATTTATTTATTACGTAGGCCTGTTAATTTTATATTAATTTTGTGTAACATTTTTATCTTTGGTCGATATTCAGGTTTAAATTCCAATGAAATACAAAAATTTGATTCAAGTTAATTTTTATGTTGACTTAAATGATGTAAAATAGGCTTATATTTAATTTCCTAATGAATTTTACAGGAAAAACAGCACAACAATTATTAAAGCATAAAAATTGTAAATGTTAAGATAGTTTTGAAAAATACTGATAACATTCATTTAAATTTTGCCACCCAAAAAAAAGGAGGTTTGGGTTTCATTCCTGATTTGATATCTGAAATATCTGTTTTATGGTTTCTTATATTCCTGGCCTAAGGTCTTTTTACCAGCAGTATAATTGGTTAAATGTATTTGCTATATTAGTAAACTAAACTAATGGTTTGTAGAACAATATGACGTCCAGCGTTCCAGAAAGACAGAGACAGTTCTGGAAAAGAAATTAATTACAATTACTCTTTTCTTTTTCAAAGCATTTTTAGAATTACATCCCATTTACAAATCAGATGACAGATGAAGAATGTGACATCATTCATCATTGAAGTACTAATTAGTTTAAAAAGTAATTTAATTACAGTAATTCATTACTTTTGGGAAATTACTTTCCAACACTGAAGTTGTATACCTTGCTGTAGCGTGCCCTTACCATGTCTAAAGTAGGACCTACATGAAAATAGACTCGCAGTGATTCTACTAAACCTTTTTTTTTTGTTTGTTGATGAACCCTTTGAAATAATTTATAAAATCTCGTGGAATCCCTATTTGGCCTGGTACATATTAGGTGCGACAGGTGTAAATTAGAAAATAGACGTGTAAAGCACAGTAGAGTTAATAAATAATAATTAACTCATACTTTTGAATAAAATATTACAAGGGTATTTATTTGACTTATTTCTATTTACTATTTTTCGAAAGCTTTTGCAAATTCTCGCGGAATCCCGGACCTGGGACAGGCTTGGTTGGGAATCACTGAGACAGAGACTTAGAAGAATTAGACTTTCTAATGAAATAATATTTTTTACTGTTCGTTGTTGACTTTTTCCATAAAAGGAAGCAGTTTTTTTTTTTCTTTGGGATTTTCCATTTTTTTTTTGTTAAGATGAGGTGTGTTTTTTTTTTTTTTTGCTTATAATAAATTTACATTATCCTTTTGTTCCTGTGGGCCTCCTTTTAGAACCTGTTTGTCTCTTAAAACCACGTATTTTTAGCTATTTTTTTTTTGTTTCTCTCACTTTGATCACATTCTTAGATTGTTAGTTCATGACAAAATTACACATCCTTTTCACGGGAATTTTTTTTTTTCTTCTGTTGGTTACATTCTTATTGTAAATATTGCAGTTTCTTCTTCAACGTTATTCGTTTTTTGATGAGTTAAGAGTTGGTCAAGGCTGAAAAGTTTTATTTTATTTAAAAAAAAAAGATGTATAAGGATGTTCAAAGTGGAATTAATTACCTGCTTGATTCGCTTGAAGGACAAACGCAATTTTATTTTTTTGTTTTAAAGAGAAAGAAATAATTAATTGAAATTAATTATATACGAATTTAATTGTCTTAAGATTTTCTTACCTGTAGCAGGGTGGATCACGTTTAAATGTGTTTCTGTCATAAATCAAGTGTTGGTTTCAGACAGTTTTCTAAGAAAGGTTACGTAAAGTAGGAAAATTAAGAGACACACTATGGAAGTTGTTTTAGAAACTAGAAGGGTAGCTCAATCTTTTAATCTGAGCACTTTCATGTTAATATCTATCAAAATAAGCTTTTCATGTTGTGTGAGTTTTAAAATGACCTAACTTTAAAGCAGATGATATTTTTTTAAATATCTGTCCATAATAAGTTTATTTTGAAAGATATCAACATGAAAATACAATTAAGTGATTCAGCTACCGTTCTAGTTTATTAAACGTTCCATTTATCCGTAGTGTATGATCCTTAAGATGGTTTCAGAGTGGAAAAAAGCCTCTCAAACTCCTAATTATTTTGTTTTTCAAGTGCAAAAAATGAAGAGAAACATGAATGTTTTAAAAACTAGAAGGGTAGCTTAATTATTTTAGAATATTTTCATGTTGATATTTTTCAAAATAAGGGTTTTATCTCAAGAGTTTGAACATGGCTCAACTTTAAACAGACATATCTTTTTTTAATTTTTGTCAATAAAAAAAAGTTTATTTTGAAAGATATCAAAATGACAATACCATGAAGTGATTGAGCAACCCTTCTACTTTCTAAAACAATTTTAGCTGTTAATAAACCATCTTAAAAGCAGAAAATAATCAAGATTTCGAAAATCAGCTGTTCATAAAACATTTTAATTACTAGAGAAAAGTGATGAATTTGAATGAAAAATCATTTGTGTCTCTGCTGGATCCTGGGTATACAATTCCTATGTATTGTTTTGTTTTTTATTAACATTAGTCTTGGTTATTATTTTACGTGAAGATCAACAAAACAATTCGTGGTTGTTTTTATTCATTTATTTTTTAATCAAAAGACCAGTTTTCAAATAATTTGAAAAGTAACAACAAACAAACAAACAATTTATCTTATATATTTATATACAATATTATATACATCAATAAAAAGAAAACAATTAACTTTGGCAAACCCCATGATTTGAATACAAAATCAATTCGAATGAAAAATGAATGATTGTTAAACGTCCCCGTGTGCGCAATTGCTTTTTGTTGTTGTTTTTAAATTCGTCCATGTAGATCCATATCACAATTACTATCAGTTTTCAAATTTTCTTTTCAGTGAGTCTCCTTCTCCCCATATATACATGTATATATGGGCGTGTTAAATGAGGCATTTTTTCAGGTTGTTGAAGTTTTAGGACTTTTTTTTATTATTGATAAATCTACAATTGTACTTATTGAACCCAGGTAATTTTGAAATTATCCATCGATCCACTAAATAAAATAGTTGCAAATAAAATTGTTATATAATTTTGTGGTTACAATTATTAGAGACCAACATTATTTTTAAAAACATTGAGAGGCCCAACTCTAGTCCGCAAAATGTTTTTAATGAGCTCAGTCCACCAACGTTATGAGGCCCACAAAGCTCATGAGGCCCACAAAGCCGATGTTGCCCACAAAGACCAACAAGGTCCGCCAAAGCTCGTGGAATAGGGCTTTTTTTTGCAAAACCCAATAAGCTCAAAAGGCCCACCAAGCCCATGGATTTTTACTCAACAATTTATCGTTAGAAACTTGTTGATGTAATTGATGAATGATAGCCGCCTCATTTTTTTTTTAAAAAAAACTAACATTATTTGGGAAATGGAGGAATTGTTTCTTCTTTTCGAAATAGTTTTTCTTCTTTAAATTAACTTGAGATTCCAACTCCCTCATTAATAATTTAAAAAAAAAACTGGTTTTAAAAGATCTAAAAAAGAAGGACAAGAAGAAGAAGAAGAAGAAAAAATCAAACTAACATTTCCTAAATTGATAATCTATGGAAATGTTATTCTTGGAAACTACCGTTTGGGTTTCTTTTTATTATGTTTGTTACGAACTTCTTCCTTATTTTTTTTTTTGGTCTTATTTTTAAATTAAAATGATAAAAGCCCCTAAAGCTAATAATGCAATTTTCTGAATGATAACAAGTAGAGTGAGAGAGAGAGAGAGAGAAAGGAGAGAGAAAAACAACAAATAACAAAACACAAGAAGCATCTTTTTGTGAATTAGATTTTTGTTTTTACAATCTTGTTGTAATGAGATGATGGTTTAAAACTTAAAAAAAAAGTATATATTAGACGGGAAATAGGGTGATGTGGGGGGATGTTGTCTGAAACGAGTATTTTTTTTTTCTTCTTTCTGCATATAATTATCAATTAGGCTATGGGTGACGTAATAGACGGGATGAATTGTGATGTCATAGATGCTTTTTAAGTAATAACGTCAAAGAATATAAAATACAGGATGTTGCCCTAATTCATTGACAAAAAAAAAAGAGAGGAAAAGAAAATTAAGTGACTTTTAAAAAGTGAGATGTTTTCTATCAGCAAATAAATAAATATGCAAATAATTAAGTAGACTGAATAAACTTCCAAACAGAACAAGTTCCAATTTGCATTATAGCATTATTCCCAATAGTATTAAATTAAAGGGAAATTTTCCAGTTAAGGTTTCACCCTAATTTATCCGTCCGTGTTCATTTTAACACTTTGGCAATCTTAAGTTTTTAAATAAAATTTTCTCAAGAAATCTTCTTATTAACTAATTGAAGGAACCATGTTAAACGCCTCGCAGAACCTGTAGATTATTCTTCTGTTTTTCAGGTGAAAAATGAAGACAGACATTGAATGTGTTTTAGAAACTAGAAGGGTATATCAATCGCTTAAGAACACCCTTGAATGTTTGATATTTTTTTTAAAAATAAGCTTTTATGTCAGTGTTTGAAAATGATCCAACTACAAAATTTTGGTCTGTAAAAAGTTTATTTTGAACAACATGAAGATTGAACAACCCTTCTAGTTTCTAAAACACTTTGTAGTTTTCCTTCAATTTTGCTCCTCAAAGGCAGAATAAACAGATTACGAAAATCAGCTGTTCATAAACCCATCTTGAGTGCTTATTCAGTCCGCTTAATTACAATAAAACAGTTTTTGAATGAAAATAATAATGTCATTTTTTTGTAGACTAGAAACAGTTGAACTGTGTTGTGTATAACTAAAAGAGCATTATTATTTTTGTTCTTTATACTTGTACAATACTACATTGACAATTTAGTCATTGTTGTTCAGCAGTTGTGATTATCGTTTCGCAGACGACCACAGTCGTACTGTGCGTTTCGTAGTTGGCACACGACGTATTTTCAGGTGCGTGAATAAAAGTCGGTTTCAAAAGTGTGGTCATTGTCAGGTGATTCGGTGACACACATAACCGAACATTGGAGGCACAACTGTGCAGTCCAAGTTCACCATTAACCTGGATAAAGTCTTTTTTCTTTTTAGACATTCCTAGTTTATTAAAAAGGTCTTCTAGGATACGTTGGTACGCTAATCGGAACTCTGTGTTACGATATCCGTAAACCCAAGGATTGAGAGCACTGTTTATAAAAGCGATGAATGCCAAATAGACATGGGCACACCTACGAAGAAGGACGGTCTCGTTCAGAGCATCCAGAAGCATGCAAACCTGAAACGGAGTCCAAAGTATAAGAAAGAGGCCAACAGTTAGAGCAAGTGTCCGACCGTATCGTGGATGGAACGTATGATGCTGTGCATTCTGATTCGGTTGCTGTATTACGGGGCGAGGAATAGGGTTTGGACTTAGGTGGGCCATCGAGGTGTTCGAACGGTAGTCACTGTTCTGCCTCATGGACAGTTCGACAGAATAGATGGCGTGGGCGTGATACCGTGCCACGATGTATACGTAAATGTAACAGAAGAGTATTACGAGGGCACAAGGGGCATAAAGCATACAAAAGAGGAAGATTCGTACGTGGTGACCAACAACATCAAAGGAACATACGATGGCACTCCCGTCGTCGTCGCCGCCACCACCACCACCACCACCACTACCACCGTTAACAGAAGACGTCGGTGAATGTTGAACGGACGATATTCCGTCGTCGAACGTGGTTGGCATTTCTGAATAATAGAAGGCCATGATGGGTGCCGTACCCATGAGGAGTGCGTACATCCAGAACATGGCGACATATCGACCAACGGAAGTCTTTGTGATTATGTTGTTGTAACGAAGTGGCCTCGCCAATGACGTATACCTGTCCAATGCAATGGCAGCCATACTAAGAATAGAAACAGAACAGATGACAATGATTGTACAATAGGGAAGGAGGCACACTAAGGCCGAACAGATGCCACTTTTTGAAAGTTCGAAATAGACACCGAGAGGCAGGAAGAGACCGACACCCATGTCGGCAATGGCAAGTGAGGCAACGAGACAGTTGCTCGGTGTTCGTAACCTCTTATAACGTCGAAAGGCGGCCAATAATAACGAGTTACTACAAATGATGAGCGGTGAAAGAACAAACACCGTCAGGATTGTCATTGCAACGTCCATCGGTGAATCGGAATTGACTACAGCCTGAGTAACTTCGGTGTCTAAAACGTGTTGTTGGTGCTGTTGTATGACGTTAGATCCTATGGTGAACGTGGTGGGAACTGGTTCCTCCATCCACTGCACTGTCAGGTTTGGAAGCCTCATTTGTTGAAGTCGTTGGATGAGAGACACATTCTCCGAGATAATCACTTCCGTGTCCAATGACAACGGTGACAGAGAACGGTGTGGCATATTGTCTTAAGCTGAAGAATGACAGCTGCTTCTTCGGTCCATCTTTCTCTCTCTTTTTATGTGACATTCACGGTCTTTAGGCGACTTATGGTCGACATCATTCTGAAACGAGAATTTTGATTCGATATCATTGAAGATTTTTATTATAGAAAAAGAAAAAGGAAAAGGAGGAGGGGGAGGGGGAGGAGGGAAATTACGAGGAGGAAAAAAATTGACTACACCATCTTTTAATAATCATGAGATTATGCTTGTGTGTGTCTAGAGGTCTTCAAATCTATTTTGAGGGTACTTGAAGCATTTCTGTCATAGATATATTGGATGGCAGAAAACCAATGTAGTTATTATTATACAGTATAAGAGGAATAAAAATTCCGACCTCGTTATAATATGGGCTTGTATGATGATTATTATATTTGTTGGTGCTTGGACCTACTACATAAGAGGATGTTGATTAGACCCCGGGGTTTGATATTATGCTTCAATACAAACTCCGTGTTCTGCTAAATGTAAAAGAGAAAATTCTTGTCTCTCTCTCTCTCTCTCTCTCTCTTTCAATCTCAATCTCTGGGTCATGAAACCACCATATAATAATCATTACCGTATCTAAGCAGCAGGAGATTGACGCAAACATTTTTTTTAAATGAGGTGCTCATTTAATAAGGCAACGACATCTTTATTTTTACATTATACATCACACACAGCCAAAGTGACAAAGTATGTCATTCTGTATATTCACTAGTCAGTGTGTGAATAATATGAATAACCGTAAAACAATTGGCTCGTTGATGTTCTTTTTCTCTGCACATTGTATGGAATGGTTTTGCACACTGACTAGTGAATTTGCGGAAATACAGATTTATTACTTCAGTGGCAATAAGTAACATTTTACTTAGAATAAATACAGTATGAGTAACTTTGCTTGGATTTTGCCAAAAATAAGTTTGCTAACGCGCTCAGTGCTAAATGTTTCATTATCTGGTATATACAATGTGTTCCAAAAAAAAATGAACACACACACACTGGTTTAATTTAACAATTTTATAATTAAGAATAAATGTTACAGTAAAGATTAGATATAACATGTTTTATGTTTAAATGATACATTATTTCAAGTTTTCAAAATGTCCTCCATTGTCATGATGGCATTTCTAAAATCGGTAAGAAACTGATCTGCAAACATCGATTGACATCTCTTTTAATTGTGAGACAGTTCTCTTCAATTTCTGGCCACAATTGTATAAATGGGAAGAAATAAGAGAACTGTCACATAATTGCAAGAGAGGCGTTAATTGATGTTTTCAGATAGGTTTCTAACCAATGTCAGTAATGCGATTGGACAACATTTTGAACATTGAAGATAATGCAATCATTTAAACATAAAACACGCAGTGCTGTTATATCTAATCTTTATTGTAACATTTACTTTTAATTATTAAATTTAAGAAAATAAACATGGCAGTTATTAAAAACCAAAGTGTGTGTGTACATTTTTGGGACACATTGTATATAACGAATATTGTATATCTTTGCAGACTTTTGAAAATGATTCAAAATGAATCGAAATATCAGCCATTTGTTTTTTTAAAAAAAAACAATTTTTAAACCTTTTTTTTGTGTGCTCATGTGGCGTGGTTTGTTTGTGGCTCTTAAAAAGAGAAAAAATTATATAAATTAATCTAATTCTATATTATATAGTGAAGAACTTGAAACATGTAATAATTATCCGTTATCACATCAGTAATAAAGAGTGTAGTAATAAACTTTTTCCACAGTAGTTAAAACTGATTATTAGCAAAGTTATACATAAAAATAACTGCAAATCTAAGCTGTTACACAAATATGTAAAAATAATTAACATGTCTATGTGTAATTTAATTATATTTTAAACCCATTTTATAGTAAAGATGTTTTTAACCCATTGACACTTTTAAATAGTTAATGTTGGTGTGTTCCCTTAGGCTCATATAGCACTTAATAAAAAGTTCATTCTTACCTCTTTCTTTTGTGTTTAGAGAACTTCAGTAATTAAATATATAAATTAAAAGTATCCAAATAATGTATAAAATATGAATGTTGCCAAGAATGAAGGAATGGATGGAATGGATGGATGGAAATAACACAACCAACTGCCAAGGCACAAGAACAACTTAATAGTCAAATGTTCATTTCTCTTCAGGGTTTAAAAGAGTTGTCGACTAAACTAAAATAGGGGAGGAGTTGGTTGGTCGGTTGGCCGTAGTGTATTTTCCATATCTATATATAAAGGAGATGTGTTCCATCCAGATTGACCTTATTATATTATTATACTAGTTGGTAGTATATTCATATGTTTTGATATTGAGAAACTCTTTTTTCTCTTGAATTAGCTAGGAAAGAGACTAGAGTAGGTACTGGAAAGCAAATGCTAGCTCAACTCACTCATTCACTCACTTAAATGTGGTTTGCAAGTCGCCTTTTTTTTCATTCCTTCGAGGCAACTTAACCAGATTGTGTTTTTTTTTGTTGTTGTTGAATTATTATATATGACTGACTTGACTATGTTGTAGTTTTTTTTTCTCTTTAGAAATCTCACTGGTTGTAAGTGGTAGTGATTGTGTTTTTTTATTGCCCTCAAAAAAATTAACAGAGAGAGAGAGAGAGAGAATATATAGGAAGATGAAACCGGTCTAAGTCAGAATTATCCCAGTAAAAACGTTAATCCATCATCATCTAAAGTTAGGTCGTGACTCACAACTTTCATTTTTTTTTTAGATAAGTTAAGAAACATTTTTTTTAAAAAATATGCATGAATACAAAGAAGGTTGGACGTTGATGACGTTTACATATTTTATATTGCCGAAATAAATACTCGATTAAGATAATAGTAATTGATTAGGCTGAATTCTGCGTCAAGACGGTGTTATTAACTACAGAGTGTGTAAATAAAATGTAAAAGTAATTTACGAGAATGGTATTTTCTTTTTAGATATTTTTGAACACCTTTGTAAAACTCTTGTCTATAAAAAAACTTTTAAAGTGGTTTATAAACTAGAAAGTTCAGTGTATTTTTTTTACTAGGGATGAGACAATCGAATCCCGCGAATCTTGAAAAATATTCCGAGATACGAAAACTCGAATCTTCGCGCTTTTTTTGTCTTTTCAAATCTTTCGATTGCTAACCTAAAAATCTTGTTAAAAAATTTGGTAAAATTAGTTTTAACTCCATTGACGTCCAATAGAAGCGTTCACTAACAAAAAAAACCCGGCGATTGTTGCAACCCAGATCAACAATAGAAACTAGAAGGGTGGTAGCTCAATCACTTAAAGCAGGGGACCTTAATCTTTTTACGATTACACAGACCCCCGAATGGATTGCCCAATATGTCCCCATACCCACTTCGCCAGTATGTCAATACATATACTGTATGTAGCTTGGTTTTACTTTATATATGGATAGCTAGGAACAGAACAGCTGAAAGAAAATCATAACATTCTAATCAAGACTACATTTAAAAAAAAATTGTTCAGAGATGATGATAACATTGCCCTGCTTTAATGGCTCATTAACTAGAAATTCTCATAAAGGTAGACAAGGGACATTCAAAGATCCCTGTCCTCAAAGAAATTATTGACTAGAACTGATGCATATGTTTGGTCTTTTTTTCACAAAATGTTACTGTATTAGACTGTGGAATTCTCTTCCAGTAGATAGTTATTTGTTAGGACGATTTCAATTTAACAATGATGTCTTATTTTTTTTCCCAAATGACAATCATTTATGATTGGGAGCAATCCTCCCTGCCATATGGCCTTCGAGCTAATTGCAGGCGTACTGAGTTGAATTGAATTGAATTACAAAAAAATATTGTCAACTTAAAAGTTAGGTCATTTTCAAACAGAACATAAAAGTGAGCTACCCTTCTAGTCTCTAAAAAAAACTTTTAAACTCTTGTTAATTGTGGCTTTCTAAAATTTTTAGAGTAAACCGAGAGTTTCATTCGGTTATTGTCTTTCAATTGTATTATTTAGCAATGACTGCTTATAAGAAGTGCAGCCGAATCTGAATAATATTCTCGTTTAACTTTTCTATTAGTTGAAAAAAAAAGCAACATTACAACTTCAGTTTCAAAGCTTATTCAACTCATTGATTATGTATTAATGATATAAGGTTTTTACCAGGATGTTGGTTTGTGTGATGGTTGGTGCAAGAAGATGTATTGCAATATACATGAGCCACAAATATTAGAGGTACCACCTCCAGTTATAATTAATCCAGGTGTAATGTCAATTGTAATGAAATGAAAACAACATTCTTGTATCTTTTTTTTTTAAAAAAAAAAAAAAAAGACTAATGTGACTAACTCTTTTGTGTGAAGAAATCTGAAAAAAAAGTGTAGGATTATAATTTTATTTATTTATATTTATTGCGGGATTCCCACTGGCCTTCATCAATATTTCGATGTAGGCTAAACGAAAGAAATAGGTTTGGGAGTGGTTTTCGTACTTAGTTGCACACACGATTTACAGAACTAGATTTTTTGTGTGTGTGTCTTGTTTTTAAGATAAAGGAAAAGTATTTTAAGTTTTAGCGTCAGTCATTAACAGGATAATTTTTTTTTATATTTAAAATTTATATTAGTTGTTGAGAGTTTTACAGGGTGTGTGTGTGTGTGTGTGTGTGTGTGTGTGGTAAGATGGAAAATATCAAAAAAGAGCACAAATGATACATAAGAAGTTAACAACAACTGTGTTATGCAAATTTTAAAAAAGTGCATTTGAAATTAAACATTAATGTCTATTAAGAGTGCTTTTTATATAGCCATGTTCAGTAAAGCGGCCATGTTTCGTTTGGTTCAGGTTCCTCCAGTGTAATCAGTTTTCACGTGACAAACGAATATGGCTGATTTACCTAACCTGTATAAACTTAACTCTGAATCAGTTAAACTGTTATAAAGTCAGTTAAGGCCGCTCTTTACTGTTTGCACGTTTATTGTTTAAATGCACCAACTAATGTAGAGTGACAGACTTCTGCGCATGCACAGTATATAGCTATACCTTACTTTAACCTAGATTACTAGCACTGTTTCAACCACGCTTTTAGAGTTGGAACACTTTTTCGAGTGCAGAATTAATTAAGTCGAAGGTGTTTGGGCTGCATGGGTTTGCAATGTGGTTGCATTTTATTTTTTTTTATGGAAAGACTACATTTTTCAGCTGAAACATGTTCGAAAAGTTGTCTAGTGTGCCAAGGGCCTTATTCAGTTTTTGAATTGGGGGTGACTTTATGATCACTCCACATTATTATTTCTAATGTCAAATGAAGAAAAGGGGTTTTCCCTGATTCAAATTCCTTCCCGTCTCAGTCATACTCACTCACTCACTCACTGACCTTTTTTCTATTATATTTCTGATCAATACTTTTGTGCAAAAAAACGTTATTGTATTTCGTTTTTTGTTTTGTTTTTGTTTTTTTTAAAAAAAAAACATACTTTCTATTTCTTTTAAAATCTCAATGCCAAACATGTCAAGTGGAAAAAAAATATTTACAAATGAATTGACCACTCCCTCCTCACTTTCCCACATTTTAATTTATATCAATACATTTATGGTGTTTCTATTGAAATCAATGTTTGTGTATTATTTTTTTATTCAAGTGTATCATGTTTTCGTGTTTGTCACTGCATTCTTGCAACCATGTAATTAATAATTATTAGTCATTATATTGAGGAGTGAGAGACAGAGTGAGAGAGAGAGAGAAAGAGAAAAAAAAAACAAGTTTCAAAGAGTTAATTAGTTTCTTTATAATCTAACAACCGCACCACCACCACCACCACCGTTAGTAGAAATGAAGTCAGAAACGTCGTCTGTTTTATGTATTTGTTGACCAAATTAAGAAAAAGGGGACTAGATTTATTTGCATCTCTGTAATTATTATTATAAAATATGATTCATGGATTTTGCATTGCGTGGGTGGGTGGATTCATACAGTGTCAGTGTCATCTTCCACGTAATCGTGCTAAGTGTAATTTAAGTGGAAAAAAGTGGTTAAGGTGTAAGTTCCCAGTTTTTTTTTTTTTTTACAATGGTGTCGTTGCCCACACTTTGCCCGTATATGATCAAATACTAGAGGGGGGGGGGCCGTTTGCGTTAGAGAATCTTTCTTGCATTCGATGATTAACACGGAGGGAGTAGTAACAGTGCATAGTAACACATTACAAGCTATACACGTTATTTATTTATATATATTTTAGAATGTAATAATAACCCCTCCCTCTCCTTCGAACCTGATGTTGAAAATGTAACTGTTATTAAGTAATAATTTGATGGAGACATTCCTAGATTGTACAGTTTTAGACTGAATAAACGCGCTAACCTTAAGGTGGTGGATTCACAGGTTCACAGGAAGAAAAAATTAAAAAGTTTGTTAGAAACTAGAATAAAACTAGAATAGAAACTAGAATATTTTTTAAGGATATATACAGTGCAATCGGGGTAATCCGAAATCCACAATAGTCTGAACTTCCAGTATTGCGAACAGAATTTTGAAAGAAAAAAAAAAAACATCAAAAAATAGCAACAAACTTAAAATTAGTGATTTTTTTTAAGTAAAAAGGTAGCTAAGTGTATATAGAGCTAGATGTGTAATTAGTAATATGTTATGATAATAAAAAAATGTAGTCACGCAGGCCGAGGGGGGCCTTAATTTCATTAATCCGAACTTTTCAATAAGCTGAACAGTGTTTTAGTTAGAATTTACCTTAACTGCACTGTATTTAAAAATAAATTAATTCATATTAAATGATTTTCACCAAGGTTTTGATTCAAAAAAAAAAAAAAAACAAGAACGTACAATTCTATTTTCTAATTGCACGTATTTTTTTAAAAAAACAAAGATGTGAAAAATATTTATCATAAGATGTATGCCACTCTAGTTTAGAGATAAACTCTGAAATAATTCTTTTTAATTATATTTTTAATAATTAATTTCTAATGTTATTTTTTCGAAGAAAGTGTTTACTTTTAATTTATACATGTAAAAATAAAAAAAAAACAATTTTGTATTTGTTTTTATTCATTCTTAAAGAAAAATTCCAAGGCCGACACGAATAAGTTGTAAAAAATCACAATAAGTTTTTAGAAAATTTGAGGTGAATTTTCCAAGAAAACTATTTTTCCATTTAGCGTTTATGGCAGACAATTGGTGTGGTTATTTTCTGTTAGTCTGTATGCTATATATATATATACACACACACACACAGAGTATATACGAGCCGCCGTATATCGAATTGACTCAGATGACAAATAGAACAGATCGGCAATGGATTTCATAACTTAAGCTTTTTTTGGTTGTTGTTGCTTGACCCACATTTTTTGAAAGTAAGCTTTAGGATTCACGACCATCCAATAATAATAAAAAGCAACATTGAAGCCATGATTCTATTAGAAGACCCCCCCCCCCTTCACTCCTAAACATGTGGACTTGTATATTTGAGACCTAAGTCAAGTTCTATTACATCGAATTATCAATAAATAGACAAGAAAAAAGGATTTCATGCATGAAATGAACTTACGCAACAAGAATTAAATGAATCCTTCTTCTAAATTACAAAGTTTGTGCTCACAAATGAGATTTTTTTTCTCCTTCTTCTTCTTCTGTCTACATGTTATGTATTTGACATTTCTGATAATGTTTTCTGGTTGGAAGAAATTTCAGGTGGCTCAATAGATATTTATTTTGTTTTTTGTTTTTCGTCCACCCGGATGGCGCTTCTTCTGCATGGCTATTATGTTCTATAAGAAGTTTCTTACCTCTTCTACCCTAGATGTTTTGAGAAAAATTATATTTTTTAATAGGAAAAAAAAAACAGTACGAAAAAAAAATTCTAAGTGTTTTAGAAACTAGAATAGTTGGCGATAATGCTAAAAGTATTTTCATGATGATTAATAACCTTTAAAATAAACTTTCTATGACAGTTTGAAAAAAGGCACAAATAGTTTTTTCATGAAATGTCAATGGAAAAAACCCTAAACACGGGTCATTTTCAAATTGAACTATAAAATGTTTTATTTTTTAAAATATCGGCTATGAAAAAAACTTTTCACGTAATCTTTTGCTATTCTAGTTTTGAATTTTTTCAATTTGAATTTCTTGCGTCCAAATGTTGCAACAAAAAAAAAACGTCTACGAAGCATAGCATTAGCCACTGTAGTGACGCCGTCCGGGTAGAAAAAAAAAGCAAAATAAATAATCTATTCAGCCACCTTAAGTGAATGATGGTGATGATGTTTTTTTTTGTTCTTCTCATCCATTGAATATACCTTAAATGACCATATTAGAAAGTACATTGAGCAAGATGTTGTCATTCCCCAACTCCATATATAGACAGACACATTGTTTAGATTGCGGGCTTTTTTTTTTTAAAAAAAGGAGGCTGTTGACTTTTGTGTTATCATTATCAGATTGGGGAGTAGGGAATCTTCTATAATACTAAATAAAACTCATAATTTCCAATTTAATCAATGGTGGTGATGATGATGATGATGATGATGATCATTAATTGAACAGCATCATCCACATTTGATTATTTTTCTGTTCCCTTTTATGAGGTCACTTTTTCTGTATGTAATTCTCATCTGGGTTATATCACTTCTATTACTAGAAATAGACAGTGTCAGAGATAGAACGAAGGAGAGAAATAGATAGAGAGACGAGTTATTTGTAATGGAGTCCTTGGTTATTAGAGCGTGGGCATTAGCCTTTTTTTTTGGGTGGTGGTTTTTTTTAGGATCACTTTCAATTACTTTTAGGTGCCATCGTTTGTTATTTAACACTAATTCTCGGGTTGTTTAAACTGAAATCTATGGCCGAGAATATTACTTAAATATGTTTTTTTTTTGTTGAAATTATACAAACGAAGGTGGAGATTAATATTTATATTTGTGAAATATTTCAAACTAAATCTAATTTTGTTTGGAGTTTAAGGTAGTTTTAAAGTGTAAACGCCCTCTCGAAATATTGATTAATTCTGTCTTTCAGGTGCAAAACGAGGAGAAATTTAAATGTGGTTTAGAAATTGGAAGGGCAGTTGAATCACTTAAGGGTATTTTCATTTTGATATCTTTCAAAATAAGCTTTTTATGTTAGAATATCAGCGTAACATTAACCTTAAGTGATTAAGCTTGCCCCTTTTTTTGATAGTTTCTAAAACAATTTCTAGTTTCTTAGAATTTTTCTCTTCTGAAAGACAGACTAACCAAAGTTTACAGATCAGCTGTTCATAAACCATCTTAAAGGGAACAATGCTTAGTTTTCATTATATAAGTTACTTTTGAAACAAGTTTATCGACGGTTTTGTATTTTACAATCACCTGTTCATAAAACTAACTCTGGAAGCAACATTAAGAAGAATTTGAAATAAGCTTTTCATGAGATTTTTTTAAAATGGCCCAACTTTTAAGTAGATAATTTTTTTTTTTAAATTTTTGTCTATTGAGTCTACAAAGTATATTTTAAAATATAATATTAACATGACAAAGGCTATTAAGTGATTTTAGTTTCTAACATACTTTGAATTTCTTCAAAGTGTTGCTAATCCTGAAACATAACATAAAAAAGAGTTCCAAAATCACCCTTTTCAGATGGGGGAGATGTTTTCATAATCAAATCTTCTAAAAATGAACGTTTTCTGATATACAATTTTTCTGATATATCAATTTTCAATTATGATTAATTAATTTTTTTTAAGTTGTCAACATATGCCACCTGTACCTGTATCCGTTATTCAATTACTCTTCTAGTTATAGAAACCACAATGAGATTTATCGTAAAATCACAGAATTTTCTTATAAACCATATTATTAGAGAAGTTTTCAATTAAAGCTATACTTAAAAATAAAAATGAAAAAAGTATTTAAATTTTTGAAAATAAAAACTATCGCGTTTTTTTTTTCTCCCAATAAATGTGCGAACATTTATTTATTTTATATGATAACTGAATGTTTTTTTAGGAACCAGCTATAGATTTCAGTTTTTAAGCACTTACTCTGCGTATTTCTACTATTATTGTTTTATATGTTTTTTTTTTTTAATTATTTAAGTCCAGACTGTTTTATTAAAGAAGAAGAAGAAGAAAAAGAAGAAGAAGAAAAAGAAGAAGAAGAAAAAGAAGAAGAAAAACTTGTTTACTTTGGTTCGATTTGAAACTTCAGGGTTAGACAAGAGTCAGACTATAAAACGTTCTTTTAAGCTATTTTTTTATATATATAATTTTACTATGTGTGTCGGAATAAAATCATTAAATGGTCTTTCTAACTTGTTTTGGTTTGTGAAAATTAGGCCCTATAGCTATATTCTATCCGTCTCATACTCTCTCATATACTGTATATGTATACATGTACTGTGTAAATGTGGTTTGGTTGTTTGTTGGCTGTTGGTTGTCAGACACACACGTCAATCTAATGTATAGATTTTATCCTTAGGCTTATCCATTTGAAAAAATAAACAATACATTTATTTCTCTACATGAACAGCAGAAGACGAAGAAGAAGAAAAAAATACTTTTTTTTTATTGAAAATTGTATTTTTGTCCATTTAATATAGAATGTCTTAAATGTACATTCCATTTGATCAACTCTTGAAATGTGCAGGTTAAAGTGAATTTGTCGGTGGCGCCCAATTCAATCAATAAAGATAAAAGATTTCAAGGCGATTTTCAATGGGGAAAAAAAGGAGTTTTTTGTTGGGGGGGGGGGGGGGGGGGGGGGGGGGTAAAGAGAAAAGTTGGGTTGAAAAAAAGTGAAGTGAAAAAGTGGGGTTTCATAGAGGGGAGAAATTTTACTCATCAATCAGAAATTTAGTTTCAGTTTGAGACGTGGGCGTTTTGATTGTTTCGAATCCATCTTGCACGGTGACGTGGGTTCGAGGTGGAGGCTAGCTTTCCTAGAATTTTTTGGAAACCAAATTAACATCCTCTACTGTCAACAAACATTCGGACGGGCGCCATTGCAGTGGCTAATTTTTGGAAAATTTGGATGCAAAAATGTCAAGTGAACGTTTTTTTTTTTAGAAACATCACGAAAAAAAAAATTGTTTTAAAAACTAGAATCTTAGAAGACAAAAAATTTCGTGGACAATATCTTAAAAATAAACAATTTTTAGCTGTTTGAAAATAACGCGTTTTTAGGTTTTTTTTATGAAAAACTATTTTTGCCTTTTTCAAACAGTCATAAAACGTTTATTTTAAACGATATCATCATGAAAATGTTTTTAGCATTATCAATGTATCACCGTCCAGTCTAGATTGTAAAATACTTCTTTTTTTCGTAATGTTTCTCTTGAAAAAAAAAAAACGTTCGCTTGAAAAACAAATTTTCTTAAAACCGCAGTTGAGAGGAAGAAAAATCCTATAGAACATAATAGTCGACATCCGAGGGAAAGAGAACGAAATAAATATCTATTCAGACACCTTAATATATAACTAGAAGCATTGGTAGCCTCCGCCTCCAACTCTTATCGTAATCTTGCGAGATGGAACACACTGTTTGTTTAAACGTTAATAATGACTAGGATTCGGATTTTCATGCAAAAATCAAGCAAAATGTTTCTCAATCTGTGGCCCAAAAGCCAATTGTGAAATAACAATCTCAATTTAGAGATCAACCAATAATTAGGGTTTCTTCAATCAATAACACTGGTTAGAGGCTAGAAATTTCTAGTCAACAACTGATATTAACCAGACATCTAGTCTCTAACCAACCTTGATTAGAAGAAAAAAAAAACATAATTGCAGTTGTCCTACTGATGATGATTAGTTGATTACTTGACAATTGGCACTTGGGACACAGATTAAGCAACATTTTGCTTGATTTTGACGTCATGATAATGTTAAGTCACAATGACATCTTTCTATTCTCTTTGCCATTATAAACCCCTTTGTTATTCAATACACTTATTATTTTTTTCTTCTTACATTCATTCAATTTAGAATAACCGAGAGAATCTTATTTTCAATGTTAAGAAAAATTGAATGTTTTCTTCAATCTTCTTAATGGAAAAATATTGAGTTGATATTCTTGTTTAGGAATTTATACAATATTGAATTTTGTATGTAAACTATAAGGAGGAATTGACTTCGGAAGAATAAAATACTAGTTTTATGTGCCAATCTCTAAGCTAGGAAATTTTTTTGCTTGATTAAAAATGCGTTTTCTTTGCTTTTAGGTTACTTTTCTCGGAAGAATTTTGTTTATTCCATTATGTCAAAAGAAAGAAGAAGAAAGAAAAGAAAAACCACCTCCTCAAATGTTGTGTTGTTGTTATACAAAATATAAACAACGAACATACATAGCATTTATTTATTTAGACAAATATAGAGATGTTATTTAGATTTGTGTCTCGTATGGACTTTTTTTTTTGTTAAAAAGAAGATACAGACAAAAGTGACTTGATGTAAATTTTTGTCACATTGTGGTATGATTTTTTATCAGTCTACCTCCTTCCTAATGGTTTAAAATAAATTTTCAATTATGAAATAAATAATTCAAGGGATTTTAGCTTTTGAGTGATCCGGAAAGTTTGTTTGAAAGTCATTGTGTATTCGTTTTTGTTAGCCTACACTGAAAACCTTTTATGACGAAAACGGTTCAGGTTCCTTAGAATAACATAACAGTTATCGTTTAACAAGGAAAAAAAATCTTTCGACTGCATTCATTTTGTGTTAAAAGATTTCCACTGTTACTCGATGTGGTATACTCTGCACATGTGTGTGAACATGGCGTGAATATGGCGGCAGTACAGGTTGAAAACAATATGTCTTCTTTACTCCTAGTTATTATTATATATATATTAAGCCAGATCTGTGTGTGTGTGTAACAAAATTTATATAAACGGAATTTATATATTTAAATAAATGAACAGCTTTTTTGTACTCAAGGTCAACTATATGTTGCACCCTTCCCATCCAAGAACCCCATTGATATTAAATTGGAGAGGGGAAAAGGTTGGAAAGTGTAGAAGGGGGGGGGGGGAGAGAGAGAAACGTGGAGGGTTGAAAAAAAGTGGGAGGGGGTGGCTGAAATTGAAATGAAAGGAGTAAAAAAGGAGCAACGACGCGCATGCGCACACCAGAGAAAATGAAAAACTCATTTTCTCTTTCAAATATAAAAAGGGGAGGGGATAATAGTAGCAAAATTAAACTAGATTTTATCACGGGCAACTGTGCCCAGCATTAGAATTTCTTTTCCTCCGCCCTTTTATGAACGTCATTAATTTCTAATTGGGTTTGTTACTTGGTCTGACATCATAAAAGGGCGGAGGAAAAGAAATTCTAATGCTGGGCAAAATTGCCTGTGAATTTTGCTCCCGTCATTTATGACGGGTTACCCCACTAGTAGTTTATAAACAGCTGGTTTTTGAAATTGGATTATTCTGGCTTTCAGTAGCAAAAATGAAGAGAAACTAAACAGTATTTTAGAAACTAGAAGGGTAGGACTGTCATATGACAGTCTTATTCCATTGAACTGTAATGAGGCTGGCTCCAGATTTATTTTGGCCAATAATAATTAAACATTTTGCAATTTACATTTTACGACATATGCACATAAATTGTAATTGTCAATGCTGTGTCATTGCTGTTGTTTGAAATCCCAGTTTTGTTTTTAAATGTGGCGGTTTAACATCATTTCTAATCAGCATCAACCTCCGTATTCACAACTGTGGGTTTTGACGGATCAAATCTAGCTAAATCAATGGTTAAGTCCAATGACTGTAGCTAGAGATGGTGATTATTTCTATCCGCAAACACACAGTTGGGAATACGGAAGAACAGTACACATTGTTGTCACCCTGTACTGCAAATACACCCTGTACTGCAAATACAGTTCTACTTTTTTTTCTGCCTTTGACATTTTATATAAAAAAAACCTATATGTTTAGATCTAATATGACAAATAATATTTTTGGTTTTTTACATGATTGACTTCTCCGTCGTCATCATCATATTTTTTTTTTAACTTCATCTGCCAATAACTTTGTCAATAACTTTGAACACAATTTTTTTCTCTCTTTCTACAAAATTCAAGAATTCTTTATTTGATGTAAACGCTTTCAACCGGATGTTATATATATTTATATATATATTTTTTTTTTACTTTTCTTAGTTTACGAATGCAAATTTTTCTGATCACATATTCATCGTAAACTGCTCAAGGCAAAAACCATATATTTGAAATGTTGACGTGTGTGTGTGTGCGTGTATTTAGATGTGAACAGGTTAAATAAAAGAAGTGAAGAGATCAAAACATAACCAAAAGGAAGAAATCATACTTATTTATATACTTTTTTTTACAACAACAACAACAACAACAAAAAAAGATATTCGTATAAAAGTTTACAATTTGATCAATCACTTCTTCTTGGAAGAAGAAGAAGAAGAAGAAGAAAAAAAAAATTGTGACAAATGATGGCAGAGGGACAAAACGATTTGTCACGATACACAAAATAGTGGTTTTTATTGCCACCACTATACAGTATACATGTATCCGATTCATTTCTAAAAGTATAGTTTCTTTTAGATTACAATTGTACAATTGTGAATAATAGGTCCTTTATATTGAAGTGTGTATGTGTGTGGTGGTTTTATAAGAAGACGAAACCTTGAATTTCATTCAAGTTATTCTCTTTTCTTTCCTACATTTGAAACCTAATTTCATTAGATATATATTTTTTTCTCCATCTGAAACAATGATGACAGATAAAAATGTTTGCAATTAAACTGAGCAGAAAACAATGTAATTAAAGTAGAAATTCACATTCCAGTGTTTCAACATATTTCCACATTTATTTGAATGCGCATCGGTAGGCGGTTAATTGTGTGAATACCCAACATTTTTATATGAATGGATAATCTCTTATGATGTAGGCTCTCTCTCTCTCTCTCTCTACAAATAACATTTGAAAATAATTCAGTTAAATTGTGGATTTGATGATGCCCTGAGGGGAAATTGTATTTAAAAAAAATGATATGCTGTATGTCACATTGTTTGTTTACCACATTATATAAAGAAAGAAAGAAGTCGAGAATTGATCAGAAAAGTTACAAAACCCATTACACCACATGTTCATTGTGAAGAGACATTTATTTCGTGCGGAATGTTATGTGTGCCCATTAGTTATAACGTGTAATGTATATACGTATATATTTCAATGTTAAGAGGAAATGCTGTGAATCTGCATCCATTATTGATGACCGCAGGAAATAGAACAGATATAATAAGTTAACAAAGTAAGAGTTTGTAAATTTGTTAACTAAATGATAATTCGTCAGTAGTTCTAGTGGGTGAGTTGGGTAGGTGAAAGACAAATCATGCATATTATTGGTCTCCGTTTTTTTTTTGGTCCTATTCCGGTCGTAATTAAATGTATTATCAATTTATTTCACAATTGTATGTTTTTCTCCCTGTTTTTCCTTATTCGTGAAACGTTTAAGCGAATGCATTACCCCTGTAATAAAACCAATGTATGATAGCAAAGCAAATGTGTTATTAGTGATTGCGTATTAATAGGGGCAGCTGTGCTTGCAGTGATTGCGTTTGGTTAGGGGGCAGTTGCGATGCTGATTAGGGGTTAAAAACGTTTGATTTACTAATTAAATAAAAGGTATTTTTTTGTGTTTGTTGACTTTTACTTTTTTAAATAGGAAGATATTGCTTGTTAAATCAAGTTTTGTAATTTTTTATTTTCACTTTTTTTTGCATGTGTCATATTTGTGTGTCTCTAAGTGAAGACAACGAATAATAATCTTATTTATGGGATTAATTTAAACTTAATTTGTGTTTTAAAAGGAAAAAAAAAAGAAAGAAAGCTGAAACGGATGTTTTAATCGTGATGTTTTTAATATGTTTATTGTAAATTATAACTGTATTTTTGAAAATGTCTCAACAAATGTTGAGATAAAAAAAACTCATTACATTGGAGACAGTCTATAATTTAAGAACCCCCCCTCCCCCCCAAAAAAAAATCTAGAAACGAACTATTTTTTTTAGAAATGAATGAGACACTGTTTAATTAGCTTTTATATTATGCAAGTATATTACAGAACAGAGAATTGGGTGTTATCATGGAGAGAATGTGTTTTATTTGTACCCATGCATTCTCATTGCTTAAAATAATAAACCATAGATTAAAATACACATTGTTTAAATTTGAAAGAGATGAAAAGGAGAGAGAGAGAGAGAGAGGGAGAGAGAGAAAAAAAAGAGAAAAAATTGAATGAAGGAAGTCTTATTCTCATCTTTCTATTTTATTATCACACATATATTAAGTATATGAGGATATTACTTGCTCTTTTTGGTTTCCGTTTGATTTTGTTTTATAATGTTGGCAGAGATTGGAACTCATATAATATATAAAATATATATATACAGTAGTATGACGTAGCAGAAATCACTTGCCTAGCACGTGTACCAATGTAAGTTATGAGTTTGGGGAGAAAGAATGAGGGGAGAGAGGAGAATCGATGGGGGGGGGGAAGGGGAAACTTATTTGTTCCAAGGACTTAAGTTACCATCCTTCATTTTAGATGACACTCTATCTCGTTCCATCTTTTTTCTTTCTTTCTAAGATTAGGACAAAACTAAAAACATAGAGAGATTGGTTACTTTTTTTTTGTTTCTTTTCTTGAATATTATTATAAGGCTGGTTTCATCCGGACCATTTTATGGTGCTATTTTGTGATGATGCCACTGTGCCGCAAAGTAATTTTGACATAGCTTGCTTTACACGGGACCACCATTGAAAAGACTGGCCCTGCTGTCAGTACGCCGGATCAGTGATTCATCACTGACAAAGAAAGAGAAAGGCAGTGGCCACCCACCACTTGTAAGCAGGTCTTTACCACTTTATCTCGTGTGATCATTCCCTATTTGTAATCAGTGGTCGCCTAAAAATGAGCCAGCCTTAATTTTAATTCTACAATAATATTACAGTTAAACAAATAAATGCTCATGTTGTTATAAAGGGGAGAAGATTAATAATGTACAACCATGTTCATTGCGGAAGAACATCAGCTCTGTATAAACAGTACATTTCTTTTATTACAAATTTATATCCGGTTCAGAAAATCAAAAACAATTGTTTTATTAAAATTGAAGTAAAAGCTACTGTAACAAGTTCGTTGTCACTTATGAGTAAAAATACAACAAAATAATGAAAAGTAGTTGTTGTAACCGCAGTTGTTTTGAGGTGGCGCAAAACCCCCTATTGGTCATTTATATAGGGAACTTTATTATATAAAATTAATTATCAATTAACTTTTAATAAATGGCATTATTAATGGGCGCAATCGGAAACTAAAGACTATTTTTATATGATGTAATGAATCTAGAAGGATAATTGCTCCACCTCTTTGACAGTTGTTTGAAAAGAAAAGAAAAAAACGTATTTCCGGATGTGCTTCTTTTAGCCATTCGCTTATCACATAATGTGAGGTCATAGAAATCCGCAAATAATTAGATCATGATGAAACCATGACGTCTATGCATAATATGCTCATGCTTTACGTTCTAATTCTGACGTTTACACTGAAGGTTGCCATATTCAATTTATTCTTTCTCGAGAAAGCAAGTTAACTTATGCGGGGTAATACATGCTTGCTTTCTTGAGAAGGTAAGGGGGAGCAAGTCATGGCTTCTGGACACGTTTTTCTTTTGACAATCGCACCCACCCCCCACCCAAATGTTGTTTCCAGTTGCTACTTTTTTTCATTGCAGTACAAAATCATAGCTTTTAAATTTTGTTTCCGAATGCGCCCAATTATAATTACAATTAAAATTACAAAAAAAAATACTCTGCAAACAGCCGGTTGGCTTATGGCAGAGGGACCTTAAGATCCAAGCGCCACAAGATGCATTGTCAATATATAATTACAAAAAAAAATAAATCCTCATAATAATATGGATATATAATAGGAGTGGGGTGTCGCTTTTCAGGTGTGTACAGGATGATGCAAATGGGTGTGTATCCACGTTTGAATGTGTTCACATGTGGCCCCAGCCGCCCTTTGACATTTTAGAAATAATGGCATTTGAGAGGGCGTTCATTATGACAGGATAATATCATTAGTGACCTTTGGGATCATTAGAAAACGAAGGAAAATGAAGGTATATGATGTTTTAACAGTCAGAAAGTAGTATGACCGATATTGTCATCTGAATTGCGATCGATTGGTGTAGGTCTTACCACACAATAGGATAGTCATAATATAATAATAAGCGCACAAGACATGCCTGTCACAATTTTGTCATGATTTTTTTTTTCTTCTGTAATGATAAGGCCCTTTGGCTAGCTTTAAAACTTCTTCTTCACCACGTGATGAAAAAGAGATTTACCGGTAGAATTGAACTGACAGATTTTCAAGTTGACAATTTGTAAATACAACTTCTGACATATTTCACTCTCTCTCTCTCTCTCTCTGTATTTTTGTTCATGTAAACTTTTTAAAACGCCCAATCGATGTTTACCGGTTTTTTTTTAAACTACACAACGCCAACGAAATGGCCTCAAAACGAAAGTAAACATTTTGAATAATGGGCAACATAAATCTAAGTGCAATATATTCTTGATGATGAAGCCAATGTTACACTTAGTTTACTGAAGGACTTTCTCTCTCTCTCTCTCTCTCTCTCTCTCTCTCTCTCTCCCTCTCCCTCTCTCTCTCTCCCTTTCTATTCCACCAACTTTTACACTTTTGGAGTTCAATATTTGTGTGACGTGACGATAATGCATTTTAGTTGTAGTCCTATGCAATAATAATAATTAATTAATTAACTGTGGACGTGTTTATATTATTTATGTGAAAGTTTTCCATATGATACATCGTTTAACACGAAAAAAATAAGCTAATACAAAATATATTTCTGGTATGGTTCTTTAGAATAACATAAAAGTGTTAACACAGATTTCGTTTAACACGAAAAAAAAAATATATTCTGGACTTTTTCATTTCGTGTGTTTTTCTTCTCTCGTGTTACTTTTTCGTAAAATATTCTAATGAAAATTTGTAATATTCTGAGAAAAAAGTTTCATCCTATTCTTAGCCAACAGCAGCAGCAGCCACTTCTTCATATTTCGTATCACAATGTGTGTTTGTTTCTCTTTTATTTTGGCGTTTAGCCATCGACTTAATTCTAGAGTACAAGTTTAGAAATTAATTTCTGCATAAATATCAGAAAGAATTAATTTCTCTAAAATAGTTTATTATTTTTTTTTTATCAATTCTAAATTGATACAAGAAATCAGGAATAGAGTTAACTCGTGTTCAGAAAAGTTTGAGAACAAAAAAAAATATATAAAATCAATAGTAATTTTAAACGTAATTTAAAGTAATAGTATTTTAATTAAAAAGGGGAATTAATTACAATAACAAATTACAAATTTGTAACAGTAATGTGATGAATTTACTAATTACTTGAAAGTTATTTGATACTCATTTGAAAATGACATAAAATTTACTTGAAAATTCTTTACTTTTGACAAATTACTCCTCAACACTATAAAATACATGAAATGTTTTAAAATGAACAATTTCTTTTTAAAAAATTGAAATATATTTGTACAACTTACCCAAAAAAGTACATTTCTTTTCCATTATTATTTTTTTTTTTGGTTTGGTTTGGTTGCAAAACAGTTGTAAATACCACCTTATATTCACAACTTTTGTTTTCACTGAAAACTTATGTCACTCAAAACAAAAACAAAAACAAAAACAAATTTCTTCTTTTTGGTTCCAGTTTTTGACTGACGGCAAAACAAGCAAGAAAAAAAAAAATGAGGTTGAAGTGCTACTCTTCTTATTTGTGTTTGTGCCCCACTTTATCTAAGGTGGGGTATCCTTCGACTTAAGTGGGAAGAATAAGAGAGAAAAAAAAATATCCTCTGTCTGTCTTATCTTTCTTTTCCCTTGTCAAAGTGAAAAAAAGGCAACTTTTCACTCTTCTCACTTAGTTCTGCTTTTGTTGAGGCGCACAATTGTTACACACATGCATCTCACATAAAGCGAGCGAGTGAGTGAGTGAGTGCGAAAGAGATAGAAAGTGAATCGGTTGAAATTGTAGCCTCTTCTGGGGTTAGAAAAAAGCAGCAGCAGCAGCAAAAAGCTGCCACACACACTCTCACTGACTGACTCTGACTCTGAGAAATGTTGTAGAAAGATCATATCCTATGATGTTGATAACACAGTTTTGCAAACACACACTTACAAAGATATCACACATGTGTACAATATTACACACTCGCAAAAATCTTCTCCTGAAAAGAGAAAAGAGAAAAAAAAAAAAAAAAAACAGCCGAAAATGTTGTGCTCAGTTTTTCAAGTTTTATAATAAGGAACCAATCTGAATGAAAAGAAACTATATTTGCCCCTCCTTCGAGGGTGCGTCACATCCAATAGACAAATTTGAATATTTTAAAACACACATTTTAATTATGTTGTTATTGTTGTTATTTTTGCAAATAAAGAACCCACCCTTTATGTAGTTCATTCCAATTTAATATTAAATATCATCTCAAATTATGCAACAAATAAAAGTGAATTATTATTATGAAATCAAAAATGTCAAATACTTCATTAACAAAGTTAATCAATCTCAAATTACTCTTGAGGTGGTTTTGAGAGAGGTAAATGCTCTTATTCTGTCTTTCAGGTGCAAAATGAACAGAAATTTGAATGTGTTTTAGAAACTAGAAGGGTAGCTCAATCACTTGAGGGCATTTTCATGTTGCTGCTTATCTTTCAAAATAAGCTTTTTATGTGAGTTTGAAAATGACCAAACTTTTTTTAAAGCAGGTAATATATTTTTTCAATTTTTTTTTTTCAAAATAATAAGTTTATTTTGAACGATATCAACATGAGAATACTCTACGTGATTGGGAATACCCTTCTAGTTTCTAAAAAGCTTTCTCTCTTGAATGAAAAACTTTCGCGTTTTGTTTGATTTCATAATTCATAATTTCATATTTATCAACCTGTGTTTGTGTACAGCATTTGCACAAGTTTCTTTATAGAAAAATTTTCGAAAAACAGCTTTTTGCTTATACACTGTATATAGGGGGTCAATTTAATTGCTGTTTTGCTTTCATCATCAGTGTCACCACCATATTATACAATGTTGTTTTCGTTTGTTTTTTGTGTTTTTTTTTTGGTTGTGAGCTTTCACAATGTAATATTGTACCTCCATACATATTACATACAATAATAATCGTGTCAAATGATTGATGAGTCTTAATTAAAAAGGGGATGTTACAGAATTACACTCCTGTTTTGTGTGTGTGTGATCAAGAGACAGAATGGGGGGGGGAGAGACCTTTGGTTTGATAAGAAATTTTAATTTTGGTGTTCAGAAGTGACCTAAGATTTATGGTCGCATTCTAAAACGGTTTACTTAATCCAAAGTGAAACTTTAACAAAGCTAAACTTAAAAACTCTTCATAGACTTACTATAGAGAGTTTTATCTTGCATCGTTTTTTAAGCTTAACTTTATTTTGAGGTTGGTTCGGTTCAAAAACGGTTTTTATTTATTGAATCCCCCCCCCCCTCTTTAACAAAGAGAGATAAACAAAAAGACCTTTGTGACATTTTTGTTCATAATTTCGTGTGTTTGTGGAAATTTTTTTGTTGGCATCTTTACTTAAAAAGATGAACTAAATTCGTAGCATTCAAATACACATTGCGGTTTTTTGTGTGTGTTGCTTCGTTTGGAACCAACTGCACGGGATGGAATTAATGAAACGTTAACTTTTGAAATGGAAATTTTTAATAGACATAAAGTATGAATAAAAAAACAACAACTGATGTAAAATTTTCCAAATTTGAAATTTTTGAATGGGTTCTTTTGAGTTGTTGCAGAATTGTTGCAGAATTTGCGTTATATTCATTTTGAATTTTCACAGATCTGATTCTTAGTAAAAGTGTAGTTTATGAATAGATGGAATTAGATTATTATTTTTTTTTTCAAAATGATATTGAGGTCGTTTGTGGTTGATGTTTGCTGACCCCAATGTTATTTGCTGATCATTTTTCTATTACCACTTATAATAAATACGTGTAGATATATGGCTAGGGCGTCCCCCGCCATAAGCGACGCGCAGCTGCAACGCCCGGTGGCTGTGACAAATTGGCAAGGGCTACCCCACAGTGGACGGGAGGGGCTAAAGAAGCGAGTCCAGCATCAACAACAAGGAGGTCTTGGAAGTAGTGGTAGAAGTGGAGGTACTAAACTTAGGTTTGGCACCTGGAATATAGGGAGTTTGACAGGGAAGACTAGGGAGTTATCTAGCGTGCTAAAGGCTAGGAGGGTAAATGTTGCATGTCTACGGGAGACAAGATGGAAAGGGGATAAATCCAGGGACATTCGGGATGGGTATAAATTAATTTATGCCAGTAGTGAGGAGGGTAGAAATGGAGTGGGAATTGTCCTAGATCAGGAACTCAGACATAGTGTGGTTGAGGTTAGGCAGATAAATAGTAGGCTGTTAGTAGTAAAGGTAGTTTGGGGTGGCATTGTTATAAATGTAGTTAGTGCATATGGCCCCCAGGTTGGATTAGATACTGCCAGGAAGCTAGCATTCTGGGAACAGTTTGATGACCTGATGTTGGGCCTGAGTAGGAAGGAACGGGTCATAATTGGTGAGGACTTTAATGGACATGTAGGTAGAGGTAGGGAAGGGTATGAAGAGGTACATGGTGGGTGGGGCTATGGAGAGCGAAATAAAGCAGGGGAGAGTATCCTGGAGGCAGCAGTGGCACATAAGTTAATTTTAGCAAACACATTATTCCAGAAGCAAGAGGAACATTTGATTACTTTTAAGAGCAGGGCAGGAGAATCCCAGATTGATCTCTTCATGATTCGGAGTGAGGATAGAAATGAGTGCAAGGATTGTAAAGTGATACCGAGTGAAAACTTAGCGGGACAACATAGGCTAGTAGTGTTAGACCTAAAACCAAGGGGTGCAAAACAGGTGGTCAGACATAGAGGGGAGACAGCAATTAGGTGGTGGGCATTACCAGACAAGGTGGAAGAGTTTAAGAAAATGGCAGGTAAGATAGCATGGGATTTAGATGGCACTGCAGGAGAGCTGTGAACAAGGGTAGCACGACAGATCCGTGATTGTGGAAACGAGGTACTAGGGACAGTACGAGTAAGGGGGTCTCGATTAGACAGAGAAACTTGGTGGTGAGATGAGGAGGTACAGATGGCAGTTAAAAAGAAGATGCTTTCAAGACTTGGTGGCACAATGGAAGCAGGGAAGCCCAGATAGAATACAAGCGTGCCAAGATAGAGGCCAAACAGCAGGTAGCCTTAGCAAAGCATAAGAAATATGCAGACATGTATGCCAAGTTAGGTACCAGAGCAGGAGAAATGGCAGTATATAGAATAGCTAGGGCTCGGGAGAATAAAGGCAGGGATATTGAAAAGGTGGTGAGTGTCAAGGATAATGTGGGCAAAGTATTGTGGGGTAGGGAGCCAGTACGGAACAGGTGGGGGAATATTTTAGTAAGCTTATGAATGAGGGGGTAGAGCACGAGCCTTTCACTAGAAGAAATAATGATAGAGAAGAAGTGGAGCAGGTTAGGGCTGAGTAAATTGTTCAGGCATTGTGAAAAATGAAGCTAGGGAAGGCTTTAGGGCCAAATGGGATACCAGTAGAGGTGTGGAAGGTCTTGGGGAATGTTGCCATTTCCTGGCTCACAAAGTTATTAAATAGATTGGCTATGGGGGATAGAATGCCAGGTGCATGGCAGGACAGCTGGTTAGTGTCTATTTTCAAAGGGAAGGGTGATGTTCAGGAATGTGGGAACTATAGAGGTATTAAATTGATGAGTCATACGATGAAGCTTTGGGAGAGAGTAATTGAAGCTCGACTACGGGGTAAAACTGCAATTGGGGGAAGTCAGTTTGGGTTTATGCCAGGAAAATCCACAATGCACCCTATTTTTGCCGTACGGCAAGTTATTGAGAAGTTTCGGGCTGCCAAGAAAGAGTTACACATGGTATTTATAGATCTAGAGAAAGCCTATGATAGAGTGCCACGGAAGTTATTGTGGGAGGTCTTACAGAAGAAGGGGGTGGGTGAGAGTTATATAGATATGGTGAGGGACATGTATAGGGATGCACGGACAAGCGTTAAGACTGCCTGGGGGTTCTCTGACAGTTTTCGTGTTATGATGGGTGTACACCAGGGCTCAGCACTTAGTCCATATCTATTTATTTTGGTCCTGGATGAGTTACTGGCAGGGGTGAGGCAGGAGGTCCCCTGGTGTATGCTGTTTGCAGATGACATAGTCTTAGTTGGGGAATCCAAAATGGAACTCAAGATAAGGTTAGAGGAGACTAGGAATGCCTTGGAATCAAAGGGGTTGAAAATAAGTAGGGCAAAAACAGAGTACATGAAATTTCAGTGGGATGGGAAAGAACAGTGGAATGAGGGGATTAGACTTGGGGACAGTTTAATGCAGCAGGTGCATGACTTCAAATATTTAGGATCTGTGCTGCAAGATGATGGGAACTTAGACTTAGACATCACAAACCGGATAAAAGCAGGTTGGCATAGGTGGAGGCAGGCTAGTGGGGTTTTATGTGACAGGAAGTTACCTATAAAATTGAAGGGAAAGTTTTATAGAACAGTAGTCAGACCAGTTATGTTGTATGGGTCAGAATGTTGGGCAATCAAGAGGGTGCATGAGGATAGAATGCAGGTAGCTGAGATGAGATTGCTAAGGTTTATGAGTGGGGTGACCAGAAGGGATAGGATCAGAAATGATTTTGTTAGGGGTAGTGTAGGGGTAACAAATATAGTAGAAAAGATGCAGGAAAATAGGCTGTGGTGGTTTGGGCATGTCCTCAGGAGTGGAGAAGATGGGCTGCTGAGGCAGGCAATGAACTTAGACCTGGGAATAAAATGGGGTAGAGGAAGACCCAAGCAAACCTGGGATGTGGTAGTAAAACGGGATATGGTGGCATGTGGGGTCACTGGGGGCTTGGTGCAAAATCGGAACGAGTGGAGAGTTAGAACCAGCAAGGCTGACCCTGCTGCTTGTGGGATAAGGTACAGGAAATGATGATGATGATGATTATATATATAATATCCCAGGTCTGTGTGGGTATCTATCTATCTATCTATCTATCTATCTGTCTATCTATCTGTGAAGTAACGCTGTACAACCATTGAAGCACATCGGAATTTATATAAATTTAAATAAATAAAGAAATGAACAGCTTTTTTTTCTCAACGTCAACTATATGTTGCACCCTTCCCATCCAAAAAACCCATGATATTAAATTGGAGAGGGGGAAAGGTTGGAAAGTGTAGAAGGGGGAGAGAGAGAAACGTGGAGGGGGAAAAAGTGGGAGGGGTGACTGAAATTGAAATGAAATGAGTAAAAAAAAAAGAAAAAACGACGTGCATGCGCACAATTGCCTGTGAATTTTGCTCCCGTCATTTATGACGGGTTACCCCACTATTATATTTATATATTTCTATCCGTCTCGGGTCTCCTGTATGATTTCAAAGTATATTTAGAATCTGAAAATCTGGACCCTGTTTTTTTACAAGACCTTAGCTTATTATAATCATAGGTAATAGGATGGATATATATATATATATATATATATATATATATATATATATATATATATAACATACGAAGATGGGTTACTTAATTATAGAATAGAATAATATGTATGGGAATACTTTGAGGGGTTTTATACAGGGTGATCAAAGTACCACTTAGCCAAACAATGATACTCATACTATTATTTGTTAATTTTGATCAAATGGTTGCAACATACTTGTCAAATTTTGCAAAGGCTTTGATATAAGGTAGTTTTAAAGTGTTAAAACACCCTTCGAACTCTTGATTATTCTGTCTTTCAGGTGCAAAAGTACGAGAAATCTTAATGTGTTTTAGAAACTAGAATGGCAACGGAATCATGTACAAGTATTTTATTTTTATGTCTTTCAAAATAAGCTTTTTATACGAGTTTGCAAGTGATCGAAATTTCAGCAAACGATATTTTTTTTAAATGTTCGTCTATAAAAAGTTTATTTTAAAAGATATCAACATTGAAATAGTCTTAAATGATTAAACTACCCTTCTAGTTTCTAAAACAATTGTTCCTGGAAGACAGAATAATCTAGAGTTCAGAATTTAAAACAAACAGTTTCTGGCTGAACTCAGGTGTCATTTCAAAACATTCACTGGTTAATTTTTTTTTGTATTTTTTTGAACGCACTCTGTATAAAAAGCTTTTCAGTTAATACAAGATAAACTCTTAAACTGGGTACAGACAGTCGATTTTGGCTTGTCAATCCTAGACGTGGAAACGTGCACATTTGTTAAAATCGTAATGCTCTTGCAGTGATCTGATAATGAACAAAATTAATTAAAAAGAGAAGAAAAAAAATAGGTGCTCTCTAAATAAAAAAAAACTTCAAAAGAAAATCAGAACTATATGGAGAAGCGGGAATTGATCGTCTGTACCTAGCTTTAAAAGCATTGTCACTGAAAAATAGGTAAAATAAGCTTGCAGTTAGTTATACAGTATATATGATATATTAATCGATATTGATTACATTAATATTTGAAAATAGCCACCAACCATCTTGCAGTTTTCATCGAATTTCTATGACATTATGATGTTAATGTATGGGTAGTATATAAGGCCTATGTCAAAATGAATAAAGAAAAATCAATGGAACCTATTTTTCTAGAATCAAATTTAGGCTTAGTAGAAAGTTTAGAACTTAGATAAGTTCTAATGCAAAACTTTATTCTAGTGAATTTTTACCATTTGAGTAGTTTTCTCTGTATTAAAAGTAAATCACAAATACACTTTTTGAGTGAAATGCAAGTTTTTTTTAAAAAAAAAAAAGGATTTTTGTGCATATTTTTATTTATTTTCACATCAATCTTTGCAGATATCTTTGTTTCTACATTAAGAGCAACAACAAAATTCTATACTAATATATGTAGAATTTTGTTAACTTTTTTTTGTGTGTGTTTTGAAAGTGATCAACACAACCTTCTTAAGATTTTTGAAATACAAATTAAAATATTGATTTTTCTTACATGTGTACCCGAGATGGTATTTTATTTTTCGTAATACTCTTTCAATGAATATGGAACAAGTTATTCTTAGTAAAGGAAACATTGTTTTTTTTTCCCTTCTAATCCCGCGGAAACTGTTTAAGACGAAATGAGGGTCTCAGTTATTTTTTTGTTCGTGTTACAAGAAACAAATTTTTAAAACATATTTTTATAATGTATTAATATGGTACTACAAAACGTGATAAGACTCAAAACGACAAGAAAGACACAAAACATATAAAATACAAACATTATTTTTTTTGTCTAACAATTTTAAGTCTATTTGAAAAACGAACCATTATTATTTCGTGTTATGAGACGGATTTTTAGGTACTGTAACTTCCTATTCTTGGGAAAGAAAAAAAATTTTTATGTTAACCAGTGTTTTCGAATTATCTGCTTCGTCTTAAACGAATTTTCATTTAAAAAAAAACATATCCCAATACCTAGTTTACACCTAATAATTTAAATGCATTTAAATAATAAACGTGTTCTACAGAGCCCTCTGTGAAGGGCAAACAAACAATATGTTGCCGAATTCAATTTATTCAGTTAATAATCTGAAAATATTGAGAGTTAATACTTAAATATAATTTATAAACTATTGACAAAATATTGACTTAATATTTCAATTTAAAATATTAATAATAAAGTCAATTTTTATTTGGTTCATGTCCTTAACTGGCTTCCGTATAATTAATCTAAACACATTGAATTTGAATTCATTTAACTCATGTGTTTACAAGGTATAAGCGACAGGACCAAACATACTATATTTCTTGTTACACAGTGAAAAATGACTAAAACGAATAACACGAAAATATCGGTTAATACACAATTTTTTTTAAGTACATCACAAGGAAAATCTACATAAAATGTTTTTTAACACGAAAAAACTTAAGATGTCGTTTTCCAAGTTGGCTTTGAGAGATAGTAGCTTTTGTAAAACCCTTTTAATTAATTAATGGAGTTTATTCAAAATGACCTCAAAAGGTTACAATGAACAACTTACAATGGAGCCAATGGTCAATAATAAGACATCATTACACATTACAACAAAAAACATAAAGAAAATAAATTTATATTAAAAATTAAAAACAAAAATAGAAAGAACAAAACAAAGGAAAAAATAAATTTGCGAAAAATACTTAAATCAGTGGCCTGGTATATTCCCTTTTGATTTTTGAATCCTGCTTAATTTACATATTATTATTACACACACCTATATAAACATGGCATATTTTTATTATATGTAAAATCTGTAATCCAAAATGATTGATTTTTATTAAAAAAAATTTAGGCGGGAACCAAAGATATTTTAAATTACTTTTTATTTTATAATTAATTTGAAATTATTTTTAACACAAAATTCGGTTAAGACGGAAAAAAATATTCTGGTCTTTCTTCAAGTGATCTTCAGTTGCATAATTCGTTTATATTTGCTTGGAATTGAGGACAGGCGTGTTGCATTTCTGTTCGATATTTATTATATCAGGTTTGAATTTATCGTGCAAAATAAAAGACTCAAGATGAAACATGTAATATGTCTCTTATGTTGTTGTTTTTTTTTATTCACGCCAAGTGTGTCATAACTATCATTGATATGGGGGTTCGAATGAATGATCTCAGTACGGAAATAGCAATTAAGGGCGCAACATAATATATCGATATAAGAAATGTTGGTTGATTGTTACAATAACAACATCAACAATGAGGTTTTTCACCCTTTATTCCATAACTCTGGTCGTATCTATTTAAGCTAAATGTGCAATTTTAATATCGAGATGAAAAAAGCAAAAAAGACAACAAAAAAAGTTGTATCTATTTTGTGAGAATACATATAGAACAATTGTGATCCCACATATCTCCGTACCCTATCCCCTCACGTGTTACACGGTTGGATGAACGGATTCTATATAAGAGAAACAAAACTGTTAAAACCATTGTAATCCATCTTTTTATATACCCAAAAAAGAGAATGGATACTTCAACGTATAAAATCTATTATTCCTTCTTTTTGTTGTTTATTTCTGAACCCTTTTTGTTTTTGCTGTCTCTTCAAATGATCATAAAAATCATGAAAAAAAAAAAGAAAACTATCTTTTATGTTAGGAATTTTTTTTTGTTTTCAAAAAAAGAAGGTTTTCTTATTTGTGTTTGAATGACTCTCTCTCTCTCTCTCTTAGGCGCATCTCTCTCTATTTCTCACAGAAGAAATATAAGTGTTCCTCGATCTCAATATTTGTTTCCGTGGGATCAAGAACCACATTTTGAATTGATTAATTATTTGGAGAGTTTTTCCATTGTTCTTCAATTTCAATTGCAAAAAAAAAAATGAAAAACAAGGGATAGGAAAGAGGGGAGGGGGGGGGGTGTTACTGACGTCAATCCGAAGTGAAAGTAACAAAGTAAATGTTGATTTTACTTTCTGTGACTACATCTAACTTGAAAGGGGGGGGGGGGGGGTTGACATCAATATTTAGTGCAGCTATTTTTCTTAATAATTCACAGATATTTTCTTACAAAAAAAATCGTATAAAATGTCTTTTAAAATGTTATAAATTTGTAGAATATAGCAAAAAAAAAAGAAGAATTTAAAAAGATTCTATTGAAATTGTCTAACGTTGGTTAGTTATAACTTGGGCTCGGATTTTGATGCAATATTAACTGGAATGTTTCTCAATTTGTGGCCCAAGTGCCAATTGTGAAGTAAACACATCATCATCATCATCATCATCATCATCATCATCATTAGAGCAACTGCAATTATGCTTTTTCTAATCAGAAAAGGCTGGTTAGAGAGGCTAGATGCCTGGTTACTATCAGTTGTCAACTAGAGTTCTAGCCTCTTACCTATTTTTTTTAATTAGAAAAAAAAAACAATCTTTTATCTAAACGAAATTTTTACTTCAAAATTGGCACTTGGGCCACAAACTGAGAAACATTCTGGTTGATATTGCATCAAAATCCGAGACCTACAGTAGTTATAATGCTTAAAATAATTTTTTTTTTATAAAAAAATACTTAATTTTAATTAATAATAAACTCTTAGAAAATATATTTTAATAAATAAATTACTAATCATAATTTTACCGCCATTTTTGAATTCACAATAGTTTCTTTTTAATTATTCATTTTTAAACAAAAACATTTAAAAATATTTTTAATTTATTTTAATAAATTAATTTCCAAAATTTCCAAATTTCCAATATTGTGAATTTTTAATTATTTTAAATGATTTTCTTATCATTTTTTAAATTCCATGCGATTTCACAATATCATTTTTTTTAAAAATAAATTAACATTATTCAGATTTTGTTTGGAAGGCCTTCAAAAACATTTCAATATTTCCATTATAAATATTTATATTTGATGCAACAATAGAGAAAATGTTCATTGTCTCTCGATCCAATATTATGCATTAACACGGATTTCCTTCAGCAACAAGGAATTTACCCCCCCCCCCCCCCATTTTTTGGTCATTCAAAGCTTTTCTTATTAAGGAGTTTTTGTTTTATTTATTTCTTAATATTTGTTTCCTTATAAGTGTATTATGTGAGAGTGACGAAGGTGTGATAAAGGCGTGATAGCCACATGAAATCATATTTTTTTTTTACAAAAACCCATCTGCTTTATATCAGTGAAGGTTGCTCACTTTGCGATTACATAATTCTTGATTGTCAGTCAATGGAAGTTACTTTTTAAGCCAATAATATAATGTATACGAGCTCGTAAGTACATACAACGTATGCCAAATACTTGAAGGAAAATTAATTGAAGTGAATTGTAGTAGCTGGGTTGGGAGGTCAGAGTGTCACGCTGACCTTGTGGGATAAGTGGACACCAAATATGAACGCAGGTTTGGAATTTACACAATACAAGTTGGTATCGTTTGTTATAAGTTATAACAGAAATATCAAATTGTATTGTTGATGAATTTAAAAATTAAGGTAAATTTTGTGACGTCTCAGAGCAGTTGACAAAAAATATAGGATTGTGTCATTTAGGGTAGGAATGCACAGACCCCTCTTTTTGACTGCCAAATGAACTCAAAGGTGGTTGGGCTGTGATATTTGCCTCAGACAATGAATATAGGTAGATGGAGCGCCTGCAATTAACCGTTGGGGACCAACATGACAAGAGGTACTTGTCAAGTGTCTGTGGGCAACACTCATTGCGAAACATGACATTCTTGGCGGTCATCTTAGCTCCACTGTCTTTTTAGCACCTCCTGTAGCTCCTGCTCCGTCTACCCCGGTACATGATTTAAGGTGTTTGCAATGTATTTTCTATGGAAAGACTTGAGGTTGGTCGGTTTTGGCGACAACCCGACTTCATTTTGCAGTTGAAAAGTGGCCAAAAAGTGGTCGGTGTACGACGGGTCTAAGTTTGATGGCAAACGTTCTGAACAGTTTAAACAAAACGTTTTTTTTTAGTTGTTTTGTTATTACGCCTTTTTATCAGACAAAATGACACTAGCCTACATTTTTTTTTTGCCAACCCTTCTGACGTCACAAACTTTATCTTACGGTGAGATAAGTATAGTTTTTTTATAGTATTTTCGTTTGATTTAGTGGCTGCAGGAATGCTGTATGTCACAGTATCTATAAATAACATTTACTGCATTTTTCACTATAATATGAATAGCTTTTTTAATATCTACATAGTCAAAATAGGAACAGTTGATTGTCGAATTTTGTTTATGCTGCGTTTCAGGTGCGACAGTAAGAAGAAATTGAAATTATGTTAGAAACTAGAATGGTAGCTGAATAAGTTAATAAATAATTTTATACACAAAAATTAAAGAAATATCGTCTATGCTTCAAACTGACATAAAAAGCTTATTGTTAAAGTCTTCTAGATGTCTTGAAAAGCACTGAAATGAACTCAGGAGGGCCAAACAGACTTCCGAGGACCATTAAAAACCCATAAATTAAAAAAAAGTAAAAAATTGTCAAAAAAAATGAAATTCTTCCAAGGGTCTATGAAAATTTTCAAATGAAAATACCATTCTAGTTTATAAAGAACAATTTCAAGTCTCATAATTTTGTTTTTAAAAGACAAAAGAATATAAGCAAGAGTTCGACACAGGCAATTAGAAATCGGGACGAACAGAAGTTGGCTCCGCCCTTTTTATGACGATCGGCAACTTCTAATTGGTTGGTTATGTAGTCTGACGTCACATGCTCCGCCCTTTTCAACGTCGAACCACACAACAAACCAATTAGAAGTTGCCGGTCGTCATAAAAAGGGCGGAGCCAACCTCTGTTCGTCCCGATTTCTTATTGCCTGTGAGTTGGACACAGGAGCGTTTTACACTTTAAAATGGAAGTTGTTTTGAGTGGCTTTGTTGCTAGGTAGTTTTTTTGTCCAATTTTTAAATCCCTTCAGTTGTTATTCAATGTTTGTGTTAGATTTTGAACTAACCAAGATTTAAATTTATATATTTTCTGGTTACTTCATTTAGTCAGCAAGAAGTTTTATTTTTAAAGATTTCTCATTTTTCTAAAAATATACACACATTCATTCACTTCATGCTGTTATATTCATCACTTTTTTTAAAGAAGGAGAGAGAGAGAGAGAGAAAGAAAAACATTAGTTTTATGGTTTTCAGCTTGAGTCAAAAAACCTCGAGAAAAAGTTCATTTTCTAACTGTTCAATTCGTTAAGATTTACAGTGGAAAAATTTTTTGTTTTCATTTTGAAAATAGTCCTAAAAAAAGATAAGAAGAAAGAAAAATATTTCTGAGTAAAAAAAAAGGTATTTCTGGCAAAAGAAATGAGCAACTGTGCCTAGAATATACTTGTATATATATATTATTAAAAAAATACTGCAATAGTTGAAAAAGAATGATGATGATGATGAAGAATATCGATTATTTTATCCTCTCATAACATTAATTAGCAAATTGTTTAATCTGCTGAATTAATACTTCTACTGGGATTTGTTGTCTCTTTTTTTTTTTTTCTTCTTCTTCTCCTTTAATCTCATTCGTGAAATTCTTTATCCTTCAATGTTTTCTCATCATTTCTACTCTTTATTACATGGTTTTAAGTTCATTCCACTTTCCCTCACAGTATGTGTACTTATAGTGAGAATTAGGGCCCTTTAGAAGGACCTTCGGTCCACTCTATGGAGTCAATCAGACAGACACTGGTTGAAGCTAATAATGGACAAACTAGGAGATAATTACACGAGAATACACGTTTACCAATTAGGCTTTTGCTTTTGACACTGTCTCTTATAACATTATAATACAATTGATATCATGGGCAGGACTGATTCTATAGGTTTGTGTCTAGGGTTTAAGTATGATGATGATGATGATGGTCGTAAACTACTAAATTGGGCCAAGGTTATCACATACTTAATAGTCGAGGTTAGCTATCGTTAAAAACAGGTTCACTTGGTCAAGGAAACTAAATTAAATACGATCGCCTAATGGTGTTTTCAGCAGTAACAGCAGCAGTTAACTGAATCCAACTCAGTTGTTTGAGATTATTTTCTGAAGTAATTAATTTTTATGCTTGAGAAATCAGGAAGGCGGTGATCACACTGGCAATTTTAACAGCGAGATTCACTGTGCACAAGAAATAAGTCAAATATTGCTGTGAATCTTGCAAAAAAAAATTATGATCACTGTTTTTTTTTCTCTAAGAAGGTGTGCAAGAAACGACTTTAAGTCTTGCAAAAGTATTATTCAAAGACAAATTGCAGTGAATCTTGGTTTAAATATTGCCAGTGAGATCGCTGCTTAATGGATGCAGTGATTGCCCACTTTCAGGCAACCCTTTTTTTTTTGCCTAAAAGTCTAAGCCACTATTTTTTTTTTTCTTCTTCTTTAAATTTCATTAAAATTATTACCACATTAACTTTTTATACAGAAGAAAAGAATAACATGTTAGTAAGATAATGTTAATATCGATATTAAACCACATAATAATTATGCTGACACACTAACATAGTAATGAGTGTTTTATTGTGATATTTAGGGTTGAAAATATAACTTAATTGTTTTGAATCTTATGAAAGCAAAAGTACTTTAAGGAGTGCTTAACGAATTTGGGGTTCAGGGTGGGAGATGGGATGGGTAGGGGAGGCTGGAACTCAAGAAGTTCGTCTCCTGAACCTAACTTATTTTTATAGCGCGTGTTTATATGATACCCGAAGTGATTAGAAGAAGGATTTTTTTAAAAAAAGAGGGAAGATATGTTGCGCCTTAAATTGACATAATGTGGCTTAACTTGTAAAAGTAACACGCTGATAGTCTTAGCTTTTAGGGATGTGTTTTCTTCATTCTTATATATATATATATATATATATATATATATATATATATATATATATATATATATAGGGAGATAGAGGGGGGGGGGGTATTCGAAAAAAAAGTCATTCAACCCAATTTTTCAAAGAAATTTACATTTTGGTAATTGCAATTAGTGCAAGGTGCATAGGTTATTATCGGTGAAGGCGGTTTCTACCTTGTTTGTTACCAACTGATTATTTAAAGTTGCAAAGAAAAGAAAAAAAAAACATACAGCAGCCACTCTTCCAATTTGATTGAAACGTCGTTAAACCTAATTATATTTAAAGTTTTACGACCTTTCCGAACACTGTGTATATTTATTTATACTACCATATAGTAGAAACTATATAATTACTGTGGTATGATTTTTATCGCAGTTTTAACTTTGTGGTTTTATTTCTGAAAGGTTTTTTTTTAAAAAAAAAAAGAGATTATGTATCCATGGCTATAATTAACATATGAGTTTCTCTTGTTTTTCTCTCATAAATAAATCTGTTGAAAGCATATTTGTCTGTATATATAAATAAATATAGAAAGGGTTTCAATTTGTTCCAAGCACTTTTCAAGTTTTAAAACTATAAATAAATTCAATAATTCGATTTTAAGTCAAATATTTCAAACTTCTGTATTCTAAAAGCAAAGCTTAAAAATGTCTGATAGACTCAATTTAGGACATTAAATGTCATGGTCATGTTTCAAGTTCAAATTTATTTTAAGAGAAACTAGAACGTGTTTTTTTTTAAAAAAAACTAGAAGAGTAAGTAGCTCAATCTTTTAATGATGTTTTTATAATGATACAATGTATCTTTCAACGTAAACTTTTTATAGACAAAAATTAAAAAAAAAATATTCTCTGCTAAGCAGCATGTCGTCTCTTTTAAAGTTAGGTCATTATTTTCAGTCTCACATAAAAAGCTTATTTTGAAAGATAATCACAACAACATGAAAATAAACATAAGTGATTGACCTACTCTTCTAGTTTCTAAAATACTTTCAAGTTTCTCTTTTGATTTCGCACCTGAAAGACAACAAAAATGAAAGAGTTCAAAGGGACCGGTTTACATTTTAAAACCAACACACCTTAAGAACCTATATGTGTGACGCCATTTTGAATATTAACAGATGACAATTATAGTTCCACTTTTCGCCGTTTAGTGGCGCCCCACAGCTAAGCCATTGAAACCAATGAGAAAGAGAAATTCCTATTTTAAAAATACATGGTTCAGGCAAATGTTTTGTTTTCTGCAACGAAAATTATTATTTTCAAAATTCAAATTGCAATATGTACATAACAATATTGCTCATCTAGTGATACGTTGGTACAAATTTATAATTAGTTTTTCTATTTTTAATTTCGCTTAAAATCTCGTATTTTTAGCCCATGTTAAATTCCTATTTAAAAATACATGGTTCACACAAATGTTTTGTTTTCTGCAACAAAAATTGTGATTTTCAAAATTCAAATTGCAATATGTACATAACAACATTGCTCATCTTGTGATACATTGGTACAAATTTATAATTAGTTTTTCTATTTTTAATTTCATTTTAAAATCTCGTATTTTTTTAGCTCATGTTAAATCCCATAGGCGCCTCCGTTTATACATTTTATAGGATCAAACTTCCCACTAACCATAAGTTTCATAGTACGTTAAAAGTTGACCACTAATTGTATACGACTCAAATTACTCACCATTGTAGATCAAAAGTTGCTATTCCTTTTTTCAGTAGTGCATATTTACCCAAAAAAGAGTCGTTATTAAAATATACCCACTTTTATCCATCGATAAGAGAGAAAATGGCGGACAAAAGTGTATCAAAATAGATTTTTTTTGTCACATGTTGACGTCACAGCTACAGAAGCGCCTACATGCGAAGATTTTTGTAAGTTTTTTTTCACTGTAGGCTCTTAAGACAAAATAAAGCTTTAATTTTGTCTTCCATAGATTCAAGTTTTCTTTACGGGGTCATATTTTAAGTTTCAATTTATTTTTAGCCAGAGTTTTAAAATACCTAGATAAAATATTTTTTCTTTGTTTTATTGATTCGATAATTGGGAATACATTATTAAATATTATTTTGGTTAATTATTAAATGTTTTTTTTTTCTTCTTCTTTTTCTTGTTATTTATACCCGATGACACCACACTTAATCAAAGTTTTTTTTTGTAATAATGTATTTTAAAAATGTCACTATCACATGCAAAACGATTTAATGGATTTGAATTGGGGGTGAGAGTGGAGGTTTTTTGGGATTAAATCTTAGCAGAATTATGAATACTTTAAAAATGAGGCGCCTTTTGAACACTTTTAAGTTTGATTATTAGACTGTGAGACCCCCCCTATTCTATAGTTTATTTGTGAGTAATGTAATTTACTCAGCTGTTTTTTTTTGGTGGATTTTTTTTTCTATTATTATTATTATTATTATTATTATTATTATTATTATTATTATTATTATTATTATTATTATTTCTTCTATCCTATATATATATATATATATATATATATATATATATATATATTTATATATATATATATATATATGTATATATATATATATAGTAGTTGTGCACTATTGAATGACTATATAGTTTTATTTTCAATGGCAAGTTTGCTCTTTCTTAATAACGATTTTCATAGATTCAGTTCAATGTCGCCACTTTCACCATACATTCTGCTTTTTTTTTCGAAATTTATATCAATGCTCCTATTGAAATGAATTGTAGACAGATGATTTCATCCTCTGGTTGTCAAACTAGACAGAAACTGCAACAAAAAAAGAAGAAACTCGAATAAAAATTCACTGATTTACAGAGTGATAGAAAAGTAACACAACCAACAAAAGTGTAATTTGAATGAAGTAAATGTTAAAAAACACACGCATTTAAATAATAACTTTTGTAGTCTTATGACTTAAATTTCAATGAGAAAACTTTCAACTTTTGAATTAGAACTCTTATTAGAACAAGAGCCTCATTATAGAAAAGCATTAAGACTGTCATATAACTTTTTAACAGTCACAAGAACAAATTATATAACTTCATTTTATGACAATTACAATCATCATATGTGTATCGTTCCTTAATAACTGCCATTAACTGTTGAACAGCATAATGTGACAGTCACAAAAGATAAATCATAATTTGTGACATCATAAAATGTGATTGTATCAATTTGATGAATTGTTTCTGTATTGAGATCTCAGGATTCCATTATATAAAAAACACCTGTTTTATTTTTTAACTAGAACCAGAAATACATTGGGTTGGTCCTTTGGAAGTTTATAAAAATGGGCGCTGATGGGTCTCATATAAGTCTCTGAAGCGAATGCCCATGGGTTTTGTGGATTTTGTCAGTCTCATGGGATTCATGGTGGGTTGTGGGGGATCATTAAAGTTTTGCGTACTGGGCTTCGTTTTTTCTTCCACAAAATGTAGGTTTCTAGTTGGAACCGTGCTCTCAAGAAGTTCAAATGCCAAGTTTTCTTTTTTTTTTAATTTTGGCTTAAGTGTCTCAATCAGTGTGTTGTTTAATGCACTTTTTGCGGGCAACAATGACGAGAGAAAAAATAATTCGATTCAAATATGTGAAATTGTTGTGAATCATCCTGTAAATTTCTTAAAGATGAATGTTAAAATAGATATAAAATGCAAGTTTTTTTTTTTTGCACAGTATAATTCGTGAATTTATCTTTTTTTAATTCCAATTCCTTGTGTATAATTTAGTTGGAGTTAGTAATGTAAATTTATCAGAGAATATTTATGCAACTGAAATGAAAATAAGTTTTTTAAAAAAAAAAACCGATTTATTGATGATATAAGCATATCGCGCCATATAGTAAATATTGCGAGATAAACTTGACATAAGAATTTCATTAAGTTTCAATTGAAATGCAAATTTTGTGTACAAGATTTTTTCAACTTGTGTTTTTTTTCTCCATATTCTTCTTCTGTAACTAAAAAAGAGAATATATTTTATTTCAGTGACCCACATTGCATTTTTTAACACATGTTTAAATCACTAGGATTATTTTCTATATACAATTCTCAATCCCCTCTTTGTGATGTACATATTTTTCGGTACATATTTCTCTCTTAAAATCCTTATTATGAAAAAAAAACAAGTTGTTTTTGACATTTTTTTATGCAAATATTGACGTACTGTATCTTTTTCGGTGTTTGCACTGTGTCCTATTTTGCAGACAAATAAGAAGGGCGGTGGGAGGAGAGGAGGATAGAAAAAGGAGAGAAGTGAGGAATTGGAGGGGAGGGGGGGGGGGGAAAGAAGCAAAGTGCATGTAAATATTGTTGATTATTAGCGATTTTCTTACAACTATGCCACCATTAGGGTCATAAATAGTGTAGTTTACCTTAGACTTCATGTCATGTTGTTTATTTTATAAATGCAGAGATTTTTCTTTCTTGTATGAAATGCTGTGTGTACATATTACAAGGTGAATACAAAATAAAATGGTATCTTAAAATGTTAACTATAGTTAGGTATAAATTCATGACGGACACTTGAACTTCAATTTGAACAGGGGTTTGCAACGCAAGAAAAATTCCTGTTTAATTGGGTATTTTAGTATCTTTGAACCTTGTTTAGAGGGTTCAGGTGAAAGTTCTATTGCTAAGTTTCCTTCTGGAATTTTGGTCAAGATTGCATTACTCAAGAACCTAACCAGTATTATTGAATTAGATTTCAGTGAGGAGAAATTCAAAGTGTGTTAAGGAACTAGAATTGTAGCTGAATCACAATCAAATGGTATTTTACATGTTGATATTTTTCAAATTGAACGTTTTATAGATAAAAATTGTCATCTGAAAACGTTTAAATTAAGGCAAAGATTCAAAACATTTTAAAATTAAACAAGAAACATTTTCGTGATACAAAAAAAAAAGGTCTAAAAAGTAAAAAACAAACAATATAATCTGTTCTAGTATTATTGGTGTAGTGGTTAGTGTATCATCCCATGGTAATGTTGGTCATGGGTTCAATTCCTTGCAGTGTGAATTATTTTCAAATATTTTAGAAGGTGGCAGTGGACAAACAAACAAAGTATGATTTTAAATAAGAGCGAGTAAAAATAACGAGAAAAAACAGGATTGCCACTCAAGTCTGGAAAACCTGGAAATGTGAGAGAATTCAGAAAATGTTAAAAAAAAAAAAAAAAAAGGTCAAGGGACCATTATTATCAGAAGTTGTTTTTGAAAAAAAACTGGAAAATATCCAACTTTGGTATGGAAAAGTGAAGAGCATTTCAGAAATGGCTTTGCCGGTGGAAACCCTCCCTGTTCAGTCCTGAAAAACAAAATAACCACAATTGAAGGGACATTTATACTTTAATACCACCTAGTTCAACCATGTTTTCCGAGGGTGAACAATTACTCTACAAACAGTCCAGAGGGCATGTGGCAGAGGGACAATTTAGTCCAAAAGCTGCATATAAATGCATTGTCAAAATAAACATTTATTCCCTGTGATACCAATCCCCTACCCTCTCCCTCCCCATTTGGATTTTTGAACATGTATAGGACTCCTATTTCTACACACAAATGTAAAAGGTAGATTTATTTCTATTCGTAGATTTTTTGAGTGTATTTTTTTTGTGTGACCCAAACAACATGGGAATATTTGCTTGAAATCAGTATATTATTGAGTTTGAAAGAATGTTATTTACTAGACAAATACAACTTGAAATGTACAAATAATTACTAATGGAATTTTTTTTCTTCTCCCTCTTAATGGTTGCGTCATATTTGATTTTCTATATTTTTGTTTTTTGCCCTACCCCCCCTCCCCCCTTGTCCTTTGTGTTTAATTTTATTGACAAGATGTTTGTTGATTGTCCAGCAGCCGGTCAATGTCATGCCAACAACTTCTTCTTTTTTTAAGATATTATTTACTCGTGAGTCATTACAAAAGTACTAGTAGGTCTTCTACTCCCTAGAAGCTTTTTAAGACATAATTCTATATTTGTTAAAAAAAAATCTAACGTTGCCTAGCAATTTATTTATATATGATATTTATACTTTGTTTTTGTAAGGCCTTTAGATTTTGTTTTTCATTTAACAAACTTCATTATAGTTACTAATATTAAATTACAGTGATCAATATAACCTAATTCTATCAAAAAGAAAACTGCCTAATTGTATTTTCTTTTTTGATAGAATAACGTTTTTTCAAGATTTCTAAAATCTGTTGTTTTCTTCTAATAGTTGTTATGTTGTTTAACAATGAATGGCATTTGAGTTTTCTCTTATTTTTGTGTGTGTGTTTTCTTCTTCCATTGGAGCAATGCGTTTTTATGGTTATATCTCTATGAATGTTGTAACCCTGAGTATTTTAAATTGAATTAGTGTGTCTCTGAACTGTTTAATGATTTCACTCTTGTTATTGAATATTGTTGCCATTTCTAATAGATTCTGATTTAATTTTGGAAATCTTGTCTTGACAATTTTCTTAATTGTGTCATGTCTTATTTGGGTATAAGAAATACAGGGTGAAACAATGAACTAATCAACCGTTGAGAGCAGTGGTGAGCAACACTGGCTGTATTTATAGCAGGATTCACTGTTTCATTTCTTGCAATTGTTAGTGTGGTGATATTACCATTGTTGAGAAAAGGTAGCTTTTGCAATTGATATCGACAACCCACTCGCATAATCTAAGTTAAAACGATTAAAACCAGCAGGTGTGTCCATTTGGAAATTGGAAGTTAGAATACTGGCTATCGGGTATTTTCTCGATAGGCTGTACTGGTTGAGGACCGATTTTATAATGAAAAACGTGATGAAAATTTCAAATCCCACGAAAATTAATGTTTTTAGCAGTAGAAAATATTAAAAAAGTAAAATGACACATTTTTGTTGAAGAAAAAGATAGAAAAGTAGGACAATATTTAAAAGAGAAATCTTAATTTCACTCAATCACGGTACATTTTTTAAAAAAATTGTTACTCGCTGCGCTCGCTAGTGTAAAATAGCGAAAGATGACACACTTATTGCAAAAAAAAAATGAAAGGGGTGGTGGTTTTTTTTTAGATTCAGGTAAATACTTTTATCGGACAGTTTTTTCTCTCTCTCTCTCTCTCTCCCAGTCCACTCTTGTAGTAAAGCAGCTCGTTCACATTAACAATATTTAAAGCAAGATTGACTCTGCAATATGTCCTTGAATTAATTGCAATTGCCAATGTGATAATACCTCTTGCATCACTTAAAAGTGGTTTCTTGCACACCGTCTTAGCATCTTATAGAAAACGCTCATCTTCGTTTTTCTTGCAAGATTCATTAAGCGATATTTGACTTATTTCTTGCATGGAATCTTGCGAGATAAATAGCCAGTGTGGATTGCCACTTTAGGAGTCAGGTCATATGCATTAGGAATTTGGTCATGTGCATTGTTTAAAATAGTCTTAATAATAGTTTGGTTATTCATTACAAGTTTATAAAAGAATTTCCCCCAAGGAAAATAAATGAAATTGAAGAAACTAAAGAAAAGCTAAAAAAAACATGGTATAAAATCTCTATGGCAAAATTCTTCTGAACCCTGGATAATGAAATTGCATAGCTTGATAGGGTTTCTTGTAAATCTACTTGCCATCAAAGGTTTCTTAAAAACATACTTAGACAAAATGCTTATCTTTTTTTTTCAAGACATACTATGCATTTTAAATTATAAGTGTTTTTGTGTGTATTGTCTTCATTTATTTGCCACACACCTTGTATGAATGAATTTGCTGCATTTTCTGAACAAGATAAGAAATAAGAAATGCCCCAATTTATTTAATTATAGGTGCCATTTCATGGACACTTATATAGGTAGACTTTGTGTTTTGTTGTAGATTCGTAGAAGTCATTTGGACAAGCTGACGACTTGGTTTCAGAGACAGAAAAAAGAGGCCCTTTTTGTTGAAGGAATCATTTCACAAAGGTCTAAATTCAAGTGCCAGACTTAGCACTTGAACTTCAACTCGAATTATCACAACATACTTTTAACACACAAAATAAAAAAATACTTGGTTTTATTGAAATTATCTTTGAACAAAGTTTTCCTGTTTTAGATTGGAATTTTGCTCTTAAGATTCGCTTAGGACATGTTTTGAATTTGGTCCTTTCTCATGTTTTTCTTTTAATATGTTGCTGTTGTTGTTGTAATTTGTTTTGACCTACTTTGACGTAAGGAAAGGTAATAAAAAAAGGGAGAAATATAGAGGCTAATTTTCCAATTTTATTTATTTATTTTCTTTTAGATTTTAATTAATTCAACAAATAAGTTTTTTTTTTTATCTTTGTGATCGGTTTCCTTTTTACTTCATGATAGATTTATTGATCTTGTCGATTATTTGAAAGCGTTAAATGACTTGTTTTAGCTTCTTTTTTTTATCTTGAGGCTAGACAAGTGTAAAAGAAAGGAACAAAAGGGGTGGGAGGTTTCCACATGAAAAAACCATTTCCTTTCATTTTCTAGGTTATTTGTAGTAGTGACAGAATCAGCAGTCTTTGATTGTTGTCTAACATAATATAATAGGTCCAAACCTCCAAAAATGCAATTCTTGAATGTTGAAAGGGGGTGGGGTGGTTGGTTGTATGATACATATATATATATTTCTTGTCTATTACTTTTAACTGACGCCGATCATAAAAGATAAGAGTAAAAGCATCTCTCTCTCTCTCTCTCTCTCTCTCTTTCTGTGCAAAACCAATTTTTGGTTTTTCTACAAAAGATGTATGACGTCACTAGTCCGACTGTCTTTCTTTTCTTTCTTTACTATCTTTTCTTCTTCCGTATTTCAGTCATAACCATGACCATGAACGATATAAAACTTTTTTCTTCTTTTTCTTGTTCTTCTTCAGAAATAGAAAAAGAACCCTCCTTCTTTTTTATGTTTTCAATTTTGATGAACATTTTGGTGGGATGTAAGTTGTACTTTATCCGTTCCATCATGCTGGCTTTATACAGAATGTGTTTGTGTAAAGTCTACTCTGTATGGGGTGTTTTTACCATATTTAAATTCAAATAGGTTTAAAACTTTTCAAGGGAAGAGTAGCTCTAATTTTGTTTTTGTAAATTTTACTTAAGATATAGGATGATAAAATTCAAGTAGTTTGTTTTTAAATGCATTTATTAAAAAAAATTCAAAAGTGTATTTGAAACCCTAAAAGGAAATTGAGTGGTAGCAAGTTATATGACGATGTCTTTCAAAATAAACCTTTTATGAAAGTTTGAAAATTTGTAAATTTTACTTTAGATATTGGATGATGAAATTCAAGTAGTTTGTTTTTAAAGGCATTTTTTGTAAAAAAAAAAATTCAAAAGTATATTTGAATCCTCAAAATGAAATTGAGCGGTAGCATTTGTATTGTGATAACTTTCAAAATAAACATCTTATGGCTCAGTTTTACAAAAAAAAAAATTAATACGATAACAGTATGTTTTTCATAACTAAAATTGTCATAAAAAAGTTTTATTTTAAAAGATATTTTAGTAAAAAATCCTACCACTTTTATTCTTTTATTCTTCAGCTTTGAAACGCACTTCTTTAAAAAAAAATAATCCGCTTAATATCAGCTGATTTTCGAGCTTTGGTTATTCTTTCAATAACAAAATTAAGAGAAACTCGAAAGTGCTTTAGAAACTAGAAGAGTAATTCAATCACTTAAGGATATTTTCATGTTATAGGCAAAAATTAAAAATATTGCTAGCGGAAGTGTCTTCGCTGACAATATTTTTAATTTTTGTCTATAAAAAGTTTATTTGCTTTAAAGTTGGTCATTTTCAAAATCACAACATAAAAAGGTTATTTTGAAAGATATCAAACATTAAAATACCCTTAAGTGATTGAGCTACCCTTCTAGTTTGTAAAAAAAATGTACGTTTCTCTTAATTTCGCTCCTGAAAGAATGAGTAATCAGAGTTCGAGAGTCGCGTTTACACTTTAGAACTACTTTTTTAAAAAAAGGCAGAAGTGATGTATTTCTGATGAGGGAACCCACCCTGTATGTATAATGTATATATGGGGGGAGTACAAGCCGTTATTGTTTTTTTGTTTCTCAATAAGACAAGTTGTATGTGTGTCACCATCATCATGATAATAATCACATCTGTGGTTGACAGCACAACATGGTTTCATTTGTATTATTCCTAATTAAGCAAGTTTTCTCACTGCAAATGACAATTTCATAGAATATAAATTTTATAATTGATATGCACTAAGACTAAGCAAATGTGCAAATACGTGTAATAATTATTCATTAGATTTTTGTTTGCGTATAATCTTCGGGAGATAATACATATAAGTAGATCCATTGGATCCGATAATTAATGAATTTATCATTAATATCACAGTGAAATTAATTTCTTAGTTTTGATAAAAAAAAAACCCGATATGATAATAATAATATATTTTTTTGCGGTTTTTTTTTCAAAAGTGTTTTTTATCTTTATATATGAAAACATTAAAATTCATTTTTCATCAAAGTCAGCTTTGAGGCTAGAAAATTTCTAATTATAAAAACACTTAACACTAAAGTGTGAGAGTGATTTATGTGATGTTAAGAATGTTACAAATTTATTTTTCAGATAGACGATTAAATACAATGTAGGCCTAAGGGTTTATTTATTTAAAGCACTAGCTTTATAATTAGAATCTTTGATGAATTTAATAAAAAAAACCACTATTTCGATTTAGTAGTATTAAAAGCGTTTAAAGAAAGCCAAGTTTGTACGCCAGTAATTTAGATTTTGTTTAATATTAATGAACTGCGGGTAGTTAAACTTTGTAGATTAATTAGATAGTGGTAAAATTAAATGGAAAAGAATATTATACTGATTGCTGTTTTTTTTTATTGAATTTCTTTAGGCTTTTTATTACTTCTAAATAGAGACAATCACTGATAACATTTACATTGAGGCAAAATATTTTATTTAAAATTAATCAACAGTGGATTGTTAAAATTTGTCGAGGAATTAATTAACTAGTGGTAAAATTAAATCTAAAAATGATATTCTTCTGCTAGCTAATTTTTATTTAAATTTATTTTAATCCTTTTTTTTTTTACTCCTGATGGGAGGCAATCACTGATAACATTTACATTGAAGCAAAACATTTTATTTAAAATTAATGAACTGCAATAGTTAAAATTTCTATAATAATTAATTAAGTGGTGAAAAAAACTAAATGGAAATGAATACTGTTCCGATCGCTAGCTATTTTTTTTTTTTGAATTTATTTAGAACTTTTTTTTTACTCCTGAAAGGAGGCAATCACTGATAACATTTATATTGCGGCAAAAAGAATAATTTGCTATTGAAGTTCTCTTATTTTGTTGCATATCTTTTGTTACTTTGGTTTACTTTTCAGACAACATTGTTCAACTTCCTATTTTTTTTTTTCATTCGTAATTGCAAACTTGAGTGAATAGTAAAGGAATTTAAGTAAGCCTGAGCTGAGCTTGCAGTGTTCACACAAACACATACATAATATTATATACATACATACACAGATAGAGAGATAGAGATAGAGAGAGAGAGAGAGAGAGAGAGAGAGAAAGAGAGAGAGAAAGAGAGAGAGAAAGAGAGAGAGAAAGAGAGAAAGAGAAAGAAAGAGAGAGAAAGAGAGAGAGAAAGAGAGAAAGAGAGAGAGAGAGAAAGAGAGAGAAAGAGAGAGAAAGAGAGAGAAAGAGAGAGAGAGATAGAAAGAGAGAGAGAGATAGAAAGAGAGAGAGAGAGAGAGAGAAAGAGAGAAAGAGAAAAAGAGAAAGAGAGAGAAAGAAAAAGAGAGAGAGAGAGAGAGAGAGAGAGAAAGAAAGAATACATAAAACACACAGATCAAAACCAATTTTCTAAAGTATCATTATATTGTATGTAGGATACTTGTATTTATAATGTTAGTCCTAAGGATTACTTAAGAAACCTCGAGATTTGAGAACTTTAAAGAGATTGAGATTTTCTTCTTTGAAATAAAATATCGCTTATACAGTTGGAAAACCGTTTAAAACGAAATGAAAGGGGAATCAGAATATTTTTTTAATGTTGTAAACAAATTTTGTGTTAAAACCAAGAATCTGTATGCTACCGCCGGGATATGAGACCGACCGGAAAGAACATATATTTTATATATTTATATATTTTATATATATTTTATTTACATAAATTTCGATTTTTTGTTTTATCCGTTTTTTTTGTGTGCTATCATATGTTCATTTCCGGTTTTATTAAAACAAATGTTACAATCTGAAATTTTAATATTAAAATTACATTGTATTTTAATATGACCCACGAATGCGCGCCTTTTGAGTATCGTTAGTTGCAATGTTTGGTTTTAATGGAACGGATTTGTGTGCAAATGAGATTCGTATTCATTCTCTGAAAATGTCAGATGACCCTCACCCCATTTCTTTCTCATCGATTTAATGTCGTTCATCAACACCGTGGACACACTACGGCAAGCATGTCAAACTCGAAGGCTAACACGGGGCAAATAAACAAGGTCTACAGTAAATGTATGTGGGCCGCAAAAAAAAAAAGAAACTTCAATTTTTATAGAAACGTAGGTTTATTTCGAAAAGTACAGTAGAAAAAAAAAAGACGGATAGATTGTTACTTTAGAAATGTAATAACGGCAGCAAAAAATGAGAATTATAATATATTTCAAAGGCGAGAAAAAGTAGTGAATGGATGAAAAAAAGGTAATACATTTATAAAAGTAGTAGTATAGTAATTTTGAAAAAATATATGTATAATTAGAAATTTTAAAAATGATGGCACTACGAAATTTTTATTAAAACGTTTGTTACATGCCGTTACATTAGCTGGCCCACAAAAATATTCGTAGTGGGCCACATGCGGGCAGCGAGTTTGACATGGTTGGTGTACGCAGTGTAATAAATTTCTAACTTAAGCCCCGTTATCTATGGTGTAAAAGAAAATTTATTACTAGAACAGGTTTTTTTTTAAGGGAAACATTTTCCTGGAGTTTTTGTTATTCTACATTTTAGAAGTAAATTTAAGAAAAAAACCTGAAATTGTTTCAGAAATTAGAACGGTAGAACAACACATGGCGATATCTTTAAAAATAAACTTTATATGAAAGTTTGAAAAAGGCTAAAATTCTTAATTTGTTGGACATGGGCTGTCGATTTTTTTTGGCTCATAAACCGTTATTTTAAAAGGAAAATACATTTCAATGATTCATTTACTCTTCTAGTTTCTAGAAGAGTTTCACAGTCTCCTTAAGTTAGGTTTTAGAGTATAAACGCCTCTCTAACTCTAAGATATCAACATGAAAAAATACCATTAAGTGATTGAACCACCCTTGAACTCTTCTAATTTCTAAAACACTGGCTGGTTTCTCTTAAGAAAAATCAACAATTCAAAAATCCGCCTGTCCACAAACCATCTGAAATAGCATTTTCATGTCTCTATATCTTTAGAAATAAACTTTTTATAGACAATAATTTAAAAAAAGATGTCAACATATGGACATTACTTTAAATGATTGAGCTACCCCTCTAGTTTCTAAGACACTCTAGTTTCTCTTAATTGTTGCTTCTGAAATGGAGAATTAATCAAGATTCCACAAATCAGCTGTTCTTAATGTTGCTTCTAAAACGCAAGAATTTTCCAGAATTAAGTCGAAAATCGAATCAGAAATCATCACATCCTGTATTTTACAGGATAAAATACCATCTATATATAGATAGTTCATTTTGAATAGATATTCGTACAGAATATATTAGTATTTGAATACAATGTGTTTTAAAAGTATATATTTTATTTATTTGAAGTTCAATTAGAATTCGAAACACGATAAACAAAAAAATCTTAGGATGTTGCTTCTTATTGTATTGAGAGAGAGAGAGAGAGAGACAGTAACCTGAAATCTAGGGATTATTATATTTTAGAAAAGAAACTAGAAAAGATATTCTCATTTACTTGAGCAGAAGGAAGAAACCCCTGGGTTGGTTTCTGTCTTTCAATAGATTATGTGGGTCTAAACACTTGTGACTCTCCCCCCCCCCCCCTTCCTCCTCCTCCTCCTCCACAACCTCTCAGGAATTCATTTTTTTTTTCTCATTTCTATCACAAATCCCAACAAGAATTGTTTACAAAAGAAGGAATGAGAGAGAAAGAGTATTATTTGATTTTTTCTTCTTCTTTGAACTCTCAAGCACGTAGTATATATACACCTTTCCTTTACCTTAGTACAAAATTGTTATTATTCAAGGAGAGGAGGAGGAGGAGGAGGAGGAGGAGGAGGAGGAGGAGGAGGAGGAGGATGATGGTACATTATTACTATTGGTGGTGGTTGGTCTTATTCTACTTTTTTTTCCTTCTTTCAATACAACAACAATAGATGGAGGATTCTTTTGTGTGTGTGTGTGTGTGCTTTTTTGTATAATCAAAGTTCAACCCGCATAAGTAGAATAAAAAAAAAATCCTCCGGAGTTGATGTCTTTCATAACAATATTTTTGATTACATCTTGAGTTTATATCCGTTTAAACAATGTGAACACATCAATTATTAAAAGTTTTATAAAACAATTTACATATGACTTAAGGTGAAAATGTTTCCTAGCTAATTAAAAATTTGCCACTAGACAAATAGCATTGCGTAACCAAATGAAAACCAATTAAAAAAAATTGTCTGTTAATTATATTAGTCTGAACTCGAGTTCGGTTTGGTCTTTTTTTTCACTAAACAAACTGTATTCTCATTGAGTTAGTTAAACGAAGGTATATGGTATTTTTTTAATAAATAATTTAAATCGTTTTCAGTTTTTTTTTTCTTGTCTCGAATATTTCAATGGAAAAAAATGTCTTAACAATTAAATTAGATTAAATCAGTGTTTCCCAATTTTATTTGACTGCGGGAACTTTTTTAGAATCTATAAAATATTACGAAACCACAATAGTTACATAATACCATATAGTAGTGAAATTAATGTCAGTAAAGTAGATATGGATAAAAAAAAAAGTAATAGGCACGTAATCTTAATAAAATGATAATTTAGGATGTCAGATTCACTTTTAATTCATAATTTATTTAAAAAAAAATCGCATAAAAATCACAACACATATTTCATTTTTGAGTTGTGTTGAAATATCTCTGGAGATGGGGAGGGGACATTATGTGACTACTTAAATTAAAATTAAAATTATTTTAATAAACTTAGAATTATATATTTTTTTACAGTGTGAAATTTAATAATTTTCTTTTTAATTTTCTGGCGGGGAACCCTTACCTTCCCTTAATGGAACCCCAGAGAAACCAACTAAAATTTAAATTATATAAAAAAAATTGAAATGTACACCTGATAATTTAAATGCATTTAAATAATAAATGTGTTCTACAGAGCCCTGTGAAGGACAAACAAACAATATGTCGAATTTAATTTATTCAGTTAATAATCTGAAAATGTTGAGTTAATACTTAATTATAGTTTATAAACTATTGACATTAAAATATTGATTTAGTATTTCAATTTAAAATAATAATAATAAATTCAATTTTTATTTGGTGTTCATGTTCTTAACTGAATTCCGTATAATTCACCTAAACACATTTAATTTGAATTCATTTAACTCATGTGTGTACAAGGTATAAATGTCCTAATCAAAGACTGGTGGTAAAATTATCATAGAATTAAAACAACGTCCTTAATTTTATTGTTAATACTTATATTTTTAATTTATGTGAACCGAAAAGCCCTCATAGGGGTGGGGGGTGTATGTGTCCTACAGATATTTTGTTGGAAACTAAAAAAAACCTACTTCTGTGAGTCGATATCAGAGTTTTTCTTAAAAATGTGGTTGGATGTCATTTTTTTTAGTATGAGAACATTTTGTATAACAATTTTTTTTGGAGATGGAAAAAAAAAACTCGAAATGAAATGACCAGCTGTGAAATGATAAAAGAAGTAAGATAGATAGTAAAGAAAACACGTTAGATTTCATCATAAATTGGCTAGTTTATGACTACTTTCGCTTTTGATATAAGAAAATCTGTGACTTTGATTCTAGATAATAAGCCACAGGGTCAGTTTAGCCAAGTAGACTTATACACAAAGTATATGAAAGTAAAGTATATTCCAAAAAAAAAAAAGAAAGATCCAAAATACCCAATTTAAGACGATTTCTATGGTGTGTGAGTGTGGGTGGCGGGGGATAGATAGAAGGATTTTTTTGTTCTAAAATTTACCATCATGTTATTTGAGTGTTCATTCTAGCATATAGTTCGAATCCTAACTTTTGATCCTGCATATAACACCCACACCCCTCTCTTCCTAGGTCAATTTGTAAGAAAATCTTCTATATACAGGATGTTTGCAAATATTTATCTGAAAATGGTTTACAACTTTAGATTCTTAAGAAAGTTTTTTTTTTTCAAGTTTTAAAAAAATTAAACCGTTTTTTTTTAAATTCCATTGAATGTACCAATCAAAAGGACACAAAGTGCCAGAAAATTAACATATTTTATGCATCAGATTTTGTTTAAAAAAACCGCCCTACAAATATGAATACGGGTTATTTTTTTTATATTATGTGCAAATTTCATATATATATTGGGCTGCATGTCATACATTTGTTAACACACTGTATACATTTATAATTTGATGCTTTTACAATTTGCAATAGAAAAAAAGGAAAATAACAGTGAGGGGTGTCCATTTTTAAGAATAGTTGTTTGACCATGACTTTATTTTTCCTTCTAAGAATTTAAGCAATGAAAAAAAAAAGTATTCATGATGATTTAGTAAAATCCTAGTACCTGGTAAGGTGTAAGGGTGAGAATTTAGAGAAACTTTTGAATGGTGTAAAGTGTAAACGCCTCTTGGACTCTGGTTATTCTTTCTTTTAGGTTCAAAATGAAGATAAACTTCATATAACTTACTTAATATAACTTACTTAACTTACACATTGATTTAAATGAATTCAAATTAAATGTGTTTAGGTGAATTATACGGAATCTGGTTAAGGACATGAACCAAAAAAAAAATTGACTTTATTATTAATATTTTAAAATACTAAATCAATATTTTAATGTCAATAGTTTATGTATTTAAGTATTAACTCAATATTTTCAGATTATTAACTGAATAAATTGAAATTCGACATATTGTTTGTTTGTCCTTCACAGGGCTCTGTAGAACACGTTTATTATTTAAATGCATTTAAATTATTAGGTGTCTACTAGGTATTAGTGTTGTTATCTTTCAAAGTAAGTTTTTTTTATGTGAATTTGAAAATGACCCAACTTTAATCAGGCGATATTTTTTAATTTTTGTTTATAAAAAGTTTATTTAAAAAAAATATCAACATGAAAATACAATTTGACACTGATTCAACTACCATTCTAGTTTCTAATCAGCTTTTAATGTCTCCAAACTGAAGTCTAATTTTATAATACTGGTTAGGTTGTTGAGCAGTGGCAATTTTGACTAAAAATCAAGAAAGAAACTAGAACTTTTAATATATATATGAACCCTTTGAGAACAAGGTTTCAAATCCTGTTCAAAGAGACTGAATATAACAGGGTTTTTCTATGTTGAAACCTTGTTCAAAGAGTTCAAATCGAAGTTCAAATTTCCTTCTTAATTTTTTACCTTACTATAGTTATAATTTTAGACTTAATTTTGTCTATAACAAGTTTATTTTCAAAGATATGAACAGAAAAAAAAATCCTTAAATGATTCAGTTACTCTTCTAGTTTCTAAAACACTTTTTAGTTTCTCTTAATTTCACTCTTCAAAGGGTTTGAAAATCAGCTGTTCATAAACCCATCTTAAAAGAGGAAAGTTCTGCTTTAACTGAAAACTGAAAATAAGGATAATTTTGTTAACCACTAAATTAGAAGATGACTTTTAAGAATTAGAAAAGATTATTTTCTTTGCGGTTAACTAACATCTGGAGTGGTGGATAGAGACAGACACATATAGAAGATAAGATTTTTCTTCTATTATGTGTATATGTAACAATAGAAGTAAAGGTAAGGAGCGCGAACATCTTCATTTTGTGTTCTCTCCACGGATCTTCCATCCTGTGATCTTAAGTGAGATTCGCCTCCTCCCCCAATTCTAAAACTAACCCCTCAACCTGAGAACCCCCTGTCAAATTCAAAAGCTGCAGCAACGCCGCATCACATCAGCCCTTAAAAATGTGTTCACCCTTAAATCGCATCAAAGTCATTTGAAAAATCTCTTGAGAGATGAGGATCTATGAACATCAAGCAGCAGCAACTTCTCTTTCTTTCTGAGACTAGATTTGAGCCTCGTTTTCAAGCTCTATTTTTGGGTTTTCATCTTTTTTTTTTTTTTTCCTAATAGGTTATCTTTACAGACTGAATGGCCACTTTTTTTTCTCTTCTTTTTCTGTCCGCATTTTTTTCTTTACTTTGCAAATCGTAAAAGTGAAATTTTTTTTTACAATCTTAGAAGAAAAAAAAATCTATTTGTGTGAGATTTTCAATTTTCGATTTTCTTCTTTCACACTTTGTATGAAATGATTTCTTTTTCTTCTTCTTTTTTATTATTATTAAATAAAAGATTGCTTTTGTGGTTAGAAATCTCATTCAGTATAGAACTCTTTTTTTTTAACAAAAAATAAACAAAAAATTCATTCTAAATAATACGATTAATTTTGTATTTCAGTCGACTAAAAAATTAATTGTCTAAAAAATAAACTTGACTAAAGTTTTGTGACGTGGCTGGCCTTTTGGCGAAACCATTTTGACGTGGTGGTGCCGGCTCTGGTGGACCAGCCATCGACGATTTTACCGGTCGCGACATTTCTGTTGTTACAGTTCTTTCGCGAACGGTTCAACCGCTCTTTAAAGCCCACAAAAAGACTTTGCTCCTTAGGGATCTTTTGTACAGGGCGTGACGACTACTTTGGCACTGTTTTTTTGAGTCACCTGGAGGCTCCCAGCAGAGGGGCTCGGATAGTGTCCGAGTGCCGCTGTTGGGCGTTCCGATATCTGGAACAAATTAACTCAAACACAATACACAACACTCACACAATTTGAGGTAGATAAAAGTCCTTTACTCGTTATCTTCTACATAGTTGCATATTGATAATTACATTATAAAAATCGCTGACGAACTCGTTCGAAAGTTACTCTCCGAACTGTTATTCTCTAACTTCAACTCTCTGGCTGTCTAGTTCAAACTTACTCTCTGAACTGTCCTCACACATAAGTTGCAAGGCACTTTCGTTCAGTCTCTAGGGAGGGGCGACTGTGAGGGCTCAATAATTGACCAACTGGGCCAATCAATGCCCCGGGCTGAGATCAATACCTTATAAGGAAAGGTATTTTTGGGACTTCCCAATTTCTCATGGTTCCTCGAATTCACTAGAATTCGGGCCACCCAAGTTTGGACATCTGTGCACCAAGGGGGTGCCATACTGAAAGAAAGGGATTTCTACGGGGTGTTCCACCATTCTGTTACTACAGGGTGTCACAATTTACTGGACTGAAAATTATAATTGGCTTAATAGTTGACTAAAAATGTTTTTACACACATTTATTCTGAAGCAATGACACCACAGGCAAATAATAGAAAATGCAAAATTTAAATGATTTTTTTAGAAACTCTTTGTAAGCTTAAACCTGGAACACACATGCGGAATTCCGCTCAAAAAATCACAACAGAATATTTAAATGAGAAAATTTTCCATAAAAAGTGAACGGAAAATTCATTAAAAATGAGTTAACAAAGCTCACCTTTTTCCGTTCTCAAAATATTCCGTTCAAATTCCCCCCAAACATGCACCACCAGCATGTGACATCACAAAAAGGCAAATTGAAATCCATTTTGGCAATAAATGTTTCTTTTCTTGCTCAATAGAGGGTGCACACAACTTTCCTCATTACTTTTCCTGTTTCTTTGTGTGAACAACAGAGATACAGAAAAAGAAAATGACTTTTTTTTTTTCCTTTTCCTATTTTCTTTTTCCTTGGTGGAATTCCGCGTGTGTGTTCCAGGCTTTAGAATATTTTCTGACCAAAAAAAAGTATTGTATTTAAAGAAGGTAAATCATGCGACTTTATTGCAAATTTACAAAAAAATTGTATGTTTTATGCAATTTTGTTTTGGATTAAACTATTAATTTTATTATTACACAAATTGTATTCATGTGATGATAGTATAATGTATTCAAAAAGGGGGTTGGAACTTTTTAACTATTATGCATTTTCTGCATTATATGCAAAAACGTTTTGGCCTTAATCGTTATCAATGAGTGATATGCGTGGGAGGAGATGAAAAAATAAAAGTCTAGATTTTTTTAAAAAACATTTGCAATATGTTATTTGAATGATAAAATGACTGTAATTAAAGTGGTGCCGCCTGGACGCCTCCTTTGAGACACAATATTTTCTCTTTGAAATGTTTCTTTAGAGAATAAGATTCATGGAATAAAAAATTTGAAATTTTTTTTTTTCTCTTGTTTTGATGGGAAGAAATTAGGTTCAATTAACAGAATAATAGCTTGTCTTAAACTATGTGCACCATGTGGGCTGTTTTTCAAACCCCTTAAGCCTTTAAGGCAACCCTTTTTTTTGTATCAGTGTAACCACGGATGTGGCGATTCCCAAGCCGTAATTTGCCACACCATTCAAAAAATGAGAAATCGAATTCAAAATATAATCAATTATATCATTAGTTACAAATCAATTACAGTTAAATAAGGCACACATGATTAACATAGTTTGTTTAAATTGAAATCAGAATTTTTAAATGCGAAATTTTGACAATTTGTTGGACAACATTTAGGAGAAATTTTGTTATATGATGTCCTGACTTATTGCACATTTTAACTCTGCCTTAGAGAAGGGTGTATTATGGGCGATTTTATAGGATTATGAGGTGCTTTTTTGCTTTTAACTAATTAGATTTAGTTGTTTTATGTAGCATAATCACCACACAGGCAATTAGAAATCGGGACATACAGAAGTTGGCTCCGTCCTTTTTATGACGACTGGCAACTTCTAATTGGTTTGTTGTTTGGTTCGACGTTGAAAAGGGCGGAGCATGTGACGTTAGACTACATAACCAACCCATTAGAAGTTGCCGGTCGTCATAAAAAGGGCGGAGCCAGTTTCGATTTCTAATTGCCTGTAATCACCACTGTCGCTTGAAGTAGGGGAAATTCTCTAAAAAAAAAAATACTGCATGTGGGGATGCACTAGGCAGAAAAAGTATTGTTTAGTTGTTTGTTGTAGTTTTTATTCAACGAACTTTTTAATAAAATACAATACATTTTTAATCAAATAAATTTTTAATCAAATACAATTTTAATCAAATAAATTTTTAATCAAATAAATTTTTAATGAAATAAATTTTTTAATTTATTAAATTTTTAATCCGATAAATTTTTAATCAAATTTTTATTCGACTAGTTTAGTCGAATTCGTTTTAAGCACGTCTGATACATGCTTGTATAAATAAAAAGGTTCTATGATCGGTGAATGAGGAGTTACTGGCGTTGATTGATTCGAGTAATTAGTCATCTTAGTTGACTAAAATGCCTAACTGAAGCTATGTAACTAATGATGGATAAAAGCAATACATTGGAAATTTACTTATTTAAGTGAAAAGACCGTTAAATTTTAAATAAAACGAGAGGCGTCTTTCAATTTTCTGTAAGCTCGCATGGTAACTTTTTTTTATATCGATTTTCAAACGGATTTTCGATTTTCAATAGGAGAGTATGCCTATTGAAAACTGTTGGACGAAATTGAAACTTTGAAGCTGCGTAACTTTTGAAACTAAAAGTTTTAGTCGACTAAAAAATTTAGCCCACGCAGAAATTTACTTGACTAATAGTGTACTAAAAGGTTTATATTTAAATTATTGTGAATTTTAATAAATATATATCTTTATTATTATTATTATAAAAATAAATCAAAAAATGGCAAACTCAAAATCGCCACACATTCCTGAGAAATCGCCACATGTGACAAATGGCGACTAGGTTGCCCACGAAGGAATAGGACTCTTTTATTTTACTTCATTGTGAAATACAACCAATATATATGAGTATTTTAAATTGGTTTTAATGATTTTTAAAAAAGGGTGACATTTTTTTTTGGCCCATGTTGTGAACAGATGTGAGTAACTCTTTTTTTGCCTTTAGACATTGAGACGCAAACAGTTTTTCTTTTGGATGAATTCTTGTTTGTTGCAAAATTGCGAAAAGAGCGAGTGAAAATTTTATGTGGTTTTTATTAAATGTTCCACTCAAATAATTAATGAATGCTGAAGTAACTAATGGCTGTCACTCAATCTTCATTTATTGTACAAAAAAAGGGGAAGACAACTTAACAGCAATACAAAAGGCACTCACTCTTTCTTAAACAATTGGAACTTTTTTCTATTGTATTTCTTTATAAATTTAAATATTGAATGACACTGGAAACGATTCTGAAAAAAAAAGAGAGAGAGAGAGAGAGAGGAGGGTTTGGGGCAGAGGTGAGTAACCATTCGGTATTTTTCCAATTTCTCTTTAATTTATTTGGAAATTGTTTGTATCAGACACGTCTTTATTTTTTTTTAAAGGTCATTGTTATCCATAAAATAACATAACATGTTAGACAACCTTTTCGGATTTCTTTTTTTTTATGATTTAAATATCCTGCAAAATGTAATCAAAATGAGTGTGGGGATTTGGGGTGGGTTTTTGTATTTTCTGAGGTCCCTTTGGAAGAAAGAATGGCATTTTATGAGGAAGTTGACGTTCAATTTCAATGAATGGCAAATACGATGGAAAGTCAGCGCCCTCATGTATACAGTATGTCTCAGAATCCCATTCTTATTATTTAAATTTATTTAGGTACCACAGTCTTTTGTATAAAAAATTATTGGAGCTCGGATTTTTATGCAATGTCAAGCAAATGTTTCTCAATCTTTTGGTCAACGGGCTAATTGTGGTTTAATATTTCCGATTACATTTTTTTTTTCAAACAAAAAGTAGTTAAAGGCTAGAACTCTTGCTGATATCTGGTAGTAACCAGACATCTAGCCTCTAACCGTTTTTTTTTTAAATTAGAAAAATCATGATTGCAGTTTCTCTAATGATGACGATGATTACTTCACAATTGGCACTTGGGCCACAAATTGAGAAACATTTGCTCGATAATTGTATACAAATGCAAGCCCTAATGATTAATTATCTCAGAAACAATACGAACAACACATTTGAGACTATGAAGTCGTTGTTAATAATATATCACAATGTTTTTAATAAAAAACTTAAACAATGGTATATAATTAAAATTTAATATTGCAATTTTTGACAAATTAATAATTTTGTTTTAATATTTTTTTTTAGAAATTCGTTCTATTTTTTGTAGAACTACATTATATTTTGACGTATTCTGGGCTGAGCCTTTTATGCCTAAAGGGTCTACAAAAAATTTTAAACAAAAAAATACAAATTAGTCCTACAACATCGATTTTAAATTGGTTAATTAATTAAAACGTTTCATGTTTATACGTGAGAACGTATGGGTGCATAATGTGAAATACAAAATTAAAGTTAATTACAAGTAGAATGTTTAGAACGGATGGAAGAAGGGCTTAAATGTATAGCATTTATAATTTCAGAGATTTTCATTTTAAACTATTGATCTAAACCACTTTTTTTTCTATTATTATAGTAATAGATTGTGGGGTGCGTTTTAGTTCTTGAACATACTGTAATATGTTACAAAGTGTTGCTCCTCCACATTCATAAAAGGTCATAAACACCAAATGGGTAATAATATTAATACTAACAATAATAATATGGAAGAGAAGTGATTTGTGCATTATGACAAGAAAACCTTGTAAATCACATTGCCTGTAATGATTATGATAACCCCCCCCCCCCTCTATAGTCTACCTCATCATCTTTTCAAACGAAATGTCAAAATGATCATCTTTATTTTGATTAGTTTTCTCTCTCTCTCTCTCTCTCTCTCTCTCTCTCTCTCTCTCTCTCTCTCATGACAAAATACAAAGTAATGAAATGACAAAAAAATGAAATTGTATTAATATTTAACTATATTTAAGGGTATGAAAAATAAAAAAATGTGACTAAAAGTATAAAGTTTTCTTTTTTGTCATTGTGTAAAATACGTAAAAAAAACTATTATCTTTTGAAAAGGGGATTTTTTTTAAGGAATAAAATAACGGATTCAAATCTGTTGTGTGTTTGCAGTGATTGCCTCTTTACAGGAGAAGTAAACGTTAAAATAGGATGTTGATATTCAAAAATCAAACTTGGCTCATAACTTTAACTTGGAAACTTTCCGAATAATTTTTCAAAAACACAAAACCTCCTGTTTTATTGCCACCCATTTTCATTTTTCTTTTAATTTTTTGACTTTTCCAGGTTTTTCAAATGAAAGTTTGATATTTTCCCGTTTTGTTTTTCTTCTTAAAAACAACTACGTACTCGTATTTTACACTGAATAATAATGGACATTACTGTGATATATACATTTTTCTCTTCTTGTTGCAAGTAGTTTCTTTTTTGAAAAAAAAAAATCTGATTTCCTGACATTTTCATGTTTTCCAGGTTTTCAGAATATAAGTGGCAACTCTTTTCATATTTTTTTCCGAATTTTAAAAATTCTTTTAGTGTTTGCCCTTGAGACTTCTGGGCCCCGTTCAGCCTTCCTCTAAGTCCTTTTAGTGATTTTTAGAATATTTGGATTTTTTTTTTCGATTTTTGGACGTTTCACTGAAATTGGAATTTCAGAAAAAAATAATTTTCCTAACTTTCTTTTAAAATTGATCAAATTCCCTGACATTTCAAGGTTTTCATATTATAAGTAGCAACTCTGCATTACTGTTGGATAAGGGGGGGGGGTTATTTTATATTGTGTTTTAACTTGGCACACACAGGGTTCAAGTTGAAGTTCAATTCCTAAGTTTTTTTCTTAAATTTGATTCCCAAAATGACCACCCATATAGTAGCTTCAAAGATACTTTGTGATTTGATTTGATTTGATTATACATATTGATGGCATAGTTGTTATTTTTTACAAAGGTTTATTATTAGATTTATATGTAACCTGATAGATATCGTTTTGAGTCTTAAAAAAAATTGGGAGTGTTATAAGTTACTTAAACGGTTGAGCAACAAAAATTGATGAAAATGATATTGAGAAAAGACACTCAGAAAAAAAAAAAAATAAAACTTGGTGACAATTTAATAATGTTGTTGTTGTGGTCAATGAACTCGTTTAATTCGAAAGAGAAGAAAATTGAAATTGCGAAAAGTGGCAATGACCCTATTCTATTAAAAACAGTGATCGCACTTTTTTTTCTAAGTCTACTTTTTATATATATTTTTGTTTTCTGAGTGTAATAATATCAAACAAAATAGAGTAATCCCTGGCGTGTCTTTTTTCCTACTTTTTCTCGACTCAGAAAAAAAGATAAACGAGAAAATAAATTTTTATGAAGAATATATAAGTTTATATATATCGTACTTATGGAACTTAAGGGTCTGGGTCTGTTTTGAACAATGGAAAAATATGAGAGGGGGGGGGGGGAAATATGTAACGTTTTTTTATGATGCATGAAATAATCTAATACTTTGAGGTCACTCACACACCGTCAGATGGGATTTATATATGTGTTATGGTCTTTTTTTTAATAATTTCATCTCACCTAGCAATTGTGGAAATTCTTCTCTACTATTTTCAATTTGCCAAAAAGGGTCATAAGAAAATTGTGGCTGCACTTTATTTTGACAGGACAACATTTCACTAAACATTGGCCTACGTTACGAATAACGAGCATATTTTCTAAAAAAAAAAAACATAAAAAAGCAACAGGATGTGAATATATCTTAAAAGCCTTGTTTCCATTCAAGTCGAAAATTTGAACTTTTTTTTAAATTTCAACTGGTGAAATATAGAAGAAAGGTGGCCCAAACGTTTATTCACTATGATGGGCGCGTTTCTTCTATTTTTCACCAGTTAAAATTTTAAAGAAAAGTTCAAATTTTCACCTCCAACGGAAACAAGGCCATATAGTTGAATGTGTTTTATTTTTAAAGGTGGCTTTGAAGTGTAGACACTTCTCAGAACTCTATTGTGTCCATAAAATGTTTTTTTTAAAGACGTTAACATGAAAATACCCTAATACCTTGTACACACATGAGTTAAATGAATTCAAATTTCGAACGATAATAACGAATTCATTAAATGTGTTTTAGGTGAATTATACGGAATCCAGTTAAGGACATATGAACCAAATAAAAATTCACTTTAATTATTAATATTTTAATTTGAAATACTAAATCAATATTTTTGTCAATATTTTATATATTATATTTAGGTATTAACTCAATATTTTCAGGTTATTAACTGAATAAATTGAAATTCGACATATTGTTTGTTTGCTCTTCACAGGGGGCTCTGTAGAACACAGTTTATTATTTAAATGCATTTAAATTATCAAGTGTGTACTAGGTATTAAGGTGAGTTTAAAGTGTAAACGCCTCTCAAACTTTGATTATTCTGTCTTATCAGGAGCAAAATGAAGAAAAACTTGAAAATGTTTTAGAAACTAGAAGGGTAGCACGGTCACTCAAGAGTAATTCCATATTATGTCATGTTAAAAGATATCAATATGAAAATTTATTTTGTGTTCTAATTTTAACACACTTTCAGTTAGTTTCTCCTTAGTTTTGAAGTAGAAAGTAGAGACCTACATTGAGTAACAAAGCCCACGAGGCCCACGAAGTCCACAAAGCCCACGAGGCCCACGAAGTCCACAAAGCCCACGAGGCCCACGAAGTCCATAAAGCCCACCAGGCCCACGAAGTCCACAAAGCCCACCAGGCCCATGGGCCTTTAATATAAAAATGCCGGCCGATGGGCTTTATGTAGGTCTCTAGTATAAAGTGAAGGGAAAGTTTTTCAGGGTTGCGACTTTATTTTCAGTTCTGTAATTCACTGACTTTTCTAGACTTTACTGAAGTTGGGTATTTTCTAGGTTTTTTTTTTTTCTTATCAAAAACAACTTCTGTATACTGAAATAACAATGAATATTACTGTGATAAATTTGCCCATGCTTGGCCGTTTTTTTTTTTTTTGAATCACTGAAATTGGAATTTCGGAAAATAAATCCACTGACTTTTCCAGATTGTATATATTTTTTGCTAAATTCTCTGTCTCTTTTGAAAATTTTGTAATTCCGTGACTTTTCCAGGTTTTTCAAGTTTGCAACCCTGTTTTTTTTAGTAACAACAATAATATTAAAATAGTAAATGAAAGTGGTTTTTTTTCCTAAGAAAAGTTGGTATTTTTTTAAAGATTCTTCGAAAAATATAACCTATAATTTTATGTCTGGACTGTATAAAGTAAATGTACTTTTTATTTTTTAAACAAAATCAGCGTTTGGTAATGATGTCTGTATTTTGTCAGACGTTATCATATCCTCTTATGAATTTATGATTTGTCACAGAATATTTCTTCCTTGTTACAATACAGGTTTTTAAAAATATTCTCTAAGTAACCTACAACTCAAACAATTGTAAAAGGGGGGGGGGGGTGGTAACTTTGTATTTTTCCTGAATTTAAACAGAGAAATATCATTACTTTTTCTTCTGACAATTTAAAAGAGTAAAGATACAATTTCTCGTCATATTTATATAAAGTAGACGTGGGGAGGGGGAGGAATACGTGGTATATTTCTCTTTTATGTATTTCTTCTTTGAATATTTCATTTTGAACACTTGAAGAATTATGTGTTTACTTTCAACATGAGCTCAGGTTATTAGAATTTATAGGATGACAATATTTTTATCGATACGTGACATTTTAACAAAAAAAAAACTGAATAAACAAGGTGTTTGTTTAAATCGAAAAACAAAATTTCAATAAGAAATCTCTGTCAATTGTTATTTTATCATGGAATAATTGGAGATATTTCTTCTAAATATATCTTTGTATAAAATCTGTTTTAAAGTCCTGAAAATTTATCTTGAAGTAGACAAAAAAAAAAACAATTTATCCATTTTATTTTGGTCTTTTTTTCAAACCCACGTAATTAATATTCACAGTCGAAACTTATGTTCTGGTTTTTTTAGCAGAAAAAAAATAAAAACCTGATAAAAGTTTCTATTTAGACATTTAGCTCGTAAAATATTCGTGTCATGTTTCTAAAAATAGACTAGTTTATAAAAATGGAAACTATGTCTAAATGTGGTGTAAATTACATTTATAGTCCATATTTTCTTGCTACTATTTGTTTAGACCTGAGTTTGTTATAGTTTTTCTTTTCTTTTTAAACAAACTGTCAATCATGAAACTCGTGTGTATTTGACACAAATCCACTTGAGGAGATTTTATTTAGAGAAAGATACACATCACTTTGTTTGATTTGTTTTTGAATTTTTTCTATATTCTGTGTTTTTTTTTTTTTGGGGGGGGGGGGGGGGTATTATATTAAGATGCCTTATGAACTGGTGAGCACTCATAAGAGCAACACTGAGGAGAAATTGAAGGTTAAAAACTAGAACGAGTAGCGGAATTATTTAAGTGTTTTCATGTTGATATCTTTCAAAATAATCATTTTATAAGGCTGCTTAATACCTTGTACACACATGAGTTAAATGAATTCAAATTAAATGTGTTTAAGTGAATTATACGGAATCCAGTTAAGGACATATGAACCAAATAAAAATTGACTTTAATTATTAATATTTTAAATTGAAATACTAAATCATATATTTTGTCAATAGTTTATATATTATTATATTTAAGTATTAACTCAATGTTTTCAGATTATTAACTGAATAAATTGAATTTGATATATTGTTTGTTTGCCCTTCACAGAGGGCTTTGTAGAACACCGTTTATTATTTAAATGCATTTAAATTATCAGGTATAAGGTGGTTTTAAAGTGTAAACACAATCTTCAAACTCTAATTAATGGTGTCTTTCAGGATCAAAATTACTAAGAACAAAAAAGTATTTTAGAAACTAGAAGGGTATCATTACTCATTCACTTTGGTGCAATTTTATATTGATATTTTTTTTAAAAAAAAAATAACTTATGCGAGTTTAAAAATGACCCAACTTTTAAGAGACGATATTTGTTTAATTTTTTGCTCCTGAAAAACAGAATAAGCAGAGTTCGAAAGACAACAGATCATAACACATCTTAAAGTTGGGGTCATCTTCAGACTAACATAAAAAGCTCATTTTAAAAGATATCCAACATAAAAACAGAATTGATTGAGCTACCCTTCTAGTTTCTAAAACGTTTTCAAGTTTAGTTTTACTCCTGAAAATAAAGGCAAAATAACCAGAGTTGGAGAGGCGTTTACACTTTAAAACCACCTTAAGTATAGAACGAAGAACACTAAAGATTTCATGAAATAAATGTACAAAAAAAAACGAAATGAGAAGAAGAAAAAACTCTCAAATGGTGGTTTTTTCATAAAAAGTTAACAGGCGTAAAGTGATCGCAATGACATTGAATAGCGTTTTTGTGTATTCTCTAAACTGAAACTGCTAATCAAATGATAGCCTAAGAAATTGGAAAGAGGGGGGGGGGGGAAGCTAAAAACTTTTCCCGTCAATATTGAATAATGTTTTTTTTTTCCTCTACATTTTTTTTCATGCAGACATTTTGTGGTTGTCGCCAATATTTATATATAATAATATATTTTTTGTTGTTGTTGCTACGTTTTACTCTTTTCTTGTCAGTTTTTAATAAGCTCTTCAGAAATTCTTTAGCTGCATTTTATTAAATATTATGATAAAGATTTTAATTAGGGATGTAACCCTCAATGATAATCTTGCATTTCATGCTATGTAATTTTTAATTGCAATTAAGTTACTTTTGCGTTGGAGAGAGAGAGAGAGAGAGTGAGTGAGTAAGAGAGAGAGAGAGAGAGGGAGGGAGTGAGTGAGTGAGAGAGAGAGAGAGACAGAGAGAGAGATTCAAAGTGAATAATGCCGTTGGATACTCATGAAATTACTTTCATGTCAATTTCAACTAAGAATGCTTGGAACTATGAAATTAGAATCCTGAAAACAACATATAATATGTAAAAAAAAAATCTCGAACTGGTGCCTAGCAATGGAAATCAAAACTCCTACCCACAAAAAATCATTTTGAAAACATATCTTAAGAATCGATTCACACTATAGAGTCAAGCCGAAGTTGGGGGAAGGTCAAGTCGACCGTGGCCGAATATTCTACAAGAGATTTTCAATTGAAATCCAATGTATTTTGAAAGTCAGCGTTCACACTTGGCGATTACACTCCGATCATGTTTTTCCATAGAAAAATTTATACAAAACTTTGCCTGGACCGTGTTTTAATCGGTTATAGTGTGAAGTGGCCCTAAAGAAACTTGAGGTGGCTTTAAAGTGTGAACGCCTCTCGAACTCTGATTATTCTCTAAAGTGCAGAATGAACAGAAACTTGAATAGTAACGCAATCACTTATGGCAGTGATTCCCAACCTTTTTGGTTTCGAGGAACCTTTGAAATATTTTTGTAAAATCTCTGGAAACCCTTACCTAGGTGAACACTTATTAGGTTCAACAGGGGTAAATTACAAAATAGACCGAACCCCAGGGTTCTGCGGAGTCACTGACTTAGGGGCTCTGCACACTATCAGATCATAACACGGTCCGGCCATGGTCTGTTCAAACTTTTCTATGGAAAAAAAAACGTGTAACGAGTGTGGTCAGCAGTGTGAACGTCAACTTTCTAAATACATTGGATTTCAATTGAAAATCTCTAGTAGGATATTTCACCACGGTCAACCCGGACTCAGCAGTGACTGTGTTGTGTGACTCGACCCTTAATTTATGTTGATCTTTTTCAAAATAAGCTTTTCATGTGAGTTTTAATATGACTCAAATTTAAGCAGACGATATTTTTAAAATTGTTTTTTTTTATATATAAAAAGTTTATTTTGAAAGGACATGAAAATGCTCTTTAAGTGATTGAAGCTTCCCTTCTAGTTTCTAAAATACTTTCTATTCATTTTGTACCTGAAAAACAGAATAATCAAGAGTTCGAAAATCAGCTGTTCATAAAGTTAAATTTGAATTTTCAGTCGCCAAAAAAATCACAAATGTGACAACTTTAGGCAATTAGGATTTCTTTTCTTACTTTGAACTTGATTGAGACAAGAAAAAATGTTTTGGTTTTTTTTTTCTTCTCAATAAATCTAAGCCTTTTTTTCTGTAGGTCTTTTATATTTAATAGGATGCAGTCATTTAAGTGTCAGTTCCTTACATTTTTCTATTAGTTTTTTCCCTAAGGACACATTGATGCCAATTTTATTATTGATCACTAACGATTTAGCTCAAAAACGAAAAAAATATTTAGGTTATAGTAAATGGCAATAAAGCATGATAAAATTATGAAAACGCATACATATTAAGTTTGGGTGTCCTGAGTACACTTTTATTATATTATTATAACATTTTTTAATTACAAAAAAAATGATTTTCGAAATGATCTATTATAAAAAACGAACTTAAAATTGTTATTAATATTCTTGTTTTTGTGCTCATCCTGTATAATAAACCTTTAGGCTGAAACAAAATTGCATTATTACTCCGTATGACTGAACAATGTTTACTATTATTAATAATTAAGTATTTTTATATGAAAAACATTATCGAATTAATTCTAAAATAGCAACAAAGTGTTTTTCTTTTTCTTCAGAGAGAGGGGGGGGGCTGGAGAGAGAGAGAAAGATAGTTAAAAAAGAATCCTATTTCCATTAACAAATCACATCGATTTATGTATTTATCATCACAAAATGGTCCCATTTTATATTTTTGTCATGTTAAGTAATATTACAGGGGGGGGGGAGAGGTGGTCAAGCTTTACTGACCTATTAAAATATTCAGATTAGGGTTGCTTACGTTATGAGAGCTATATTTGGCTCTTGAGCCATTTTCTTTAATATTATATTTCACATTTATTTAAGATCTCAATATGTTTTAAAACTTTTAGTTTTAAGCCGCATAAATACTTAGCAATTCAAAACCAATTTCAAGTAATTAATGATTCATAATGGTAACAATGCCAATTGTATTCAAAATTTATCCTTCAATAGGTAGTTAGGATAATAGTAAATATTATACAGAGTGTACAAAAATTTTATACACACTTTGGTTGTTAATAACTGCCATGTTTATTTTTTTTTTAATTTCATTTTATAATTTTATAATTAAGAGTAAATTTTACAATAAAGATTATATATATTTAAAAGCATTACATGTTTTATGTCGTCTATTTGCATTGCTGACATTGGTAAGAGACAGATCTGCAATCATTAATTAACACATCTTTTGCAAATGTGCGACAATTCTCTTATTTCTTTCCATTTATACAATTATGGCAAGAAATTGAAGAGAATTGTCTCACAATTAAAAGAGATCTTAATTGATGTTTGCAGATCAGTTTCTTACTGATGTCAGCATTTTCTTGACGGAAAACTGATGACATTTTGAACACTTGAGATAATGCATCATTTAAACATAAAATAGGCAGTGCTGTTACATCTAATCTTTGTTGTAACATTTACTATTAATTATAAAATTAATAAATTAAATTTATAACTGTCATGTTTATTTTCCTAAACAACCAAAGCATGTATTCATTGATTTTTTTTTTTTGAAGAACACTCTGTATATTTTGAATATGAATATTATACAGTATGTGAAATAGTTATTTTTGTTGGTCCACCTTCGTCAAACAATGTCAATCCTACACTGAATTGATTTCTTACGTATGTAGAAACTTATTGTTAAATGGATTTACGAATTGAGAATCACGTACTGTATGTTAGCTGTGATTGCCTAATTCAAGGGGGCAGCAATGCTTTTTTTTTATTAAATCTGCCATTATTGCTGTTTTGAATGATAATTGTATCTGAACACAAACTGAAAATGGAAACAGTGGCCTTGGCCTTTTCCTATTTTTTTTAACAAAACCCTACATATTGTGCACTTAAGACAACAAAGAACCTTCTTTTTTTTTCTTTATATAAACCTAAAAAAAGAAATACATTACATAGGACTAGATTATAAGTATTGTTATAAGTTTATAGACTGCAGCGACATTGTCATTTTATAACCATTTTATATTTTGATGTGTCCAAGCAATCCACATCCGCCCACGCTTGGTCATCCTGGATATACAGTATATATGAATGTAGTGGACAATAGACGGTTTTGCATTGTACTTTTGGTTGCTTTTAAGAGTGTATTTTGTTTCTGGATGAGAGAGGAGGAGGCTATGAGTGTAGGGTGGGAGAGGGTGTAATGTACCATAACTTTATTGCAATATTTTGTAACTTTGGTAAATGTGACGTCAGAAGAACAAGGGGGGAAATCACAATATATTCCAATATGGTTACACACTTCATAAATTAAATATGCATATATGCTAAGTTGTTAATTGAACAAAGGTAGCTTGGTTGTTTGTTGTCACCATTATCATTATTACATGTACAGTATTATTATTATTATTATTATTATTATTATTATTATTATTATTATTATTATATCCTTGAATATAAAATAAACTGTGGATAAATAATTGATGGGTTTTAATGGCTATGTATTGATCTGGTTTCTGTACTTCCTATATTTTTTTTGTGTGTTTAAAACTATTTTTAACAATGGTTTTTTATTGTTCACGTGAGGTAAGGGTTTGGCGAATTAAAGAGAGAGAGAGAGAGAGAGAGAGAGAGAGAGAGAGAGAGAGAGAGAGAGAGAGAGAGAGAGAGAGAGAGAGAGGGAGGGGGGGGGTGTCTAACCAACAAAACTCTTTCATGTCCATAATAGAGTTTCATTTGGAATTAAGTCACTGGGACAAGGTCGAGAAAAAGAAAACCAAAATCACAGTTTGTGCCAAACGGTAACTGAGTTGGAAAAAATATATGACACCTTTATAATATACGTTTTTTTTTTCTTCCTTTTTGCACAAAAATGTGTCTTGCCCATCTTTTATACTCAATGTCGTTATATAGAGTTGCCAATAGCCTATATAGTTTGTTAACAACAATTTCCCTTTTTTATATATTCGTTTAATATGCCAGTAAAAAAATGTGACTATATCTGGGTTATGTAATGGGCCCACAATATTAGATTCTGTCTCTTTTATCTCTTCTCAACCCCTTGAAGGCATGTTTGAAAATAAAGAAATGCGTTGTTGCATCATTGCTTTAAACATGCAAACTTATGAAGGAGAAAGAAATGAGGGGATTAGAAGCCAAGAGGAATAAATAAGTGGTGGAAATCATGTTTTTTTTTTAGTAAATTGAGTTCAAAGTAAAGAGATCCTACATATAGATATCAATGTTATAGTTCTACGTTCTGATTGTTTTTATAAAAGTAGCAATGAGTAGATTTTTTCATTTATTTCTCTTCATGTCCATCCAATTCTTTATCATTTCATTGGCACTTATCACCATTTTAGTAAAAAAAATGTCACTTATCTCTCTTGGCTTCTAAGAGTGTTGAGGAACTGGAGGTGGGTGGTTTATAGGCCCCTATGGAATAAAAATGGTGTATTTTGTCAACCCCCCCCCACCTTCACCCAATCATTCTATGTCCGCATTTTATCGAAATAAGATAAAAAAAGAAAACACAAATTGGTTCATAGCATTGACCCATATCCCTTGATATATGTCATAACATAAGATGAAAGATGTCCCCATAAGAAAAAACATATTTGATGGATGAAAATCTAAATAGTTTATTTTATCTGAATTTATTAGAATAACAGATGTATTTTTGTAGAAAATAAATTTTTTTAAACAAAAAAAAAACGGTCTTGCTAAGAAATTGTTATATTTTATATTAAAATATTAAGATTTTTTTTTACGAATAGCTCTGATGTGTGTTAGAAACTTGTGTGAAAAAAAGTTTATTTTGAAAGATATAAAGAATAAAAGGCTATTAAGTAATTTAGCTAGTCTGAACGATTTCAAAATAAACTTTTTTTAGACAAAAATTAAATGAGACTTGCTTGAAAATTGGGTCATTTTCAAACTGCGATAAAAAAATTTATTTTAAAAGATATCACACATGATGAAAATACCCATACGTGGTTGCTGAGCAACTCTTCAAGTTTCTAAAACATTTTCAATGATGACACTGTTTGTGCGCTGCTATTATTTTATGACTTAGTAAATGGCAGTCATATGACAATATTTGCCCTAATAATATTTTGTCATTTTTTTAATCCGTTGTAAAGTTATAAGTTAGATATGACACTATACACAAACAATCATATGAAAGTCTTACTATCTTTTTGTAATGACATCTCAAAAGTTCGAAAGATGTTTAGAATTTAAAACCAGAAGAATAAAAAAATTAGAAATCCACTCAGAAATACATTTAGAAGATTAGATTAATTAAAACATTGCTGAAAACTTCTTTAAAAAAAAAGTAAAACTTGTTGAAAAGTGTCCTCTCTTCCTCTTAAGCATATTTCTATTGAATACTAATTAGCAATTACCACACAAATTTTCTTATTATTTTTCTCAATGATATTTCTGAGCTTGAAATTTTTTTTGTGTGTTGTTGTATTACCTATCATTGAAAATGTTTTTGGATTGAACGTGGAAAATTCAATTTGTGGGTTGGGTGGAAAAGAGATAATTCTCCTTCTTATTTCCTTCCTTTTATCCCTTTTTTTACCCGTCATCCTTCCTGGTAGATAAAATGAAGTCTACATACATAATCATAATTTATTTTTAAGAATAGAACTTTGTTCATTTAAGTCTATGAAGAACTCTCATTATATATATAATTATATTCATACCTCATAATAATTAATTCATTTCAAAATAGTTCTTTCACTCATTTACTGAAATGAAAACTGCATTTTTATTTTGGTTAATTTTTTTTTTACCAAAATATTAATTAGTTCTTCAGCTAAATGATAGATCATATAAAAGGGGGGGGGGAAGATAATTTGAAAGAAATTTGGAATCCTTGAAACATTTTCACACTCCATCTCTCACTTCTATTTATTATTCGTATTCTTATTAAGATGAGGAAAGGGGGGGGGGGAAGAACATGAATATTTATAAATCTAATAAATAGGTCTTTTAAAACTGTTGAATTTGTGAATAACAAGTGATTCAATTAGTGATTGAATAAGAGTTTAAATCGAAACAAGCACTGAACTGAATAAACAAATAACAATGAAAACCGGTTTAGCACGAAATAAGAGAGGGAACTGAATAGCTTTTCGTGTTATAAGGTGCCAGGTGGTTTTAAAGTGTAAAACGCCTTTCGAAATCTTCATTATTCTGTCTTTAAAGGAACAAAATGAAGAAAAACTAGAAAGTGTTTTAGAAACTAGACTGGTTGATGTATCCTATTTTCACGTGAATATCTTTCATAATAAACTTTTTATGCGAGATTGAAAAGGACCCAACTATAAACAGACAATATTTTTTTAAATTGTTATTTATAAAAAGTTTATTTTGAAAGATATTAACATGAAATGCCCTTAAGTTATTGAGCTACTCTTCTAGTTTCTATTAATTTTTCTCAAAAACCATTTAACACGAATTTTGTTTTAAAAACGAAAAAAAAAAATTATGCAATTCTAATGAATATATATTTCGTGTTATCCGTTTTCGTTTTGAAATGGTGTTCACTGTATTTTAAACAATCAAAACAAACGTCAAACAAAAAATAAAATCCTGGGGGGGGGGGGGGGGGAAGTGTTTAAATATTTAAATATGCTATTTATATATTTTAAAATACATTTTCGAAAAATGCGACAATGAATTTGTGACGTTGTTGTGTTGTTAAAATATATATTTTTAACTCAGCTGATCTAAAAATACTTTTAGCTTATCAACAATAGGAGAAACAAAAACATGACGAGAAAAAAAAACTTTATAGAACAAGAACAATTTTAAATTCTATTTATAAATAAATTAAATAAATAATATTTTGTTGAATGGAAATATATATATTTTTCATTCTTATTCACTGCAATGTTTGATATAGAAATTGGTTTGAAATTTGCTTTTAGATGGAAAACATGTAGAAATGTAAAAGGAATCTCAAAAGGAATGGAATGGATGTTATCAAATGTTGACCCAAAGAGTGAACACTGAGCTCGGGTGGTGGCGGCTGGGGAACTCAAAATGACATAACAAACCAAATATAAAAACTCGACTGGAAAATCAATACGATGGTTGGCCCTATATATTGTTTGTTTGCATTAAGAAACGGATTCATTTTCATACATTTTTGGGGAACATTTTTCAACACAATACACATATGTCTGTTGTAATCATTTTATCAGGGTTAATTAATTAGTATTACTGTAATTACAAATGACATAAAAGTGCTCAAGTAGCACAACATTGTGGCCCAAAGTACCTATATTTATATTGGCAGTTGGGAACAACCTTTTGGCCCACTTAATGTTGGCCCAAAAATCATAATATCAGGTTTCAGTTATCATTGGGCCAACAAGTAACAACCAGTATTTGGAACCAACAGCCAAACACAACGTTGGGCAGATCATTAGGCAAACATTCTTTACGTAAATCTCCACAGTTGGTATTATTTTGGTTCATCTTTGGCGTGTAGCTGCTTTGGTGTCTTTTGTGAAGATATAGCATTTTTTTCCCGATGCTGAGTAGATAAATGCTGTTCACTGATTTATTTGAAAATGAACTTGAAGCATCTACATGTAGGCTAAGTTCCAAATTCAGGAAGAAAATTTATCAGCATTTAGAAATCGAACGTAGAATTTTTATAAAGTTACTATTGATAAGTTTCATTTTTGAATTTTAAACTGCAGACGATTAAATTCGAAGAAGCACTTAACTTGGATCAGAATTGAATGATGACGGTTCACGTTTATATGGAAGAGAGAGCTGCTTCACACAGCACACTTTGTGTCGCCACGAAGAATCACCACGTAGTGACTGACGCAGGTTGCTTCATATGGAAAACGATTGAAAACAATGTATTGCTTTCAGTTTATTCCACTGGTAAAACCTTGATCACCATTGACAAACTGGGGTTGTTCGCCACTCGTTGCTGAACTCGAACACTCATCCTCACCACAGAGCAAAAAAAAAAAATACAGTAGCGGTGATTCGTAGGAATCAATGGTCAGCTACAAACGACCACTTTTTGTGGCGACTCAAAAGTGTTCCATGTGAAGTGGACCTTAGAGGCCTTTCGCTTTATAGCGCGGCGCCGCACCTATATAATAATTGCGCAATTGCAGCGTGGAGGCTAAATGATAACTAATTTTGGTAGTTTTCGTGCGAGAGGGTTTCCAATTTTTTAGTTTGGTGTTTGTTCAGTAGGGCGTCTCTTCACTTTGTCATTCAACAAAGAAATCTTAACCCATATTTTCCACTTCCAGTGGAACAGACACGTGTAGTTTTTATAATTTTAATGTTTCATAATTACAAAGAAAAAGCTCTCATTAAAAAAACACACAAAAGATTCAAAATTTTCATTCCTTTTTTTTTCTTCCTTCCAACTCGTTTTTAAATTTTAGGCTGTGATGTGTAATGTGTTAAAAGTTTATTCAAGAATTCCGTTGAAACCAACACACTTTCGTCCCAACGATTCTTTTTGAAGCTCGTCAGACTTTTTAAGTTCTGACAACACTTTTCCATAACTCTCAAAAACCTTTTATATGCAAAAAAAACAAAATTAGGAAAGTTATAACAAATTTAGATTCATTTGCCACATTTTCACCTCCGTTCAAACTCCTGTTTCCAATCACTCCATAATCCACACGAATTAACATTGAGCAGAAATCCACAAATGACAACTACGACGAGTCGCACACAAACAAGTAGAACGGGAACGCTTTATATTTTTTTTTTGGAAAATGATAAAAAAAAAAAATATTAAATTTATGTATAACAAATAGAGAAACCTAAATGCGTTTTTACGTTTTGAGCATCCTGAGATAAGTTGCTCTTTGCCGAGATCTCAGTAGATGTTCTTCTAACATTCGAGATCGTGTTTCGAGAGCCTGTTCCACTTGTTTTCCGATTTCAACCACGTCGGCCATACTGCGACGAAGGGACCCCAGCACTTCCCATTCGATCGGAGGACGATGAAAGAACAGGCATGAAATCTGTTTAACCCATTCCTTTATTTCATCGTGGTCAAGAGTGCCATCAAATATTCTAAACAATTCGATGTGAGAAAGTCAGAGAAACCATTATCAGTGGACTCTCACAAATACACACACAGAAAAAGGCATTAAAAATGTCAATTACTTTTTCATGATAATTGAATTATCATCATCAAGTTTATTTTTAGAAATGACGAGATTTGCCGTTTGTTTTTGAGCAGAAACCTGTTCTCGAATATCGGTTTCCGATAGGTACTTAATCCACTGTGGTCCGCTACAACGCCCGTAAACATCTACAATCTTCGTAAACGATCGAGTTTTAGTATCGGAAGGAACCTCATTCACACTTTGTTTTACTACTTTTACCATACAAAAGATTATTGAAAATGGATGGAAGATTGGTTTGTAATCAAGTGTGGCTTCACGAACCTCTCGAACTTCCGTTTCCTGGTGGCATTTACGATTTAATTGAAATGTTATTAGTTTGCTAAAATAACGCAACAATGAGTGAGTGACCTCATTACATACCAAACACTCTGTCTGTTCGTCGATCGACGACGTGAAAACAGCCAAGTAGAGTGCTAGACCCATAACGTGATTGGCCAACACTCGAGGAATCGTTTCAACTAAGAGTTCTCCGTGACTTAACCTGTCTCTGAGTCGTGGCCCATCGGGGAATACTAGTATGTCTTGAATTGCTAACTGCAAATTAACGTACTCGTTGTTTAAAACCTCTAATAAAATGCCCCGCAAACTTTCATTATTGTGCCTTTAAGAAGTAACATTAAGGGCCTTGGCAGACAAGGCTACTTTTGAAAGACTTTTCGGCGACAAACAGAAGTAAAATGTCGCGGGGCTGTCGTTGCAATGTAGACGTGAAAGACGTTAACCTTTGCACACAGGCGACTTTGATTTTTAAAACACTTTCCAACTTCAGTCTCCAGAAGGTGTTCGATCGTCGTGACCGGCGACATTGTTTCATCTTTGCGCACAGGGAATTAAAAAACGCCACTGTGTTTTGAAAGTGTTCGGTTTTGGCGACAAGTCGATTTCATTTTGTCGCCGAAAAGTCTTTCAAAAGTCATGTGTGTGTCAAGATCCTAAGTATGGCTTTACGCGAACCACATCGTGGTGCCCCATCATGTGGTTGTTTTTAGCAGAACATTGATTGCAAAAGGGGGTGTTCACACAACCACAGCCACCGGGTTTTTTTTTTTGCACCACAGTGGCTATGAGTGGTTGAGTCCTGCCATAAGTGGCGACCACTGCCTGTTTGCCAGTGATGATCACAGTAATACTAATGTCCCATATTGACAGCAGTTCGTTCATTATTTTTAATGGTGATGTGGTGTGACGAAAGCCACTTCAACCACATTGTTGATTCGTGCCGCTACTTTATGGCGACACAAAGTGGTTTGTATGAAGCTGGCCTAACAGAAACATGAACGTGTTAGAAACTAAAAGGGATATCACTTAAGGGTGTTCTCATGTTTAGATTTTTTAAAATAAGTTTTTTTATGTAAGTTTGAAAATGAACCAGCAACGAGATTTTTTTCAATATTTGCTTATTAAAAAGTTTATTTTGAAAGATACCAACATGAAAATAGTTTTATGTGATTCAGCTAGCGTTCTAGTTTCTAATACACTTTCATTTTCTCTTTAATGTTGCTCCTAAAATGCAGAATAATCAAGAATTCGAAATCAGCTGTTCATAACACCCACTTACAATGATTTTATCACCGAGATATTCAATGAGTTTGTTGTTTGAGCCATCGTTTAGATATGGAGCCAGAATCTTGTTTTTTTTTTAATTATAGAAATAACGGAACAAAATAAATGTGATAGATTTACAACGGAACTGAAATGTTTCGTACCTCATCAAAAGTTGTGTAAAATTCACTTGACTGTTTTTAATTGAAAACGTTATTAAGTTTATTATTGTCAAATTGAAAAGAACCATTTTTTTTTAAACCGTTTAAACCTGTGCCGTAAAAAAGCGTTCCGGACATTGATTTATAGTAGCATAGAGGCAACGAAGACTGTGTTCCAACTGTGGTAAGACGAGTACGACCGCATCTCCGTACCTGTATGATAATTAGTAACATATCGAGATTACGTAACGATTACCAGAGATCGAAACAAACTTTTGGTTTCGTATTCTGTCCAATGCTTCCATCCAGTACGAGAACATCACGTCTGGAACGAATCGAGACTTTTTAAAGATCTTCTCCAAAGAAGAGATCTTATCGTCACAACCGATAACATCTTAAAAAAACCAAACGATTGTGTATAAAGTTATTATCACGAAGTCTCTTTTAACAAGATACCCGGTAAAATCCCTTGTAAAACGTCGACGCTGTCATTCAAACTTATTTGTGGCCTACGACAAACATTCTGAAACGAATCGTCTTTCTTCTCTCGTAATATTCGACCCAAAGTGGCGGTTGCTCCTACGATTACGTATCCGAACCTATCGAATATAAAGCAAACACGGAACGTTAAAAAGGTCATACGGATCGAAGTTGTATCTCACTTTGATGGAATCTCTCGAGGTGCTGTGAAACCGTGCCAAACTATGTTCCTCACATTGAGTGATTTCGGCGGACCAATAATCAATTGTAAAAACGACATCTATGTTAAAAATAATAAGATAATAAACTTATAGAAACTTGCGAATTTCACTTCGTAAGTAAATAAACAATTACGATTGCAGTTCCGAACACGTCCGCAAGTTCGTTCGAGACCAGGAGGTCTTTCATTAGACTCGGAACAGGTTTCGATCCGTCCGATCGTAACAGGAACACGTTTCCCAATGCTCTTTCGAGGACGGCAGTGCACCGAAGGATACACAGCACCACCGAACTGTCTCCTCTTTTATCTCCTCCTTGAAGTTCTCTCAGAGAATTCAAGAAAACCTTTAAACGAAACGCAACGAAACATATATATAAAACAGTTTCTGTTCCTTAGAATTATTATAAACACCTGTTCGTTGTGAGTCCATCGTAGATGTTCCGCAAGTTTGTCTAAGTCCTCTAATTGCTGGTACGAAGCGGAAATACGATGTCCAATAGGTGCTATCAATCGAATTGCCTTCACGTAACTGTTATCAGCGCAGTTAGAAATGGTCGTAGCATTTAGAATGCTTGGAATCGACTTTACGCCGACGAAATCAGTATTAATTGTGAGACCGTCTATCGATAGAATCTCGTGTTCGTCTGTCAGTGAATCGGTAGCGTCGAAACTCGACCAAATCGACAGAACGTAAGATGACAGATAGGTTGTTAGTGTTGGCAATTGAACAACGGGTGTTGTCATGTTACACAAAACACACGTCAGTTTAAAAAAAATATAACCTACTTAAAGTTGGGTCATTTTCAAACTGACATAAAGATGAAAGATATCAACATGAAATTATTCGTAAGTGAATGCGAAATTCACTAACTACCCGTCTAATTTCTAAAATATATTCAAGTTGAGTTTTTTATTTTTCATTTTGCTCCTTAAAGACAAAATAATTAGAATTCTAGGGTTTGTTTTTACACTTTAAAACCACGTATGTGACATTGTATCAAATTGTTGATGTCTGACTTCTTTTTATAAGGGTTGTTCGATTATGGTAGTTTTTACGCTGATAAAACGACAGGCAATTAGAAATCGGGACAACCAGAAGTTGGTTCCGCCCTTTTTATGACGACTGGCGACTTCTATTTGGTTTGTTGTGTAGTTCGACGTTGAAAAGGGCGGAGCGTGTGACGCCAGACTACATAAAGAACCAATTAGAAGTTGGGTTCGTTATAAAATGGGCGGAGCCAATTTTTGTTTGTCCCAATTTCTAATTGCCTGTGATAAAACGGCGGCTTTATTAGTCGCTAACACTAGTAGCTAACTAGGATGGCTTACAACCAATCATTGGCGGCCATGATGGTGGGTGTCGTTCGTTAAATTTTTCTACTTTTTGGCATTTTTATCGTAGTTTTCGTTATTAATTGTTGATTTTTTTGGTGTTATCTCGGTTCTCGATTGTCCGGCATATGTTCTAAAATAAGATTTGTTTTTTTGCAGGACGGTATGGATGATAGCCCGGACATTTCGCCGGACGAAACGGTCAAGGTGATGATTATTTTCTTCCCTTTTTTCTATTGACGACTTCATTGGAAAGGGGGCAAGAGAGGCGTAACTTCCGCCGACTTTTTCGTCTCCTTTTTGTGCGTGTCTTAAGTGTTTCAGAGCAACAGATGATTCAAGAACACTTGATTTCTTTATCATTTTATCAGTCAATACTAATTTATTTCATTATTCGTCATTTTTCTGCCATTTTGTAACGTTACGTTGACTTTTGATAGTTCTGAACTAAAATTTCGTTTCTTATATCGTTTCTGATGAAGCCCGAAAGGTCCGAGACTGTCGATTTGACTGACAGTTCGTTGATGGTGGACATATCCGACGCCTTAAGTGAAAGAGATAAAGTCAAATTCACTGTTCATACAAAAGTAATCGTATTTCTAACCATTCTTTTCGTATTCTTGTCAGTTGACTTTATATGTAAATGAGGCTTGTATTTTTTAAAGACGACGTTGACCGAGTTTACAAAGCCGGAACTGTCTGTCGTACGTCAACATGAGGAGTTCGTTTGGCTCCACGATTGTTTCGAGGATAACGAATCGTACGCCGGCTACATTGTGAGTTACTTGTCGTTTTAACTTTGCAGATTTCGGACGTTCGATGACTTTTCAGTTTTTGTTTTTCAGATTCCACCGGCTCCTCCGAGGCCGGATTTTGATGCTTCTAGAGAGAAACTTCAGAAGCTCGGAGAAGGCGAAGGAACTATGACGAAAGAAGAGTTTCACAAGATGAAGCAAGAATTGGAGGCGTACGGTTTCGACTATCGTTTATTTAATTACGAAATCAATCTCTTTATTATTTTGTATCTGTTTAGAGAGTACTTGGCGACGTTCAAGAAGACGGTTGCGATGCACGAGATCTTCCTCTGTCGATTGGCCAGTCACCCGATCTTCAGAGGAGATCACAACTTTAGAGTGTTTCTCGAATACGATCAAGACGTAACTTTAAAACTTCTCAAACTGTTTCCTTTTATGTTGTAATTCATTGAATAATTCTTTCTCTTTATGGTGGGGGTTTCTCGTTTAGTTATGTGTTCGTGGAAAGAACAAGAAAGAGAAATTGGGAGGACTTTTTAAAAGCATAAGTAAATCGGCTGACGACATGTTACTTTCTTCCACTCAAAAGGTAGAAACGATTAGAAATTTGCAAAAATGTTTTTACCAATTTGAGATCCGTTCGAGTCTTTCTTTAAAGGATGTCGACGATTTTTTCGAACACGAGAAAGTGTTTCTAGTTGAGTATCATAATCATGTGAAGGATGCGACCGGAAAAGCCGATCGAATGACTCACGCCCATAAAAGTAAATTTTAACAAGTTTGGTTTCTGTTGAAGAGGATTTGTGAAATTTTGTTTCTTGTTTTGTAGATGTAGCCGATAGTTACATAAAAATTTCATCTTGTTTAATTCAGTTAGCAACGGTTGATAGTTCAGACCTCGAAAAGTACGTTTTCCATCTCGTCTTGTGTCCTATTGAAATGTTTCACAAACAGCCGATTGCTCAAACTCTGGTTATTCTGCGTTTCGCAAGCAAATACTAGGGAGAAATTGAAAGTGTGTTAGAAACTAGAACGGGTAGTATCGCACTAACTTAATGGTATTTTTTTATGTTGTTATCTTTCACAATAAACTTTTTATCGAACAAAAATTTATGAATAACGGCTGCTTGTTTTCAAACTGACACAAAAAGCTTATTTTAAAAGATATCCACACAACAGTAGTATTATGAGAATTGGTTACTCTTCTAGTGTCCAAAAATGCTTTCTCTAACGCATTATAATTAAGAGTTCAAACAACGTTTACATTTTCAGCTGACCTTAGCGATCTTTTTGATTTATGGTACATCTTTTTTTTGTCTAGATTTTGTAATAAAATTAGCGAAACTTTCGAAAAGGCCCGTGTGAGTATAAGTTAGTTTTTTTTACGTGATAATGTAGTTTCGTTGATCTTTCGAATGTATTTCAGAAGGTCGAAAGTCGAGTGGCTTCCGACGAAGACCTCAAACTTTCGGATACGTTGCGTTACTACATGAGGGACTCGAGCGCTGCCAAAGTGACGCATCATTTCAGTCTACATGGTGTTTGTTTGGTTAACTAAAGAGTTATGTATTTTGTTTTGTTTTTACGTAACTTAGGACCTGCTGTACAGAAGGTTACGGTGCCTTGCAAACTACGAGGCTGCAAACAAGAATCTAGAGAAGGCAAGAGCCAAGAACAAGGAAGTACATGCCGTAAGTTTGTTTTGTTTCGTTGAGGTGCAGTTGGGGAGAGGGTTGTGTTGTTCGTTCGTCTTATATCGAAATGAAATGTTCAAATTCTTTTTTCTATTAATTTGGGCTTCCTAAAAGGCGTTGGAAGTAGCAGAAGTAAGTTTCCTCGTAACTAATCCCAAATTTTGAAATGTCGAAAACCAGAACCGAACCTCTCTTTTTTGAAGTGTAAAAACGCCACTCAAACTCTTGATTATTCTGTCTTTCGGAAGCAAACTTAAGAAAGAAACTTAAAAGTGTTTTAGAAACTAGCAGCTCAATTACTTACTGATATTTACTTATAGATACAGATTTAAGCAGGTGATATATTTTTAAATTTGTTTATTAAAAGTTTAATTTGAAAGATGTCAAATTTGCATAAATTAACATAATTTCATCGATTTTTTTTTACAAGGAAACCAGATCGTTTTCATATTGCATTGTCTGTTATTGTTTTGATAATTGTAACTGTTAATTGCTTCTGCCATTATTTGTATAAAGCAAGCTGTTTTCTTGCTTTTCTTTTTGCATTTTCTAGGCGTATTTTATATTTGTGTAAAAAAACACAATTTTTAAAAACAATTTGCACATTTTTAAGTTTTTATGTTTTGCATAAAAATGTTGGCCATATTATACATGATTTAACTGACATTCTAGTTTCTAAAACGCTTTCAATGTCATCTTAAGGTGGCCTTACTCAATCTGATTTATTGGAATGTACATAGTTGAAACCAACAAATTGGATCGTGTATTACCGAATAAAACTGTGATGGTTGCAACATCTGACATAGCCAACCAAAGTAAGATCTGCTCCACTTTAGTCCAACTAAATACAGTGTTGGAAGGCTTATAGCCAATCAGGAGCAAGTATAAATTAGAACATCTAAAGTGAAGGTGAAATTCATAAATTTATTTGAGTGAATCAAATAAATCGAACTGTGTATGTCCACCTTTAGTGTCTGTTGCTCATCTGAAACGTAAAATTTGGAAAATCGCCTCTTCATAAAACATGTCAAGAACTTATGTTCGAACTTAATGGCGTGTTACACTAATGGCAAGATCATGACATCCTTGTTTATTTAGAAATCTATCGTCTTCGTGTTTAAGTTTAAAACACGAAAACAATAAAAACCATTGAGAAAATGTTCTTTTAAAAAAAAATGATTCGCTTCTGTTAGGCGCCCATAATATGCAAGATAAACTTTTGACAGTATGTTTACTCTTGTGTCTGTCAAACGTGATTTGACTGAAGTTCTACAGACATCACTTATCTTATTTTCATTTAAGTACACTCATTTTTGCCAAAAATTCCTGCTCTTATCCAAGGTGACTTCAATTTAGAAAAAAAGGGGTCACAGATTGTGGATTTGAAAAAAATAATTTTTCGTGTTTAGAAAAATTTCAAATTATTAATAATTATGTGATCATTTCGAGAACTTTACTGAAATTGAACACGTTTGTCTTGTTTGTGTGTTTTTTTTTCTTGTTGTTTGTTTCACAGGCCGAACTTGCACAGCAACAAGCATGTGAAAAATTCGAACTGATGTCTGATAAAGCCAAAGAGGGTTTGTTTTTATATAAAAAAAAAAGCTCTCGTTTTAACTCCAACTTGAAATTTTTTGTAACAAATTGTGTTTCTTTTTATTTACTTGTTATCAGAATTGATGGATTTTAAAACGAGACGACTGGCAGCGTTTCGTAAAAACTTAGTCGACTTGGCAGAATTAGAATTGAAACATGCTAAGGTATCTGTGTGTTGTTGTAGTTGTTGCTTGGCTTTTTGGTTGTTAATTTACTTAATTGATTATTGTTGTTTGGCTTATTTTAAGGCCCAAGTCCAAGTTCTAAAGAATTGTTTATCCTCGCTCGAAGAGGAATGTTAGTAGGTCTTAAGAAGGGATTTACATGTAATTTACAAATGGTTTTTTGTAAAGCCTTCAAAGAAAATAGAATCACAACAGATTCTTCTTAAAAAGAGTTTTGTGTGTGGAATGAGATAATCTGCAGGCTTTATTAATGGTTTATTATTGCTTCCGACGGAGAAATCTTTAATTTGCTATCGTGTGATTGTGGAAGATGTTTTGAAATAATGATTTTTGTTTTGTGTTTTTCTTTCTTTCTTTGCAGCCATTTTTATTGTTTAAAGAAGAATTAATGTTATTATTATTAATGAATGTACAGAGGTTAGTGTTGGAAAAATTTCTATATATATATGTTTACTTATTCGTTTTATATTCATTCCAAAAAAATGCCAGTTTCATTATTTCATTTTTTTCTGTTTTTGTTTTGTTTAATTAGTTGTTGATTTAATGAGTTAAGTAAATTTAAATCCTTTTGTTATCTTTAAAGAGATAACTTTATTTCTCTCTATAGAAAGAGAGGGGGGGGGGAGAGAGAGAGAGAGAGAGAGAGAAGGATAAAATGGCGTATCTGGTGGTAACCTAGTTTGAAAATATTTTTGTGGTTAATGTCTTGCAGAGAAAAAATATATAAAATTCGAAAATGAAAGGTGCATATCTTCTTGAGTTAGTTTAAATCGAGAAAACAAAAAAAAGATTTTTCTTCTTGTCTTTATTATTAGGTTAATTTGGTTACTATATACAAAGAAATTTTCGTTTATTTCAACACAGTTGTTTTATGCAAATCTTTTCATGATAAATTTTTAATGGTTTTTATTTCGTGCCTGATAAAAAAGAAATATCTTCAAACTTAAAAAATAGTTCTTATTTTACAGTAAAAAAATCGTCTTGTAAAACCATCTTTAATATATGAGAATATTGTTTTCACAGTTTATAAATAAAATTGTACTTCTATGTTTGGGATAAAAATAATAATTTTAATAGATTTTATTCTTATAGTTTCCTCACTGTGGAAGATGAAGCTTACGACGTCAGAGGTGGTGACATTAAATTTACAATTGTGTTATTTAGTTTGATAGAAAAGGGAATGATTGCAAACGTTTTCAACAATAATTGTTCTTGCTTTCTTTTGTTATTTACTAGGGCTCAAATTTTTATGAATTAAATCAAGTAAATTGTTCTCAATTTGTGGCCCAATAGTTAATTGTGAATTAAGTAACAGTCACGTTTAGATCAACCAACGATTAGGTTTTTCCTTCCATCAAAAACACCAGTTAGAGGCTAGAATTCTAGTTGACAACTGATAGTAACCAGACATCTAGCCTCTAACGAGCCTTTTTGATTAGAGAAAGCATTATTGCAGTTGCTTTAATGATGCCTACTTCATAATTGGCACTTGGGCCACAGATTGAGAAACCTTTGATATTGCATAATAATCCGAGCCCTTATTATTAATTACCCCGTTTTATCAGACAAAATAAATTTTAAATAACACAAGCTTAAGTTGTTTGTCAACCCCTCTGACGTCATAATCTTCATCTTACAGTGCGGTAGCTATTATGATTGTGTCATTGAATTTTTTCGATGACGTCATTAATGTGATGGAAATGACTATAAATGGCTATATTTCATCGATAAGTTTATTTAAAGAAAGTTTATTTGGGGGCGTACAATTTGATGTGTGATGATGAGCTTCTTGTTTTTTTTTGTGTGTAAATTTCCGGGTTATTTTTGTCATTAATCTGAGTTTCATATTGTTGACAATCAACAGATGTCCTTATCAAAACGAATTCCAATCAAATGATGACAATGTCAACATAATTTAACATCACCCTGTAAACCTAATACACGGTCTTTAATGCAGGTAACTTTGAACCAATCAGCTTTTGCATTTTGAAACTTTATTAAGCAGACACGCCAATGAGAAACGAGTTTGTTTATGTGTGTTTTTTGTTTTATATCCGCTAGAGTGAGCCACTAGTCGAGGAATCTCGTCGATGGATGATAACGATTGAAGTCGACCGGTAAAAAAAAGAAGCGGCCATTTGAGATCGGAGTTCACCTTGTTGGTGAGGGGGAATTTCGGCTTGATTTGGTTTTCGTATTCGCTTCCACCGTCGTTAAGTGTGGTGGGTTTTTTTTACTGTTATTTTTTGTTTTGAAGTTCTTCTCAATCATGTTCAATGTGCCTCTGGCTTTAAATGCCTTTCGAACAATTTTATTCAATCAGTTCGCGTTTATATTTCGTTGTCATAACTTTAAATTTGGGGGTCCGATTCAGAAAAAGGGAACAAAAATAATGATTCCATGTTTGGACATTTGTCCATGAGATTCCTTCCTTCTTTTTACCATCCGTAGTTTCTTTAAAAAAAGTTTTATTTTGTGACAGAGGGACAAGAAAGACAGAACAAAACTTTAATAATAAGTTGTAATAGTGTTTATGTTTTTTGCGGGTTTGTGAAAAAAAGAAAGGCGGGACGGAATCGACGACGACGGGGGGGGGGAGAAAGGTTCGGTTCGGGATATGGATGAAGTGCGGTGGTTGAAGTTTGGCGGCCGTCGTTTCTTTACTGCCGCCGCCAAGGCCGTCGTTGCTTTTTATTTAATCGTCGTATTTCTTAATGATGGCGTTGATGGACTTTTGTGTCCTTCAGAATCGGACTGCGATCGTTCGAAATGCGATTCTCACGAATTGTCGTCATCGTCGTCGTCTTACGAACTTCGAAAGAACTGTTCCGGTGGTGTCGTACGTGACGTTTGCGGTTGTTGCGATCAATGCGCTAAAGTAAAGTACGAGAAATGCGGTGGTCTTCACGGTCTCAGCGGTCAATGCGATCGGGGTTTAGTTTGCGTTATTATGGCGCAACACGGACAGCCCATCACAGGACATGAGGACGGACTGTGTCTAGGTATTCATAGAAACAGATATATATATAAAAAAAGGGGTTAAAAACTAGAAAAAAACAAAGAATACTAGAAAGAGTTTATATTGAATATAAATACGGACGCTTTTTTTTTTATTGACTTTTGGTGTTGAAAAAGGGGGGGCTGGGGAAAGTCCCGTTTCGTCCCCCGTTGTCCCCTTTTACTGTATAATGTTTTATTTGGGCTTTCTCTCTCTCTCTTTTTGTCTCACTTAATGACTGGAATAAACCAGTTTAAACATAGGAATTGATTATTAATTAATCATTTCTATTTCAATGAGAATGATCTTGAAAAGAAGGAGAAGGAAGCTCAGAGAGGAGAGTTCGCAACAATCGAGGCCCAAATTCAAGAAGGAAATTTAAGCAACTTCAAACTTTTGACCCCTCTCTGAATAGAATTTCCGAAGAAAAAAATACTTTCCAGAGGGTCAATGATTGCTAAGTCAAATTTAGTGCCTAACATTATTAAATCTTTGTTAGGAAAGTTCATGGTATTTAAATGTTGGTGAGTTTTAGCATTAGCTTTGACTTACTAATCATCATTAAGAAGAAAATACGACCCTGAAATTCTTGAGGTAGTCTTATATTAATGAGACGCAGTCTGCAGACAACGATGATCGCCTCACGGATCCAAATGTCATGTTTGTCTCATATTGAGTGTATGATATGTGTCTGCAGACAGGGTCTGATAAAACAGAAGCACATTTCACTAGGTCAGGATAAAATGATGAACGGGATGGACATTGGGGTAACTCTAAAACCCGACACAGAATGCATATAGAATTAGATGAACACTATATTGTGGATGAACACACATTTTAAAGGAATGAACAGAGAGAAATAAAAGGATGAACGTACTTTAAAGGGTGGGGGGGGTGAACATGGTTTTAGGGATTCATCCCTTTAAAGTATGTTCATCCTTTTATTTCTCTCTGTTCATTCCTTTAAAATGTGTGTTGATCCACAATACAGTGTTCATCTAATTCTATATGCATTCTGTGTCGGGTTTTAGAGTTACCCCAATGTTCATCCCGTTCATCTTTTTATCCTGACCGCATTTCACTTTATTGACAGACACGTCTGTCAGAAGTTTAGTCTGCAGACAGCTTTTCCAAGTGACAACTTTCTTGAATTTGAACCTCAAGTTGTTATGTCGCGTTTATAGTCGAATGTTTAGCAGTTTTTTTTAAAGAGATGTTTCATAAGAGGGAAATGATAGTGAAACACCGACTATAAACACGTTTTTTGTTTTGGTTTAGTGCTGTTTTAGCTCCAAATTGAAGAAGCGAAAAATGTAAACAAATGCCAAACTGAAAAACGTCCACATTTTTCAACCAATTAAGTACTAAAGGTCGATTCACGCTATGCAATCAAAAGGCAGTGTTCGTAATAGAGATTTTCAATTGAAAAATTCAATGTATTTAGAAAGTCGGCGGCGGCGGCGTTCACACTGCATGCGACCACAGTTTGGTGTTTATTCAGTTTTATTATTGAGTTTAGGCGCTTATTATATATTTCAGTTTGGTTTTTGTGTATTGTAAAACCTTAGACTATTACTCTACTGGACTGGCAACTCCCGAAATTTTGTGCTGGACAGTTTTCAATCGTCGTGACGTCGTTTTTGAAGTGGCGCCTCTAGCGGGACTATGGTATATGAACATTACTGTCAAAGTAAAACTTTGGACGAGTTTATTTTGTAGTTATATAGGGTGGATTTTTTATATATATTATTATAAAAAGTATGGCCGATGAAGAACTACAGCTGTGTTCAGTCAAAAAGTGTCTGTAAAGTGTTACCTGTTTTGGTTGTGGTCTATTGGGAAAACGCGAGTCACAAACACAGTAACAACAACGTTTTCCAACCATTTTTTGCTTAGGAGACGAAACGACAACTGGGCCGACATTAAAAAAAATCATGTACGTGATTCACTAAGATTTACACTAATTCACAGCAGAATATCACATATGGAAATTCGTTTTACTTTTTTATCCGCATTTTACTGGATTCCTAGAATAGAATTAAAATCGGAAAATCCAGTAAAACGTGAAAAAAATAAAATAACTTGCCATACAGTATATGATACACCCTCAATGTCTTCCCCTTTGCAAAAAAAAAAAATCTAGATAACGATTTTCTTTTAAAATAATGCCACCAGGCGGAGCTGGCGTCACTTTTGCCTTATTTATTTTGCCTATGAACATGCATTTAACGCTTTAACATGTAGAAGATAGGGAGTTGCCAGTCCAGTAGAGTAATAGTCTAAGGTAAAACTAAGCAAACAAAAGCACACACTTCACGCATAATGTGCTTCCAAAGAGGGGGGGTCATTCAATAAAACGCTTTTGAGACGCGTAAACAGCTTGACATAGATGCACACTAACAGTCTAGCACGCATTTAATTTATGCCCGGTCCACACCAAGCTAGCAAAACAAAAAACAAAGCAGAAACGCAAAAGTGTTTCAAGACAAATTGGCGACAGTTCTAAAACATTTCTGCAACTTTTGTGTTTTGTTTTGTCTGCAATTTCACAAACTATTCCATGTTTCCTGAGCTCAGGTCGGAAACATCTAAAAAGGTTTGTGTTTTGTCTCGTGGTGGTAATACGCGCAACATTTTGTCAATGCTTGTCTGTGCACAGTTAATATTTAAAACAAAAACAAAACACTTGAGTATTTTACCCGTAAGACGACAGCTGTTGAAACAGAAACAAAAAAGCCAAATTTGTTTGTGGTTTTGTCTTGAGTTGTCACAGTTGTTTTCAGGTTTGTTTTGTGTTTTCAAAATAGGTTTTTTTTTGAAGCGTTTTTGTTGTTGTTTTTTTGAACTCGTGTTGCACTTTTGTTGTCAGCTTGATTTTGGATTAGGGCATTTATATAGTAATTTGTGCCCTTTTATAGCTTGTTTCCATTAGGTGAAAAAATAGGAGTTAAATTCACTTTAACCTCTCATTTTTTGATCTAATGGAAACAGGGACATTAAAGTTCACTTGATAAAAAGAATGAAAAGAGAATTTTCTCTTTCAAGTGTTGGGAGGAGGAGGAGGGGGTTTTTTTTAATAAAGGATAGACAGAAATTGAATGAATAATAAATAAATTTCAAACGTTTTTTTTTTCTTTTTCTTCTTTTTCGACTTAAGTTAAGCTTATTATGCAAAGTATGTCTTTATTATATAAGTAGTAGTAGTAGAAGGCCCAACCCATATTCCTAATTTAATTACTTCCACTCTCCTGAATTGTGATGAGATTTTAACAAATGTATAGAAAAGGACACGAAAGAGCTATAATAAAAAGAAAGAGAGGTCCTTTTGAATTAGTTAGGGGCTGATTGGGCCCCCCCCTCTAAAGACCACATTTGAAGCAGCCGAATAAAAATGACAAGAGTTGAGTGTGTCGACTCAAGAATTAAGAACTGACTTGAGAGTTTGTTTGTTTGTTTGTTCTAAATTTTGACGAGTTCAAATTCTTAATCGATAAGAATGTTTTAATTCCCAAGGTTTCTTTTTTTTTTAGGTGTTTAAAAAAACGAAACCTTTTACAAAGTGTGTTTTATTATAAAAGTTAAAACCTCTTCTTGTTTCTTTAACCTGATTGTTTGTGTGACGTAATTTCATAATATTAAAAGAAGTTCCATTCGACCTTCAAACGTGGAGACAAAAAAAGAAAGAGAAAAAAAAAAAACCAGTTGTTGCATTTTTTTTTTTTTTCTCTTTCTTTTTCAAGTTTTTCAACAAAAGAAGAAGAAAAAAAAATATAGCAGCTCAAATTATTGTTGTTTTTTGTGTAAACTTGAATAATAAAGAAAACAAAACGGGATGAATTACTAAGAAGATTTCACCCGGGGTTTTTGTTGTGAGGAGAGCAGGAGTTTTGAGAATTAACCTCCCTAAGAAAGTCGTTTTATGCTAACAGCTTCAGGAGCACACTGAATTCTAAAGTGTAAGTTAAAAACTAGAAGGGTAACTGAATCGCTTCAGGGTATTTTCATGTTGATATCTTTCAAAATAAGCTTTTTATGTCAGTTTGAAAAATGATCCAATTTTAACAGCAGACGATATTTTTTGTTACGTTTTTGTCTCTAAAAAAAGTTTATTTTAAAATATATCAACATTAAAATGCGTGATTGAGCTACCCGTCTAATTTCTAAAACACTTTCAAAGTTTCTCTTAAATTTTGCTTCTAAAAGACAAGAATTAAGCAGAGATTTCGAAGTGGCTCGAAATAGGGCCACTCACTTTAAAATCAGCTTAAAATTTAAAATGTGTGTTTTGTGTTTCTAATAGAACCTCGAGATTCCTGCGCGTCGTTGAAGAACTATTCTGGATGTAATCTTGTGGACGGAAGTTGCCTTTGCAGTGTGGTCAGTGCTTGCGAGGAACCTCGTTTCGATTTCGTCCGATTGGAAGACTGTTACAGGTCGTCTTACATGAAGCCCCTCAACATTCACAAAGGTAAGAAACAACAACAATCCTTAAAAAAAATTCCTATAAATCCTTGTTTTATGGATTTATCATTGAATAGCCCATGTTGAAGTGGATCAAAGTGCAATTATTATTGTGATTGGGAAGTGAGATTGAAAGGGGGTAGAGTGGGGGGGGGGAGAGAATGGGGTGTTTTTGTTGGGGGATCATGGGGTTGGGAACATGTGGTGAAATGAAGGTTTTATTCTAGTTGCTGATTCAGTACAATGCAGTTTTCGGTTTTAATGGATGCTTTCAAAGAATTGTGTGTGAATTTCACTTAAAAGGGAGGAAGATGAGTTGTTAGTATGAGAAATATATAGAAAGAAGATTTTGAGGTTATTTGGGGGGGGGGGGGAGGGAGGGGGGATCCTATCTATTGTGAATCCACCCCTCCCTCCCTTCATCCATCTTTCTATCTCTGAGAGAGTGAAAGTGAAATGGACGACAAAAGAAAAACGCGTCAAATAAAATGGTTCTCTTTTTTTTCCACACTCTTTTGTATTAATGGCAGAGCTATTTATTGGCCTCTATTCTTTATTCCATTGTGTTTTATGTAAATACTTCTTCCGAATTTACTCACTTTTCAACCTTCTTCTCTTTTATCCCAGGCTTACTTCTTTCTGTTTTTTTTGTTTCTAATATGCATGCTTACACTGCGTTACGCAATACTTGGTTCCACTTATTATGTCTAAACTCATTTTCGACTTTTCTTTCGTTGTTGAAAGAAAATGAATGAATGAGAGAAACAAGATAAAAAAATGAAGTGTCTTTGAAAGAGAAATTTTCTAAAGTGTGCTAGTTGTGTAAATTCGTAATTTCAAAGGGCTAAAATTGGACAGGGAGAGGTGTCTGATGATGATGATGATGAGCTCACACGTCAAAACAAAGTAGCAAATGTAACTGTTCTATCTGTGGACTAAAGCCATGGATGACCACGGATATATGAGAAAAAAGTGGCAAGGACAAGGTGAAATGATGAGAAAGGGGGGGAGGGGGCTCGCACGCATCATTTTGGCAGGTGATCGCAAGGTCCCCCCATTCGCCGTTCATACAAGGTCCTTTTTAAGGTCATTTTGTCATTGCTAATCCTGTACTTATAGATATTATGAATTTAAGGAGTTTCGGCGTCTAGTTTAACGGTGGCTTAAATGTCAAGATTCCGGTAATTATGGAATGGTAGGTAGAAACTGCAAAATACAGTCAAAATTGTGCGACTGCCCTGCATGTGGTCATAAAATTGAGCAGTAACGACGAGCCTGAAGCAGAATGTGACAATGAATAACGTCATTATCTCTCCTTTGTTACTTACTGCTACTGGATGTTGCAGGAAAAATTCAGACTTAGTAAGCAAGACAAAGCACAGCCGTAACAGTTTAGTGAAAACTGGCTCTATATTATTGTTGTTGTTGCATAAATACGGCTGCAAAAACCCTACTGTGATTCTGTGAATCAAGATGAAGTTAAGGAAAGAAAAAAATGACGTTATGAGATTCTTGCATTGTGTTGTGGCAGTCAGAACAAAGCCATTTCAAATTTTCATTTTGACGTCATTAATAATGGCACATATTATGAAGTGAAAGGCTGTCAGCTTCTAGTTAACGGTGGCTTAAGAGGAAGTCTGGAAATGGAAGAAAACAAGAACGAGAACTGTGTTTGTGACACTCAAATGTCAATCATGGTGACAATTACCGTAGTTCTCCTCCTACATTTTTTTTTTTTCCTATTTTCTATGTCAGTCAGTAACTGTTTGTTCAGTTCGTTTGCTGGGGGATCTCTTATTTGGGGGGGTTACATAAATGATAAATTTGAAAAGTGTGTTGGAAACTTAAGAAAAGGGGGGTAGCTTAATCACTTAATATTATTTTTGTGGTGATATCTTTCAAAATTAATTTTACGTACAATCATAAAAAGCTTATTTTAAAAGATGTCAACATTAAAATATCATTAAGTATTAGAGTTACCTCTTCTAGTTTCAAGTTTCGCTTAAAGTTGCTCTTGTAAGGGTGCATCCAGACTACTCGGGCTCGATGAAGCTGCTCGTCGGCAAGCCCGAGTAGTGTGGATCGACTCGCGAGCAGCGAGACAAGCTGCACGAGTAATACAAGCCAGGGGCTTGGCTGTCTCAGCTTTTTGTCGGTACATCAAAGAGAGGTGCTCGTCAAGACTTGCAAGTCGTTGCGCAGTTTAGTTGACACGCTTTACGCGTGGCGTTTCTCCCAACAATAGTGTGCATGATAATAAAACTGGCACTGATAATTAAACCTTCGTCATCGCTCATCGGATCCGGACGAGTAAAAGCCTCTCGAGTAACTGAACTCTCAATCCTGAGTCAACAAGGGCACGAGCCTGAGTACGAGTAGTGTAAACGAACCCTAAGGGTTTTTTTTTAAAATAAAAAGCACCTTAAATTTCGGTAACTCTTCAATCTTTTTTTGGGAGGGTTTCGTATTTCATTTCTCCTCCCTCTCCAGTGTATTTTGACTGATAGTTCTCGTTTCTTTTTTATTTTGAAACAATTTAGTGCATTTCGCATACCTTTCATAACACAACACTATAGAACAAAGAGATTGATTGATCGTTTTAGCTTTTGTGCAATGTGTACGGTGTGTCTGTCTGTCTGTCTGTTCGTTTACAACAATCGTCTCTTATGAAGTTATGATACATTTTGTGTATCAGATGTTTTTGCATCACTCCATTCTATTATCTAGAATGGGAAGAAAAAAAAAGAACGAAGGAAAAAGAGAAAAGAGTATCAAATTGGTTTGGAAATTGAAGAAGAATGGAAGAGTGAAAGTGAATCATGGCTGGTACGGATTCAATATATGAAGAGCTGGCTCTTTTAAAGTTTTTCTTGTTGTTGAAAAACGAGCCTTTCGTTTTTTATTTCAGCCGAGCATTTTTTTTTTTAAAAAATCCTCATTTGGAAATTTGTCATTTTAAAAATGTTATCGTGAAATCGTTTCTAAACTTTACGAGCATCTTCTTCTTCTTCTTCTTCTCCAAAAGTTTAATTGCGGTTCTCGTCCTGATGGTTATTTTTATCGTTTAATTATAGCTTATATTGGTAGTAAAATTCAAATTAAGATTTCACGTTCAAATTTGCGCCACCAAGTAGTTTCAGGGCTTTTGTATATAGCAGGTTTTCTCTCTATCTCTCTTATGTGCCGTAGTAGCATCGCTGGAATAATATGGTGGATGATTTTAGGTCTGATGACATTTTCTAGTAGGTGGGTTTCGTTTCCAAGTTAAACGCTCCAGAACATTTAATATACATATATATATCCTTCTAAAATTGACCTCGTTTTCACTAGCATATAAAGGGTGCGTTTAGACTACTCGTGCCCGTGCCATCGATGGCGTGTCGGGGTTGGGCTCGTGCTCTTGTCAACGGAGGGTTGAGAGTTTAGCTACTCGAGAGGCTTTGATTCGTGCGGATCCGATGAGCGACGACGAAGTTTTGATAACCAGTGCAAGTTTTTTTTTGGGAGAAATGCCACGGGTACAGCGAGTCAACTAAACTGTCATCGTCCCCTGGCTTGTGTTACTCGTGCTACTCGTCTCGCTGCTCGCGAGTTCGTCCACATTTTACTTGGGCTTGTCGACGAGCCACCTCACCGAGCCAGAGTACGAGCACTATAGTAGTCTAAACGCACCCTTACACCTTCATTGCTCTCGAAACTCTGGTATTCTTTAGTGATTAGCAGCCACTAGCCTCATTGCTATGATTGTGGAGTTGTGGCAATCTTCCTGCATAGAGACTATAAGCACGGCTTGCTAATCAAAAGAATTTCGCTAAACTCTTAAAAGAGCAGCAACAAAGATCTTTTTTAAAAAAAAAAGGAACTTCCAAATAGCTTCAGAATGGATGTTTTATTTGATATTAAATGGTCGTTAAGCCTTGTTTCCATTTGGGTGAAAATTTGAACTTTTTTTGAAAAATTTCAACTGATGAAAAGTAGAAGAAACGTGGTCTCTGCCTATGATAGTGAAGGGTTGGGGGCCATGTGTGTGTTCTATTTTTTCACCAGTTGAAATTTTCGCCGCATTGGAAACAAGGCTTAAGGGTTGTTGAGTTTGGCCACCAATGCATGGCCACATACACGGGTATACACGCACACACACACGTACAGTACGACTGATGTTCTCAATTCCTAGCTTATTTTTTCAAGAGATTAGATTATTATATGTCACTTGATTGGAGAGAGAGAGTGTATTATGGAAGGAAAGGAGGAGGTTTTTGCTGTAAAAGTTTGTTCAATGTAATGACGACATTGTTCGAATATGTGTTGCTCGGGAGATGATGAGACTTTTCTTCATTCTGATAGAAGAAGAAGCAGCTTTTCTTTTGTTTACTTTACTTGGGATTAGTTTTCCAACATTCTTTTTTTTTTTTTTTGTTCAAATACCTTTTTGAAACCTTTGAACGTTGTATATAGAAAGACGAAGAACAACAACACAACAATAACGATTAAACACACTTGGGAAATTGGAGAATGTTGAGAAATACAAAGAAGAGCTAGCTATAGCTTATGGGACAAACTATATATGTCGCCGCATCCAATTGGTGTAATTGTCCATTACACGAAATGTTATATCCATTTCGCGTTTTGCATCGCACCCAACTAATGTTCATTTCGTGTAATGGACAATTACACCAATTGGATGCGGCGACATATTATATAAAAGCTGATCTAGAAAAGTTTGTCCTTTCAAGGGTGAATTCCAAACATATTTTCAGTTTGCTGATGGAAGTTGAATGTGTCATCCTCCTCCACCTCCGCCTCCTCCTCCTTCTCACTATGGTGATGATGATGATGATGATTGTGGTGAAGTCAATATTGTTCTGATTCAATTGTTGTTCAGTTTTTTTTTGTTGTTGGCATGCAATGAATTTTTTTTTTGTTTGGATTAAAAAAAAATTAGTGTTTGGATTAGGCCACAAGATGCCACGTCACTTAATAATACAATGCCATTGCATTAAAAACAAACCCTTTGTTTTATGAGCATCATCATCATCATCAAAAATGCTGGTATTTATTTATGGTGTTGTCTTTTCTTTGGAATTTTTCTTCTAATATATTCGTATCAAAAATCTCGTTGATATGTTGAGCTTTAATATCAACACAAACAAGAAAAAAAAATGGGTAGATTTGTGGGAGGTTAGATGGGAGGGAGGGATTAATAAACTGCGATTCCTAACCTGCAGGCTGTCATTTCACTTAGCACCAAATAAATAAAAAAGTGCGATAAAGTCTAAACAAAAAAAAAAGTGTTGAGAATGCTCTCTCAACTATTGTTAGGTTTATTAAAATTAGATCTTATTGCAGCTAATAGATCTAATTATAAGTAAAAATGAACGAGAAAAATATGGTTCAAACAAAAAAAAATTTGAGAATTTTTAAAATTTCGAAAAAAACTTGCGGAAAAACAGGGATTGCCACTCAATCTGGAAATGTCAGGGAATTAGAAAACTTTTTTTTATTAAAAAAAAAAAAAGTCAGATAATTTAACGAAAAAATATGTAAAACGTGTAAAAGGCAGAGAATTTATTTTCTGAAATTCCAATTATGGTGATTCAAACACGTTTAAATGCTCTAAAAATGGCTGGGGACGGCTTAACGAGGTCTAGAAATTTCAAAAAGTTAAAAAAAACTGCAAGGATTCTTAAATTTTTAAAATTCGACAAAAAATGAGAAAAAAAAACTGAGATTGCCACTCAAATCTAGAAACCTGAAAATTTCAGAGAATTAGAATATTTTTTTAAAAAAATGTCATCAACTAGCTATTAAGCGGCATTCACACTAGGCTGGTTTACAAGCTGCTGGTTGCTGCTGGCTATTAGCAGCAACAGCAAGCAGCAGCTGCTTTGGGTTCACACTTGTCCAGTCACTGCTGGTATTAGCAGTGCAAGTCATCCAATCACCGTCTTGCAAAAACACAAACTCTAACAACAACCAACCCAAGCAGTGGAGTTTCAACTACCACTAACTAGTGCCACTACTAGCAACAAAAAGTTCACACTAGATGGCAGCAGCAGGAAGGGTGTCACATGACCAGCTGGTAGCTGCTAGAGTTGGACATGTCCAACTTCACGAGCCGCTGTTAAAATCACTAGCCTACTGGAGAAAGCAGCTGCTAGTAGAAGTTCAGACTATGCTGCTAGAGAGCTACAACCAGCCAGCAGCAACCAGCAGCTGGGAAACCAGCCTAATGTGACTGCGGCATTAGTGTCTACTAACTACTATAGCTAGCTGCACGGGAAAACAATATACTCAATATTTGTGTGTGATTGTAGTGATGTGTGTCCATTTTTATTACAGTTTACAGAAGTTGTTTTTGAAACAAAAACCTAGAAAAATATATGGAAAAAAAAAAGTCATGGAATTTCAGAAATGAAAATCAGTAGCAACCTTGTAATAGATTTTTGTGCAAAAAAGTACAGATGTTGTTTTAAAGTTCTGTTTAAACTTTTAAAAGTATCTTTTTAGACACAAGGTTTTTTTAAATGAAAGCCTGGACATTAATTGTATGTAAACACAACAACCTGTGTTGTCGTGTTTTTTTTTTTTCATTTCTAAATTTCTATTTAAATATGTACAATTAAACAAGTTTATTAATTGTTTATTCTGAACTGTGTTTGCAATAATAATAATAATAATAATTATTATTATTATTATTATTATATAATATCCCATGTCTGTGTGTGTGTGGAGTAACAAAAACCATTGAAGCACGTCGGAATTTATATAAATTTGAATAAATGAACCGTTTTTTTTTCTCAAGGTCAACTATATGTTGAACTCTTCCTTTGGAAAGTGTAGAAGGGGGAGAGAGAGAGAGAGAAAAGTGGGAGGGGGTGAGGGGAAAAGGTTGGAAAGTGTAGAACGGGGAGAGAGAGAGAGAGAAAAAAGTGGGAGGGGGTGAGGGGAAAAGTTTGGAAAGTGTAGAAGGGGAGAGAGAGAGAGAAAAGTGGGAGGGGCGACTGAAATTGAAATGAAAGGAGTAAAAAAGGAAAAAACGACGCGCATGCGCACAATTGCCTGTGAATTTTGCTCCCGTCATTTATGACGGGTTACCCCACTAGTAATAATAATAATAATAATAAGAAGAAGATGAAGAAGAAGAAAGAGAAGAAGGGGTTGGGATTGTTTGGTAACTGAATCTAGTTGGACCCTCTCCTTGTTTAGAATCTGTGTCCTTATTGAAGGAAGAAGAGAAGAGCAAACAAACACTTTACGTTTTCTATGTCTGAAAAATCTATTTGTTTCTATATATTAGAGAGAGAGAGCGAAAAAGGGGGGGGTTTGGTTCTGTTTGTTAGTGTGTTAATCTTTTTTATGCCCCTTATACATATGTATACTGCATGTGTACACATAACACACAGGATGAAAATGGGCGGATTTTTGTTTGCTTGTAGTAAGTATATTTGTGTGTTTGTTTGTGTGGGGCTTTTTACCCCACCTGCTTTTTTGTTTGCAATGTTAGAAAAAGGGCGCTGATGTTTTATTGCCCCTTTCTATTAGGATTTTCTCTTATTTGTAGACACAATGTGTGTTTAAAAAAAGGGTGGAATATAGAAAAAAGGGCGCTTGTAAATAAATTGGGGCGGGAATTCAGAAACAGGCAAGTGTGCTCAGCAGAATACAGTCCCGATTATGATCTTCAAGACCAAATATCAAGAAAATAGAAATTGAAAAGGATCAAATTACAAACCAGTTAGAAGTTGCCGTTCCTCATAAAAGGGGCGGGGCAAACGACTGTATACGGCTGAGCACACTTGCCTGTGTTCAGAAAGTTCAGAATTTAGTAAATGGGCAGGAAAAAAAGGGGGGGGGGGGGTGGTTGAAGGTGGGGTTATCTTTGAAACTTATATATGTTACTACATCAATTAAAATCTTTTAATTAATTTTTATTTTGTGACATCAGTTACAAAGTGGGGGGGGGGTGTAAAAGATGAGAAGAGGGAGGTAAATTCAAGTATAATGGAAGATTTAAAACACATCATCATCCTATAGTGAGGAGAAAGTTCATGCATTGATTGCACTATTAATAATTACTTGTACATTGTAAATAGAGAGAGAGAGTTAACTTGATGGAGGAGGAGGTTAAGTGTCTTCGTACGCATTTATTTTTCTAACAAGCTGAGAGATTTATGACTGTTTAATTGCTTGCTATTTTCTCTCTCTTATTATTATTATATGGCGTGTTGTATACGTCTTTTATTAGATGTTTATGATGAATTGATAAATGGAAAGGTCTGTTGTGTTTATTAATGGGGGGGGGGAGCCTAGATTGAAGTTTCATCACCTCCTTCCCCTTTACTTACCTCTCCTTAGCCCCCCTTAATATTAATACTTTTAGTTCGTTTCTCTCTCTAAAAAAAATAACTCTCTCTCAAAAGAAAAGTTTCAACCCAACCCTTAAAATCAATAATGCTATTTTCTTTTGTCACCACCATTCGGGCGCCATCGTTTCTGAAATCTTATTTATTTAGCATATATATTTTGGGGTATGTTGGGTGAGAAAGAAGAAGAAAAGAAGGTGCAGCCCACAGTTTACGACAAAGTTTCATCTTTTCCTTATATTTCTCTTTCTCTCCACCGTGCCAACTCTCGAAGGTGTTGATGAAGTTACAATTGAACCTTTTTCAGGTGTTTTTTTTTTCTTCTTCTTCTTTTTCTGATAGAGAACATTAGTTATTCATCGCAATTACTAGACAATCTGCAAAATCGCACAATATACTACGACGGTTGCCAACTCAACCTGCAAGGAAAACTTGGAAATGTGTTAGAGAAGTCAGAGATTTTAGCAAAACAAATATGTAAAAACTGAAAAATTCAGAGAATTTAACCAAGAAATATGTAAAAATGTGGAAAAATCAATTAAATTTTTTTTTCTTCTGAAATTCAAATTCCAATGAATCAAAAAATGGCCAAAAATCGAAAAATATATAAATACCCTAAAAGCTCTAAAAAAAAATGCCTCACGAGAGCACTCAACTGGCCCCAGAAGTCCCGAAAAGCACAGGGATTCAAGAATTTTTAAAATTCGAAAAAATGGTGGAAAACAGGATTGTCACTCAATCTGGCAACCTAGGAATGTCAGAGAATATTAGAAAAGTTTAAAACAAAAACAAAGTCAGTGACAACTAGAGCTAACAACAGCACGGTAAAATATAATGTATAGACTTATTTCACATTTTTATTACCACAGTGTATACAGGTGTTGTTTTTCATAAAAACCTGGAAATTATCTAAAATTTGGTATGGAAAACCTTGAAAAGTCAGAGAGAACTTCAAAATTAAATACGTTTGTCCAAATATGTATAGCAATTACGTAGCAAACTTAACAGACCGTAAAAAATGATGTGCCCGTAACAAGTGAATTAGATCCACACGTTTAGGAACGAATGGGGTTTTTTATATAAAAAAAATAGATCGAGAAAGGTTGTTTTATAATCCTTATTAAGAGTGTGTAATTAAGAGTGTTTGGTTCTAATTCTAAATCTCAATGTATAAGAGTTATGTACGTAAGGGTTAAAGGGTATGTGGGGACAGTAAAATCACAGAAACACAAGACTTGTGACACTCAAGAGGGACAGAGAGAGATAAGAGAGGACACAACAGGGTGGAGTAAGTAGTTTTTAACATTTTTTTTCTTCCATTGGAAATGATGTCTTCTTGTTGTGTCATGATGATGTCTATTTGTTCTTATTAATTTATGACAGAATAATTCCAGGGTTGGGTAAGTTATTTTCATTTTTTGAAGGTCCTTTAGCTAATTAAGACGTGGGTTGAACACATTTTTTTTTACTGCAGGTGTTCATCTACATTTTAAGTAAAAAGAGAAGAAACAAAAATACTGAGTGACATATTTGTCGTGATTTATTGAATTGTTGTTTAGGATAGGAATAACTTTGAAAACCAGATTTGTATTTATTATAGGAAACCGAATTAATTAGCTGAGCCTGAATGTCAACTTCAACTGTCTCATTTGATCATTTTTTTTTAAGGGCACTCGGGGGTCGTGAAGTTTTAGTTAAAATTTCGGTGTAGGAAATGATTTGGAACGGCCTTGACATGGCCCAGTGCCAAAGGGGAGGGGAGGGGGGGGGAAGGAAGGACTTTGGCTTGTTTATAGTTTAGTTTACAGGAAATTTGTCTGTCGAGTTAATAAAAGACTTAAAAGTTTAAAAATATATTTAAAAAAAGTTAAATCCAAAATGTATATAAACAGAGAGAGAGAGAGAGAGAGAGAGAGAGGGGGCCAAGTTTTGTCTCTTAGAAAAAAAAAAAATTGCAATAAAAAAATGGAACACAAGAAAGAAGTAAAGAAAAGAAAAAGTGAATTTCACTTTTCTTGTGTTGTTTGTTTTGGAACCGAAACCTGGGATTGATTACTCGGCTAATAAAAGAGTTAAGAAGAAGAAGTGATAAAAAACACACTTGGTTACGAAGCCATTTATAATATAAGCCCACCAGATAAACGTCCGGATTAACTTTTGATTTGGATCACAATTTCCTGTTTGTCCGAAACATGATCATGATTTTGTTTTTTTATTATATCTCTTCTAAAGTTCTAATACCTGGGCCAATTTAAAAAAAAAAGCTTATTAATCTTGTTGAGATTTTTAAACAAATGCAATCAATCAATCTCAATTGTACAGGGTGTCCCAAATGTCATCACCTTATTTGAAGATGCCGCCATTTTGTTTTTAAACGTGTTCTGGTCATATTTTGTTTACAGTTGTGTAGCACAAGTAGTGCAAAACATGGGAACGTGTGGAAATTGTGGCTATTTTTATTCAAAACATTTTATCTCGCTGTTTTGGCGAGATTCACTGGCCACTAAGGTCACCCGATTTCAATACAGGCAATTGTGCCCAGCATTAGAATTTCTTTTGCTCCACTCTTTTATGAACGTCATCAATTTCTAATTGGTTTGTTACTTGGTCTGACGTCATAAAAGGGCGGAGTAAAAGAGATTCTAATGCTGGGCAAAATTGCCTGTGATTTCAACAGCGGTTACAGCCCCTGACTTCTACTTTTTGTGGGTTCATTTCAAAGGCAAAGTAAAGTGTACGCAGACAAGTCGTGGACACTAGAACATCATCTGCAAAACACAGTATTAGCCAAGAAACTGAGAATCTACCGGCCGAAATTTTTGAAGACCATGATGGTAAATGCAATAAAACAAGCCTTACTTTTGCACAGCGACCAGCGGAGGAGGCCGCTTGGCCATTTTGACAATAAAAAAAATATAAGAACATGTTTTCTTAACAAAACAAATTCCATTATTTGTAATTATTTTCAAAGTTATAGGCACACACCAAATCAGATGATGACGTATGGGCCACCCTCTATAATTTCAGATGCTTATCAGGGTGTCCTATCTTCTATAACAACAGTATAGCACAGGAATTGGATTTGAGACGAGAGAGAAAAACACACACAGCCAATCATATTTATTTTGATTTAAATCGGATTTTGTTGAGTGAATTGACTGAATTACATTCATCATATTAAAATATGTTTTCAAAATAATATTGAAATATGAACTATTCATATTTACAAAAGAGAGAGGATTGTGTATTTAATTTATTCAACTTTATGACAGATTTTGAATTTAATACATTATTATTGACTTAATAATTATAATAGAAGGGGGGGGGGGGGGGGGTGGAGGGTCGTGCACGAGAAAAAGGGTAACCGTTTCTCAATTTGTGGCTCTCATTATACAATTGGATGGCGTTTAATTGTTTGTTGAGGCTACGAATTGAGAAACGATGTAGCACGGCATTGGTATGGTTGTTGTAGTCCATAAAACATGGGATCGTGTGTTTGGTTTTCGTTTACATTCTAATTCTACCTTTTCGCTCATAATGTAGTTATTTTTTAATCGTAATTTAAAGAGCAACTTTGCACTCAAATATATTATTGGAACATCCACTGATACTTTTTTTGCATAACGAAATTTTGAAAACATTCTGAATGTATAGCCGAAATGCTAATTTGAAACTTATATATATATATATATATATATATATATATGATGAACACAAACAGTATAATTGAGTACTTAATGTACTTCAAATTACGGTTCAAAAAATAATTGTGCGCAAAAAAGAGAGAGAGAGTAAAAGAAGACCGAACCGCATTCAATGTTAAACGACTATACTATGTATTGCATCATACTTGTCTCAGGCATTGAGATAGCCGCCTTTTAAGATAATTTATGAACACAGGCATCTGTAGACAGCTTTAGAATTTCTTTGGCTCCGCCTTTTTATGAGCGTCATCAATTTCTAAGGGCGGAGCCAAAAAAATTCTGAAGCTGTCTACAGATGCTTGTTTTATGAACACCTGATTTTGGAATCCTGATTTTTTTTGTCTTTCAGGAGCAAAATTAAGAGACACTAGAAAACATTTTAGAAACTAGGAGAATAGCGGAATCATTTAAGGCAACCAACCAACAACCAAATCATGGTCACGTGACAAGAAGTTTGTTGTTGGCACACCAATGGTTGCTTGTTCTGATCACTGTATTGAGTAGAGGCAACGTTCACTTACTACTGTTGCCAACTACTATAATTTGGTGCCTTCAAAAACAGTGGTGGCGCTAGTGTAGTGTCACCAGCAACAGTTGCTGGATCAGTGGCGTAGCTAGGCTTGGTTGCGCCCCCCCCGCCACTCAAAACGTTGCGCCCCTTTACCCGGCCTCCCCACATAGCCCTCATACTTGGTCTGAACAATAGTAGAAACAGTCGGAAGGTTAGAAAAGGTTAGGAAATTAAACTTGTTGCAGGGGCCTTGGGGGGGCGGAGCCCCCATATTTTAAAGAATTATTCAAACAAATTTGTCTGTTGTTCTGACCGTTCCTCCCGTTAATCAAATTAGGGAACAATCGAACAATGGACTAATTTGATTTAAGAATTCTTTAAAAACTGGAGGCTGCGCCCCCAATCACCCTGCAACAAGCTTAATTTAACAAATTTTAACTAAACCTAACCTTCCGACAATTCCTACCGTTGTTCTGACCGTTCCGCCGTGCCCATTGATCTCTATGAAGATTTACTGGTGCAAGTATGTAGTTATTAAAAGTAAATATTAAATGAACGTCGATTTATTTTCGAAATTAACTGAATAAATTAAGCGAGCGATTCGGAATCGCTCATTTCGTTTTTTGCGCCCCCAAACCTCCTGCCCCCCCCCCCCCCTGCAGTTGCGGGTCTTGCAGTTGCCTAGCCACGCCCCTGTGCTAGATACTGTCACTGTTTGCAAGCTTGCATTGTTGCCTAGTTTGCGCCTGGCCTAAAAAACCCCATTCATTCCAGTCTCTCTCTCTCTCTCTTCAATTCTTGCGCCTGAAAGATGAAATAACCAAGCGGTCAAGAGGCTTTTTCCCCACTTTAAAACCACGCCTTAATCAGTAAATTACTATTTAATGTATTTGATGTGTTAAGACAACAACAAAAAAATGGAATATTTTTCTCTTGAGAGAAAAAAAAAGTCAAGAAAATAAAAACAAACTTGATTTTTGTTTAAATTTGAATAAAAAAAATGTTTTGATCCTGAAATACCATATTGATGAGAAGAAGTCTGAAATTTCTAATCCAATCTTGTCTTAATGTGAATAGCAAATCAAAACCATATAAGAAGAAGATTCATTTCACTTTTTTCTTCATCTTTTCTGGCTTTTTTTCTTTACCTTTCAACGAACGACTGGAGAAGGAAATTTGATGAGCCACAGATTGGATGGATTGAGGGAGAAGGGGGTTCCTCCTTCCCACCTCCTCCTTCCCATCTCCTCGTCGCCTACTTTCAATTTTTTATGCGTGCGGCGTGTGTGCGTGTCTCCTCCTATTATAAACCGCACATATAATACATCCTATATATCTCTACCTATAATAAACTGTAATATCATAGTCTGAGGAGGAGGCTTCAATCTCGGCTACATCATTTTTTTTTCTTCTTCCTCTCTCTCTCTTTAGGTCTAATAAGGCTTTCAATTTGGTTTTCTTTTGCGGTTTTAGCTTCTGAAATGAAATTGGGGAGGAGGAGGAGGAGGAGAAGGATGAAAATATAGGTAGATATCAGATAGTGATTATCCCATCCCATTACTACTACTATATCCTCATCCTTAAACCACCACCACCACCCTACAATTTAACCGGATTCCAGGTTTGCCTTTGGAATGAAATGGCAATTCAAACGAAAAAGAGGAGGACTTCGAATGTAAAAATGATGAATTTTTCAGATCCAATTAATGCCACACATATTTTTTTTAAAGTTTTCTTTCATCTCTTTTATTCTAATGAAGTATTAAGTGAGCTTGAAGTAAATTGCAGTCAAAGTCTGTGTTTTAAGCAGACAGAAATTGGATGAATCGACCTGAATTTCTATTTCTATTATATATTTTTTCGTTCTTTCTATCTGTATATTCTTTTTTTTTTTTTTCTCTTTGTTGTTTTCTTCCACTTGAAAAGACAGGCTTAAAAAGCAACAACTATTACCACTAAATTACCTACTTGTTCATCGCCATGTTCTTAATTTGAGTTTTCATCTTCTCTTTTGAGTGTGGACGCTTTTTTTCCCCCCTTCTTTTTCTTCTTTTTCTTCCTGTAAACACTTCACAAATTGGATGTGGATTGGCAAAACGTCTGCGTCTTGTGTGTGTTATGGTGTACTACCGTATACTTGGTGTGGTGGTGGTGGTTGGGGTGTACGTGTATGCCATTCGGGTTTGCCAAATTGCCTTTTTTATATATACATACACACACATTGATTGCAATGTAAACATGTACTTTTTGGTGGGTTAATCCATGAAGAAGAAGAAAAAAATCACTGTTATATACTGCATTACATTCATATATAATTGGTGTGTGTATGTTTGTTCGTGCGTGCGTTGACGTTCATAACTACCTTTTCGAGTAGAAAAAAGTTAGATCAAACTTATAACTGACCTCCTACTGAAAGCTGTTACACACATAAACAGAGAAAGAAATCTAGAAAAAAAGAAAAATGCAATTCCAATTGAACTTCAGTAAACCCTCCAATCACCTGGAGAGCCCAATGTGTGTGTAGTGGTAGAAGGGATAATTCCCAATCACAAATTCAATTCATATCAGTACACCATGGAATCGGATCGAGAGCCAATGTGGCAGAAGCATAATTTACTATCATAGCTCTCTCTCTCTCTTCTTGCTTGTCATTTAGAGGAAGTTCTTTTTTTTTTTAAGACTTTCATCCATCATCAAAACGGTCAAATTGAATTCGTTCTGAAACAGAACTTTTATGTGCTGGAAGAGAACTCCGTATAGTCTAAATGCATTTGGAAAGAAAGACCGGAAATATGCATCAGTTGTAGCTAGGCTTGCCACGCCACCTTTCCTCTTTTGTGGAGGACAGTCCTCCATTCGGAAGGAATGTCCTCCGACCAGGACCGTCCTCCATGAAGGCAAACTTGTCCTCCACATAATAAATTGTATAAAACCTTAAATACGTTTGTGGAGGATGGTCCTGGCCGGAGGACAGTTCTTCTGAATGGAGGACTGTCCTCCACAGGTGGCAAGCCTAGTTGTAGCTCTTAATTCTTTAATAAGTGTAGAAGTGCTCTGTTCTGTGAAGCTAGCATGCGTTCAAAAAGGGACCGAGGCTTTACTCAGCTATACGGTTTGCTGGTGATTCCAACTGAAGTTCATCTAGCATGTGGTTGTTGTTACACTGTCGGACAATTCAACAAATCTTGCAGCACTACACTGTACCTTTTCTATTTCATTGTACTAGATTAACTAGAAAGAGAATCCAAATTGGTAAATAATATTCTAATAAAGGTCTGACAAGAGTATAAAATAACAAGAGTCGCTTATTTTCTGTACAAATTTTTAATGTCTGCTGTACAAACCCTTAGCCTTTGTTTGGGCTTTGCTTACTGCTTTAAAATGGAACTGCACGCACACTTGACTATAAACGTAGCATAAGGTTGTCCTTAACAAATATACCAGTTCAGACAAAGATACCCATAATTTTGATGTAAACTTTTATTTTAGAAGCAGAACTTTAAAAAAAGAGACTATATATAATTAGAAGGGAATGCTTTATACTTGGGTAGAGGTGACCACTCTAACAAAGTTGGAGAGATTTTTTCACAAACAGATTCTTATTACTGGTCATTTGTCCCTAGGGCGATTCGACAATAGAACTCGCTTGCTGGGGATTTTGTGCAGGAAAAACGTATTTTATGGGAGTCATAATTTTGTTTTGTTTTGACAATGCATATATTTGCAGCATTAAAATATATTGAAATTATTGTTGGGTTTATATCAATAGGGTTTTATATTTTCTGGTTTTGACAATGCATTTTCTATGCTGCACTTGGACTCTTGTCCCTCTGCCATAGGCCTTTATGGCTGCTTGCAGAGTAATTTTTCAAATTCAAATTCAAAACTTTCCCAATGGCTATCTATATTTTTAAAAAAAATAAACTTTTTAATGTCAATTTTTTAATAAAAGGTTAATTTTCTCAAGATATATCCCTTACTGCCAATCAACTATTCTATTTTCTTTTTTTATTACCAATTTTGCTTCTGATATGGAAGTTTATGGCAACTTTATACAACAAAAACAACTGTTGAGAGGCATCTGCTTTTTGACCTCCATTGCTCTAAAGAGCATATAGGATCATGCAAGAAAAGGGACAAAAAAGGATGTCTGTATGTCCTGAACCCCGAGTTTGTGAGTCGAAACATCGAATTTTCATGTTTCATGTGCATGTGAACCAGAAGAGCGGGAATGGACTGTTGGAATTTCTAAATTTCCAGAGATATCTGGAGATGTTTTCAATTCCAGTGTGCACTGCACGCTTCAAAAGTTACGCCGTTCAGAGTGGACGTAGTTGAAGTGTAACTATGGTTCTTCATGAAATTTTAACTTTGAGAATTCATTGCAAGTGATTCATGGGTTTTTATTGCCCTCGGAAGTCTGTTGGGTCCTCCTGAGTTTATTTCAGTGCTTTACGGGGCATCTAGATGTTTTGAAAATTTTCCAAGAGAGGAAATGGGAAATCGGGCGTACACATTGCGCGCATGCGTGCACATGTGCATACGCATGTAACAATGAAAGAAAATTGGTTTTATATATGAAAGCGTATATTAAAGCAATAGAGGTCTGTTGGGTTCCCTGAATCTCTTGTTTTTGGTTAAGTTGGTTTCCAAAGGGAACGAATTACAAGTCACCTTTAGAGTGAATAAGAGCGAATTAAATAGGATCTAATGTGACTTTGGATCAACTTCTGAAATATATACCCTCCAAATGATAAGCTCCTAAATTGAATATCAGACGACGACTAATCTGGGGACAAAAGAAGCTAAACTGTCCTGAAAGATAAACAAAAGAGTATTTAAGTATTGACTCTTGTTTAACAATGGAAAAAAAAACACCATAGGTTTTTGCCCTCGATAACCCTGATATATGAACTCCTAGGCCTCTACTTTTACTATATAAAAACACAAATCCACAAAATAAGAGGAGGGGGGGTGGGGGTATTTATGTTCAGGCACTGATTTCTTGATGAAATATATGAAAATAAATACTCTCTGGGTGGTGGTTTTGGCGGGGATTCATTTGCTGAAGAAGAAGAAGGAGAAAAAATAACACCACAATTGCTACACTTACTGCATTATTTATTTTTTATGCGTGTGTTTCAAAATAAATGTTTTCTTCTTCTTTTGGTGAAATATGAAACTGTATTTTTTTTTTTGTGGATATATTTTTGTATTTTCGTCTATCATCATCATCATCATCATCATCATCATCACAATCACACTAAAAAAAAATCGTGGTCGTCTTCATGTTTTGTGAGACAATTTTTGTTCTCGTTTTCATTTCATTTTCTAATATAGCGTGAATATTCATATATATTTATATATTTACAACCTGTACGTCTGCAGTATAACAGGGGTTTTTTTATAACTTTTTAGACGTTTTTCTCATTTTCTCTCATTTTCCAAAATGAAAAAAAAAACGTCTAAAAGAAAAGAAATACGTGTTGTTCAGAGGAAGCGAAAGAAATTATTGATGGAAACTTGTTTTTTTACGTGTAGTGTTGAAAAGTAGTTACAAGGAGGAGTTTGTTAGCAACTAAAAAAGGCTCGTTTTCACGGCGATAGTTCTTTTGTGAGAGTAGCTGTCATGAAAATGTTCACTCTCACGATAAGCAACTGTCTAACCATGTCTTTGAAGTAAACGTGATATAGTTCTGTCATGACAGTGTGACGTCTACTTCAAAGATATGTTTGAGTCAACAACAGTTGTTGCCTCTCTCTCTCTCTCTCTCTCTGTCCCCCTACAGAAGCCAAATTTCCCTACAAAGTGGATATTTCCCTACAAGCGCCGGTCACTCAACAACTATTACTATTGCTTGACAGTACTATCAGCTATCTAGTCAAACGAGAGTGTGATAGTGACTATCATGTGGTCTTCACGATGATAGTTCTCGCGATAGTTGCTCTCATGACAGCAACTATCATCGTGAAAACGAGGCTTTACTTAGAAACATGTGATGATGCTCTGGTTAACTAAACCCTGCTTGGTTGGAACAATTTACTTACAACGAAATAAGTTTAAAGTCAAAGAAGTGAAACATTAAGGAAAACAAGAAACGGAATGGTTTGTTATTACAGTAGATAATAGCAATGGTTGCCTGTGAATACTTGACCATAGCATTAATTAGGCACAGTCTTTTTTATATATGCAGTAGAAAAACTAGCTCTCTAGTCTCTAGAGAGACACTAGCTAAATTGGCTCAAATTTCTCGAGGAAATTAGGTGTAGCTTTGAACCTAGAATAGTTGAATAGTAGATAGTTGTTTTGAGGCTAGAAATTTTGAAGGTTCGCTGCAACTGCCAAAATAGTAGGCGTATTCTTTGCAAATTGCATCTTGAGGATTACTACCTGGGGAGCTTTGTAATTAGGTACCCATGGTCAAAAGGCCTTTCCCCAAGGGTACCAACAGTCGTTACCTAGAAAATGAGGGGCAGGAAAGGGGGTGGGGTTCAGTAATGTAGCTCAGAATACTCGGTGCTGTAACTATTTCCACTAGAAACAGCAGAAGCGAGATCTTGTTGCATTTTCATGGTGAGCTGTATTTTCTACCATTTATATAAGGATCATCTGTATTTGATCTGTTCTTTGGACGACCACAAAACACACCATTTCGTTTTTTGTTGCTATTTCTACTATCTTTTGAAAAGTCAGTACACGTCAACAATGACAACAACATCAGCAGCAGCAGCGCATCACTTCAAGTTACGTAGACAACTTCGGAGGATCCAATCAGTCCACTTTACAAAACCCCTGTAAGTCGATTTGAGTTTTTTGTTGTTGTTGTTGTTGTTGTTGGAAAACCTCACTATATGTTTGAAGATGGTTTCTTTGAATTTTCTTCTCATGTTCAACCAAAAAAAAAATAAATAAAAGAAGGCTTGATTGAGGTGCCCACAGGGCCCTCACTGAACTCAAAATGAAAGTAGTGTTCTTTCTCTCTTTCTCCCTCCCAATGATCCAATCGAGAGATTTTTTCCCCTGATATTTTTTTTTTCTTTTTCAGTATAGGTACTTGTAATAGATATTTTGACCTAATTTGATATATGAGACACTCTTAAAAGATTGATGAGAGAGGCCCTGGTTGGTTGGTTTGTTGTGTGTGTGACACACACACATGTGGGGCCCCTCTTCTTCCTCATTGAAACACTTCTTATAAATCAGTCAGTCTACGTTTTTCTTTAATCGAATCTCTCAGATTTGTTCAGTTTTGTTTTTCTCCTTTATTATTATTATTATTATTTTTGGGGGGTTCTCCAGGTCGTCTTTAAACCCATCGGCACTTCTTATTTTTTCGTTCGAAGTTCTTTTCTGCAGAATGTAAACTCTTTTTGTGTGTGTGTCTCGTACCATATTCTCCTTATTTTCAGTCGAATAAGTTCTCTCTCTCTCTCTCTCTCTACATAATAAAAGGGGTATCTAAATACAGAAACGAAAGAAAAGGTAGGCTGAGAGAGAGAGAGAGAGAGAGAGAGAGAGAGAGAGATGATCTCTCTCGTTGTATATTTAATAAACTGAATGGGTAACGTAGAGACTAGAACGATTTCCTGCGGAGTTCGATCATCATATCCCCCTCCCCTCCCTTTTTTTTTCCAAGTTCTTGCACACACACACACAAATATCTTGAGCTATATATTTCTATATATATAATATGAGAGAGAGAGAGAGAGAGAATGTAGTACTAGTAAGTAAAGTCTAGTACTTCTAAGCCAGTTCCACTTTATTTGCTCTGTCGTCTTTACACTCTTGTCTCTCATAACTCAAACACAGAAGAAATGAAGAAAAAAAGTCATATATACAGTAGATACACACACATGGTGTCGTCGTCAGTGTGGGTCTGTCATCCATACGATGACATTCTTATGTGCACGCACACACATACGTAGACGTAAGACGTAGAAGGAGAGAGAGAGAGAGACGCACACACGTGGACGATTTGAAAGACATCATCTGTGAAGTAGAACTCCCATGTGGTTCTCATTGATTGCCATCTTATTATGTGGCCCACCGTTGACATTTCTTTATTTTACCCCCGGATTGGGTTAAAAGGAAGTATTTTTTTTTTTTTTCTTCTTCTTCTTCTCCCCATTCTTCTGTCACATTTAGGGGCAAACCACCAAAAGCGATGATCTCTTCTGGGGTTTTTTCTTACACATGTGTCATTTAATTCTCTCTCTGTCTATCTTTCTATCTCTTTGTGTAAAATTTAAATGGAGATGGTTTCTGAACAGCTGATTTTAGAACTCTTGATTATTCAGTGTTTCAGGACCAAAATAAAGGAAAACTAGAGACTAGAAGGGTACCTCAATCACTTACGGCTGTCTTCATGTTTTGATAAATTGATAATCTTACAAAATAAGCTTTTTTAAAGTTGAGAGTCATTTTCAAACAGATAATAATAAAATGCTTATTTTTAAATATATCAACATTTCTGAACAGCTTATTTTCGAAATCTTGTCTTTTAAGAACAAAATTAAGAGATACTAAAGCATCTTAGAAACTGGAAGGGTAACTCGTGTTGATATCATTCAAAATGAACGTTCTATAGGCGAAAAATTACAACAACAAAAATATTGTCTGCTTAAAGTTGAGTTAATTTGAAACTCACATAATAAAAAAAGTTTATTTTGAAAGATTATCAACATGAAAATACAAATCTGACAGTTGTAATAATGAGAGTTGGAGAGGCGTTGATACTTTGAACAGATTTAATTGTAAATCTCAATATTTGAGCTTTTTTTAAATTCTAATTTCGAGTTTAATTTTGACCGTTTGATATTCCTTTTTGAATTTTCAGTTTTTCCAAGCTTTTAAGTTGACATGAGGGTTGTCCGGTTTGCGTGGTGGACTTCTATTTCTCTTATTTTAACCAACTTCCCCATAATTACCTAGAGAGAAAGAGAGCTGCATTTTTGTACACTGCAGCCTCCTCTACTAGTGCGACCTGTTTAATATATCAAATTTTGACGGAGGATCCTCGAATGACCTCTCCAGGATCCGCCGTTATAGGAGGGGGGAGGGTACCTTAAATTAAACGTACTTTTCAACAAAATAGTCCCAAAAACAAAAAAACGCTTAATGTTAAGGCAGAAATAAAAGCTTGTACCGAAAAACATAGGTTTTTTATATTTTCTTTATGACATAATAATTAAAAAAAAATGATTCCTGTTTATATTTGCAGCCAAGAAAAAATATTCTATTTTATTAAATTTTAAAAAAGAACTGTTTCCAGTTTTTTATTTTTTTCTCTTTATGGTGCTTGCTTTGTGTTTGAAATCCATAATAGAATTTTTGGTTCGCTATATGATAATAATGGTGGCGATGATGATGGTTTGGTGGGGGAGGGTGGGCGGGGTTTGGTGTGACCTTTCTTATTATTGAATGTGTTTACATTCCGACTTTGTTGTGAGGAAGGCAATATATGTGTGAAAAATTGCTTGAAACGGAAATGGTCATCAGTAAAATTGAGGGACTGTGACAGACGTGACATTTGAAAATAATGTTCGCTTTTTTTTTAGGGGAAGCAATAGAGAAAAATTACATTTTCAAGGAGAACCAACGAGAGAGAGAGATGACTTTTGTGTGTCAATAATACGTTTTTTTTAAAAATAGTTAGAATGTTGTATTGGGGGGAGGGATCCGTTGATGATAATGATGCTGATGGTCGCTGGCCGCCGCCGCCGCCACATCCTAATTCTAAAACATCAAAGTGATCTTTTTTGTTGTTCTTCTTTTGTTGAAATGTCAACGTCATCACCCAACATTTCTTCTCTAAATTAAAGAAATGAAATGAGATAATCAATAAACTTTGTTTGTTGTCTGACCAAAAAAATTCCGAAAGGAAATGAAGAACTGAAGGAAGAAAAAGTTAAGTTGAATGTTGTTTACGTCCAGACGTTTCCAGACATCACAACAAAAGCACGATTCGAAAATCGAAGCCATTTATTTACAGAGTAATATTTAGTTGGCTCAACTAAGTATAAAGCAAATAAATCTCAGGAAGAAATTTTGAATTTCAGGATCTTGTCAAAAAAAAATGTTTATTTTTAAGACAGATGAAGATGAAACTTTTCAGCTGAAGGTTTAGTAACAAGCTGAAGATGAACATTTTGTAGCTGAAAAGGAACATTATGTAGCTGAAGATGAACATTTTGTAGCTGAAGATGAACGTTCGTTGTGTAGCTGAAGATGAACGTTCGTTGTGTAGCTGAAGATGAACGTTTGTTGTGTAGCTGAAGATGAAAGAACGTTCGTTGTGTAGCTGAAGCTGAATGGAACAAACGCCAAACTGAACAAGCGCCAAACTGAATAACCGCCAAAATGTGATGAACACATTGTTAGGTTAGGTTTGGTTTGGTTTGGTTAGGTTAGGTTAGGTTAGGATTGGTTAGGTTAGGTTAGGTTAGGTTAGGTTAGGATGTTCTGTTTGTAAATCTGCACAGTCTGACGTCTATAAAAGCTCACAATATTTGGACCATCAGAATTTACAAAAAACCTGAATAACCGCCAAACTGAATAAACGTCAAATGGAACAAACGCCAAACTGAATAAGCGCAAAATGGAACAAACGCCAAACTGAATAAAAGCCAAAAATTTGGCGGTTATTCAGTTTGGCGTTTGTTCCATTTGGCGCTTATTCAGTTTGGCGTTTGTTCAATTTGGCGCTTATTCAGTCGCCCCGATGAACATTGTGTAGCTGAAAAGGAACGTTCGTTGTGTAGCTGAAGATGAACGTTTTGTATCTGAAGATGAGCATTGTGTAACACAAAATATGGCATAGCCACCTATTGGCCACCATGACACTACTTTTCATCGTCAGCTAAAAAATGTTCAGCTTCGGTTCGTCACTAAAATACACACCTTTAGTGTTGTGGGCCAGCATTGGGGTTGGTTGAACACAAAGTAGCTGAAAACACACCCTCTCGTATTCAGCTACTAGCTTGAACGAGCAACAAAACATATTTCCGTCTCTTCAGCTTCACACAAAAGTAGAAGAAGAAATCCACCTTAAAATAAATACTTTTGCCAGATGAACTCTTATCAAAGTTTCTTCGTGTTTTCAAGTCACTTTAAGCTCAGATATTTTACGTATTGAATTTTTTTTTTTTGGTAAAGTGCTAAAAAATTGAGAGGGTGGTTGGAGGAGGAAGTGTGATCTATGTATAACTTCCATTAAAGATGGTTGTTATTGGATGGATGGATTGAGAAGGGATTTAATATTGAGCGAGAAACTGAATCGTGGAAATTATTGGCACTTTTTTTTTTTTGCTTCTGAAATTTTTTCTTTCTTTCTTCGTTCCTTTTCATTTGTTTTTTTGTCGGTTGGAGACTTATGTGTTTTTGCGTGTGCAATCATCGATTTGTGGGAAGACTTAAAATGTCCGCAACCGATCACGGATTTTGGCAGCAAAAGAAAAGAAAAGAAATGAAAGATTGAAGGAGAAAGGCAATGGATGGATGGATGGATATTCTTTTTGATTTTTTTCATTTTCGTGTGTTTTGAGCTCTTTAGATCTTCTTGATGGAGGAACCTTTTCGCATTTTTTTTTGTGTGTTCCTCATTTTTTTTTAACGTTGAAATGACCTTTTTCTCGAATTTGTTCAGTGCGATATTTGTACGAGTGACATCATGCGAAAGAGAGAATTGATGGAACCATCCATCCATCCATCCACTCGTATATTCAAGTGGAGACTTCTTTTTCCGGGATCTTTTCTTAAGTCTCAAGTTGTGACTTCCCGTTCTTTTTCTTTCTTGGTCGTTTTCCAAGAAGCTTTTTTCTCATTTTCAAATGAGAGTCAGAGAGATTGAAGAGAGAGGGAAAGAGAGAGAGAGAGAGAGAGAGAGAGAGAGAGAGAGAGAGAGAGAGAGAGAGAGAGAGAGAGAGAGAGAGAGAGATATTACTTTTGTGGTTCTGAAGTTTACTGATTCCAGGAGCCAAATTAAAAAAAAAACCACACAGTAAATTCTTAAACAAAAAAAAAGACTTGCTTGAAAGTTAGTTATTTTCTAATGTTTTATTAATATTTCTGTGGTGTGTTTCATCGCAAATGACACGGGGGTTGGAGGTGGAGACTAGCAGTCTCGAGAGCAGTCTGCATCTTAATAATGGAGTGATGCGCACATCCCTCATCAGTTTCCTGCACATTTCAACCTCAACTATAGTTGCCGCCTCACAGTAAGATGAAGCCCGTGACGTCTTAAGCTGTCAATACATGGTCAATTTTGGCTTGTCAATCAATGCGCGTATAGTAACGTACACATTTCTTCAAAATTTAATGCTTTTTTATGATGAAGAAGCTGAGCAATTAGTAAAAAAAGGATAAAAAAGAGGCACGGGCCACTCAAAACATCAAAAGAAAATGAAAAGATTGACAAGCCGAAAGTGACATTCATTTATTGACAGCTTTACGGCGTGGCAACTGTAATAACCATTTTGGTAGTTAATTTGGTTGGGGGTCACTACAGCTACCAATTCTCACAAGCGCTACTAGGGGGAGAACAGCTACTTGGGTCATTACAGCTACCAAAAAAAAAAATAGGGGGAGAAAATATAGACCTTTTTTATCACTTTCTCGACACTACCGCTAAAAAAAAAATAACCCTTTCTCCCTAACCGAACCTTACCCAACCGAACCTTAACGATCCTAACCAAAAAGTACCGATACTAACCGAAACGAAACGAACCGAACCTAACCGATCCTAACCAAATCTAACCGATCCTAACCAAACCTAACCGAACCTAATCGAACATAATGAAAATTAACTGAACCGAATGTAATCTAAACTAAACGTATTGATAAATAGAAAGGCCTATATTTTTTGGTAACTGTAGTGACCCTTGGTAGCTGTAGTGACCCAGTTAGCTGTAGTGAGCCAGTCCCGTTAATTTGGGGTGGAGGTGTATGATATTAATTTGGTGTCCTGTAAACGCAGCTGAGATGATTCTTGAGTTCATATTTTCGTCCCAATGGAAACAAGGTTTTAACATTAATTTAGTAAAGTCTTTTTTTGCGCTTAATTCCTCTTCCAAATGAATTTGCTACGATCATTTTTTCATTCTATTTTTTTTTCTCGCTACTTTCACGTTACTGCTAGCTTCCAACTATTGGCGTTGTACTGTATTTAGAATGATCACAATCTGGAACACACCCTGTAAACTTTGATGTAATCGCTTAGCCTCAACCTCCAACCCTCGTTGCTGTTCTTTGTGTGTTGCTTGCTGCATTGGTTCATTTATTCAGGGATTATTACTTTCTTATTGCATTTTATTATTATTACTCGCTTTTATTTAGCTTCATTAATTTGTCTGTTTGTCCACCGCCACCTTCTGAAATACACTTGACGGGGATCGAACTCATGACCAACGCAAGAGTGGATTACATTTAGTTTTACTTTTTAGACACCTTTTTCTCATAAAAGCGAATATCACAAAAAAAAAACCATGGTTTTTGTTTAATTTTCTTGTTCTAATTTACAATCTTAATAAAAAGCTTCTATCTTTATTAAATTAATAGAAAATGGAATTATATTTGCATTTTTTTTTTAATTTTCTCTATTCAGAAATTATTTTTTATTTTCAAGTGTTTTCATCTTTCATTTCAAATTGCGATTTTCTTGTTGTTGTTTTTTTCGGCCGTCAGTTAGGAACCGGTTTATTTCTTCTTCTAATTGTTTTTTGTCTTCTTGTCGCATTATTTTTTTTAGATCCCCTTATTAAATATAGACTGAATGAGTAAGAAAATAAAAAGATTGTTAAAAGAAAATATCCGTCGGCTGATAAAATGTCTTGTTTTCGTCGTTTTTTGTTTGGTTTATTCTTTTCTTCTTCTTCTTTTGCAATGTGGATTTTGGTGACAATCTTGCTAAGAGATGAGAGAGATGAGTAGTAAAAGTAGTTACATATGAAATGAGATTGCATCAAAGACATTCTCTCTCTCTCTCAATCTATCTCAATATATTGTATGTATACATGGATATACACAGTATAGATTGAGATACAGGTAGAGAAAGCAAAAAAAAAAAGTATTAGTAAGACATGAAGATTTCTCTCTCTTATGTAGTAGTGGTATATACTAGAAAAAGCCTTGAAGGAAAAACAGCAATTGGTTTTCATAGCTTTCTTACATTTATGCGAGCTCTCTCTTCTAGATTCTGGTTTTTCTTTTGACATTCTTTCTTAAAATTACTTCCTAAGGAGAGAAAAAACGTACTGTATATTAATATATGTACATGTCAGCATCATTTTACTGTGTAAACGGATGCGCAAGGAAGAGAAAAAGTGGGTTTCAAGAGCAAAATAAAGTGAGTTTAGAGTCGAATTCTTAATGATTGCTAAGTCAAAGCTAAGGCTAAACTCATGAACTTTTGATAAAAAGTTTTATGTAAAAGTGGATGAGTTTAGCACTAGCTTTGACTTAGCAGTTATTAAGAATATGACCCTTTGGTTTCTAAATACATTAAGGGAAATTTTGTACTTGAACGTCACAATCAACTTTTAAACCCCTTCTTCAGCAAAGTTCTAAATTAAGAGAAAAAAAATCTTAATAATGCAGGGTTTTTAAACTCGTATAAATGAATTAGCTTAATATACTTCTTAAATGCCATGCTTTTTGCAAGGGAAGTTGCTCGTTACAGAAGTGCTGTTCCTAGTGGTAAAAAACTGCACGTCATAACGTTGTAACAGCCAATAGCACTTCAAATGGCAACCTAGCCGGTCACTTAGTGACTATAATCACTTTGTGAACGTCAACAATGTGAATAATAGTATCAACTTGTCAGCATATGTTACATGTTGACATGAAGTGCGGTTTGGTATCTACAACGTTTTCGGAAATGTGTAGGCCTACGCTTCAAGTATAGTCCCGTACTAAACCGGCCCAAATGTGAAAAAATCGTGTAGAGAAAAAAAGCCTTCTTTTTACAGACATCTGTAGACAGCGACAGAATCTTTTTTGGCTCCGCCCTTTTATGTGCGTCAGACCAAATATCAACCAATTAGAAATAAAAATGGCGGGGAATGTGACATCAGACCCTGTAACAAACCAATTAGAAATTGATGACGCTCATAAAAGGGCGGTGCCAAAGAAATTCTGAAGCTGTCTACAGATGCCTGTTTCTTTTTTTTTTTTTTTTTGGGTTGCCAAACAAATGGCTTCATCCTTGTTTTCAAGTCCACTTTTGTTGACGTTATTAATGGACATTCCTTTTAGCCTATCGACCCATTCAGTTTATTAGGTTATGACTAGTTTTGTTTCATGTGTGTGTTATGCATTGGAGTTATTTTATTTTTTCTTGTTGTATATATTTTTATACTAGTCTAGAAGGGCCTCACCTCTAAAATCCATATATATATATTCTGTTTGTATCTTTGATGCAAAAGCTATTTCGAGATTTGTAAACTAACTTCCATATATATCGAATTGGAGAGAGGAGGTCAGCATATTTTTAGAGTTGTGTTTACTATAGAACTCGTAAAAAAAGCGTTAAATTCATACAGTTTTCCTGTTTGAGGGTAGTTTGTGTGTTTGTTTTTAAGTTTACAACATTGTGTGTATGTGTGGGCTCTCTTTCAAAAGTTTATATAAGAAATCAGCTCAAGGTGGAGGAAAGGGGGAAGGAACAAAATGTCGTAAAAGTTTTCCCCTTTTTTATGGTCAGTTTTTCCTCTATGGAATTTTTTTTAAAGTTTCATTTCACCTTTTTCTTCATCCAAATCCACAATATTATTTTGCCTCAACACAAAATTATAGCAATAGAAATAAATATATATATATAAAAAAGTATCATTGAATTTGAGTGGATGGAGGAGGAGGAGGATAAAAAAGTGACAAAATTGTGACCCTTGAAGTTCAAAGGAGAATAATAATAATATTATGGTTAGAAAAGGAGAGATAAGAGAGAAAAAAACGTCAAGAAAATGTTGATTGACGCGTCAACAATGTAAAATTGTCAATCTTGGATGTCAAAGATGATCATCAAAACGGGAGACATTGCTTATCGGTGTTATCACACTTGACACTTGTGTGCGTTCAGTTCCTAAGCGCTTTTTTGAAGATACTCCATGGAGAAAGGTTGCTACGTGCGGAGGAGACGCTTTTTGATGTCATAAATAGGTCAACTTTCTAATATAAAAATCGTTTTTTTATATAAATTATTAAAAGTTTGACATGCATGGTGCCTCATAGTAGTCTCGAGAAGCTTCAAATGTGTTTGGAACTTGAAGGCAACCAATATTTCGACACACACACAGAGAAAGAGAGGATGTGGAAAGGATGTATTTGACAATCGTTACATGCAGTATGTCTGCTGTACGACGGCATCACATTTGTAAATAACGTCTATTGTATTTACAAACGCAACAGTAAAAACGTCCATTACAGCTTAAATGATGAGAATTGTGACGACCCGACTGGGTCCGTCCACAATACCCCCGGATAAATTGACCATCTTACCCGGCACCAGGTTCTTCACGTGGACGGGATCGCACCCGTAGCAGCCCCTCACAGTTAAACCCCTGGGTAGTGTCGGCTAAACGGAGCCTCCCTAGATGGACACAACGGAACAAGTTGCCACGCCGAGAATATTGCGGTGGAACTCCGATTCCACCGCGAGCCGACACGAGTACTGGCCGAAATAGGACGGTGCAGGATGGTGAATTCCCCCCTCCCCGCGGTACTCCCTAAATGACCGGACACGACACAAGGAATTAAATAAATAAAATATATATTTAATTTACACTTAAGGCCGCTTATACTTCATTCTTTTCTGTTCAGTCTGTTCAGTTTCCATTCTGTTCTTTCCGTTGGGGGTCATATACTTAAAAAAACAGTTCAAATGTCCATTCCATTGGCATAAAAGGAATGGACAGAATGGATAGAACTTTGCTGAACTTTGGCGGGAAATCTGTTCATGGTAGCCAATCAGAATAACAGGACGTCATAAGCCACACCTTATCCTGTTTATTGTCCACTTCCTATTATGGGTTGGAGACCTGTGATGCCAGTTTCTCTTATTTTATTAAATAAATATGTTGCCAGTTTCCCTATCCTATTTTCCCTAAGTGTGGCCCTATGTGTTTCTTATTGGTCAGTTGTTCACGCTGTTCAGCTTAGTCATGGATAGTATATGAGCTTTCCTTTGACATGAACTGAATGAACTGAACGAACAGAACGGAAAGGAACAGAATGGAATAAAAAGAATGAAGTATAAGGCGGTCTTTACAGTATTGCAGTGGTTATATACAGAATTGGCTGGTCACTTCGACCAGCCAAGCTAAATATACAGAACAAAGGCCTAATGGCCAACAAGGCAAAAACCAGATGAGATTGGAGGCCTCCACCATTGAAGTTGACCAGTCTCCTGCCTCCAACACACTGCCCAGATTAAGTGGCTGACCAAACTATTTAATACCTTCTGGCAGCTCTGCCTGGAGGGGACAGTGGTCACTTCTGACCTCCCATTGACTCCAATGGTGAGAGGCCTGCTGGCACCAATGTGGCGTCCGTCCCAGCAGCCTACTGCAAGCTGCCAGGCAGACCACCATAGAGTTCATCTGCTCAATTAAAAAAAATTTGCTTGAGCAGACCAGGTTGTCACAAAATTACCAACAAACCACTTGTAAAAAGAGAATATTATTATTAAAGGTAGAATTCGAAACAATAATGGAGTCCAAAATGCCAGTGGAATTGTCGTCTCTCGATTCATTCAAAATAGGCCTGTTTATTTGTTCAATTTAGGCCTGTTCAATTGGGTGTTCCTTTTTGGAAGTAGTCTGTCTATACTTGCTCATTGGTACCAACATCCTTACCCAGTGCCTTTCCGACTTTCTTTTTAAAGCATTCCTGGAAGCCCTTTTTAAATTGTGTATAGAACAACACTATTGAGAACGTTTGTCATTACTGCTTGAATCATTTGTGAAAGCGACATTCTTTGATAAATACGGTTTTCAAAATTGAGAATCATCAAGCTGTAAACGATAAACTTTCGCAAACACTGTTCGAACCAAAAGGACTTCCAGGAGTGGTGCTTTCTGAATTTAGGAAATGTGGCAAATGCGATCTGGCAAAGGAGACTACTTTGAAGGAGACACACCATTGAATAGGATCATAGATAAGGCAATTATTACTTTTTACAGCACGACGACATTACCAGTTTGGGAAGTTTTTGATTCAACATCTTACGTGTTGTTGAAATTCGCTCTACTTATGAATCTACTACTAAGGTTACGGTAAAGATAGGAGTTTTTAAACGCAGCCAAAGCAGCAGTGATGTGAAATTAAAGGGGGTTATGGGGTCAGTATTATTCATTTTTTTAAAATATCTTTACTGGATGACCCGAATACATTTTTTTCCCAATTATATAAATAAAAAAAAAACACAAGTTCTTAATTTTGAACTCAACTATGACCAATAATGAGAAAGCCAAAAATAACTGCTGTTTTTTTTTATCAACGAAGACGATTAGTTAAGAGACTAGAATTCTGATTGGTAATCTTCTAATAATGTCTTAGATTTTAGCCTCAAACTAAGTCTTTTTGGCTAAAAAAAAGCCTATTTTTTTCAATTTATATTAATGAGTTTTGCAGTTTTAATTAAAAATTTGTTGTGAATTCTTTTCGATAACATTGTAATTTATACAAAAATGATAATAAGATGGTTATTTATTAAGAGGTGGGAGAGAAATGGGAGGAGGAGGAGATTTAAGTAACATTAAATGTCGAATGAGTAAATTGCTTCTTAGAATATTTGTTGTATGAAGTGGATTTAAGAAACTTAATTAAGTTTTCTGAATTTTTTTTTTTTTAAATTATATTAACCATTTTTTTTTTTCTTATATTTTTTTAACTTTAGTTTTCTTATTTTTATGTTAATTAAGAATGATGACGTCATCGTCGTCCTGGTTTTACAATTAATTAACTTCCGTCGTGGGGATTCTTAACAATTTTCTAAAAGATGAAATGAAAAAGAGAGAAAAATTGAAAATATTACAACAACGAAAAAAATGTTTCCTTAAGATTTATGACGTCACGTGATCAATTGAGCTCTTCTCTCTCTCTCTCTCCCTCTCTCTCTCTCTCTCTCTCTCTCTCTCTCAAAAGTTGAAATCCGTAATAATAATAATAATAATAAAGTTGTGTGCGTTGGGTTCGGGTTGCCAATAATGAATCATGACTTCTTTTTATAAGGTTGACATTTCTTATTGCTTGTCATTCTATTTCCGTTTTCGAATGTCTAATATCCACACACACACACATCATGCGACATGTCACACACATACATATATATTTCATGTCGTTCTCTTATATTGAGTGAGAGGGGAGGGGGGAGAAGGGAGGTTTATATAGAAAAATAAAATGAAACTCCATCCATCATTCATTCCAATGTTTCCTGAGTTCTTTTTCTTGGTTTCAACATAAGAAAGGAAGAAAAAGAACGTCTTTGGAATTTTTATGAATATTTTTTTTCTCTTTTATGGAATATATTTACTTGTGTTTATTTAGTTACATTCATGATGTAGTATTAAATACGAAATAATTTACTACAAGTTTCTCTCTCTCTCTCAATCTATCTTTCTCTCTCAGTGCATTAAGAAATAATTTTGATGACGAAGTAAGTTGCTTTAGGATTTTTAGGCTTCTTATTTATTTATTCTACCGAAGAGGAAAAAAAAGTAATTGGGTTTCTTGTTGAAAGTTTTGGGCTAAGTTAAATTGAAACATCATCTTGAGAATTTGTGGACGTAATTTGTAGTATATTTTGGTTAGCCAGAAGTGGAAAAGGGAGGGGAGGGGGCCCTCCGACCTCCCATTGTACAGAGTGTCGCAGAGCAGATACATACGAATTGTATAGGAAAATAAACTGAAGTTAACTAAACCTGACTAAACTTCTACATATGCCGCCGCCCCATTGGTAGCTGGAATTTCTTCCACTTTCTCTCCTGAGAAACACTCCGACGAGCTCCTCCAGATTGTTTTTAAAACCACTTCCAGTCGCCAAGAAACTCTTCGAACCATGCCTTAATTGTTCTTCCACATCAGGTGCAACTCCTCCGTATATTCGTCGGTAATTTCTTTTGCACTGAAATTGTTGGGTTTTGTTTCCGCATACCACACACTGCTGCTTGCGCAGTGTTGTGCACGCTCTTGTGGATTAGCCATTTTTGCTTCTTGCGACCGTGGCGCTGCATAGTGAGCGAGAGGTTAAATTCAAATTTCGTGAGATTTTTCTTTCTTCTGGTGCTAATTACAATCCATCATTTCTCATCATTTGTTTGTAATGAATCTAATGATAGATGGAAATGTGGAAGGTTTGAACGGAAACACCCTGTATAATCTCTAAGGGGCTCTTCCTTCTCCTTCTTTCCTAGGATGACAGGTTGGTTTTCTAGCCAGGAGTTCAACCAAAATGATTTTTCATTAATGAATCTCATGAATTAATACTTAAAATAGAAACATAAAGAGATTCACAATTTAAGTAAACAGCTAAAGCGTAAAACTGCTGAATAGCAGGTGCTAATTTCAAATTAAAATGCTTTTTTTTTTTTAAAGTCATCACTTTAATGAAAGCATTTACATTTTTTTATTAAAGAATGTACTTAATTGGTTTTTGGTGTCACTCATTTCATTATTTTCTTATCGATTAGTTATTTTATTTCTGCATTCTGCTGTGAATTTTATGATGGGAAGATTTATTTATCAAAAACAGGTGTGTTACATCTAAAATTAATACATTTTTCAAACGATGACGAGGGTTGGAGGTGGAGGCTAGTAATGCTTCTAATTAATTGGGGTTGGAATAATATTTACTTTAAGGGAAGAACAATTCTTTCTAATTGATTAAAAGGTTATCGGCGTGACTGAGATCAGGTATGATGCAATACCTGGTATAGCCGTTTAATATGGCGCCTGTTCCCGGGCTTTCAGTTACATTATTTTCGCACAAAGTTAAGTTTGAAATGTATTTTAAAGTGCAATAAGCACTCGAATGTATACTGTTCATCAACTGGTAAATTTGCATAATCTATATATGATTCTTTGTATTAAAAACCGTTTGAAAATAGCCTACATTGCTAATTTCCATAGACGTTTCTAATCGTCTATAGAAATTAATATTTAGGCTATTTTTAGATTTTTTTTTCAATAGAAACAAAATATGGTTATGCAAAATGATCAATTGATGGACATTATATCTGAATGCTAATTGCATTTAAATTGCATGTAAATGAAAGCCCCCAGAACACGCAACCTTTTAAACGGCTATACCAGGTATTGCATCATACCAGATCTCAGTCATACAGAATGTCAATTCTTAATAAGCTAGCAATGAGAGGACGTTAATCTGGACTCCAGTGCAAAACACTGACACACTCGATCTCTAATGTAATCCCTTAATAGTTAGCCTCCACCTCCAATCCTAGTCGTCGTTTGAGATGGAATCATATGCGAGATGATCGGCACTGCCGACAAAAAAAAATAAATAAAACCGTTATTTGATTTCTATTAAAATTTAAAAAGTGATTAAAAATGTAAGAAGACGAGAATGTTCACGAATGACACACCACAGACGGAGGAACGGACAGACAGACAAGAGAAATTGAAGAAGACACACACCTACCTACCTAAAAGCTAAAATTGTCATCTATATAACATAATAAAATGATAAAAGAAATGAGGCTAAAAGTGTACTTTAATAAGTTGGGTGGGGTCTTTTTTTTTGTGGGGGGTTTGTTGCTAGTTTCTTGTTGTTCAAAGTTGTCAGTTATTGATGGGATTCAGCTGCCAAGATCAGGTTATCGGAGAAAAAACACACAACAATAACCAAAAACCAATTTCATCGTCCATAGAGGAGAGAAGAAGAAAAAAATCGTTTTCATCCTTCAATTGATGACCGGATTTTTTTTTTCTTCTTCTGCTTGGCGCAAGTTGTTAAATGTTTAATTTTGTAAGAAAATAGGTCCACCCCAATTTCTTCCCCCCCCCCCCCCCCCCACCACTTTCCAATTTCTTTAACCACTTTTTAAGAAAGTTTAAACTTGGAAAGAATCCACCTTTTCTAGAAAAAAAAAAAAAATAAAAATGAAAGGTATAACTTCTTGAAAGTCTGTTTTTGTTGTTGTTACTTTTATGGCGTTAAGTTGTCACCATTTGTTTCTGGGCCAACTCCTTCCTCCTCCTGCAATGATTATTTTTTGACCTTTTTTTTTTTGGAAAGAAGAAAAAAAAGTGTTAAAAGGGGAGGGGGAGGAGGAAGGTGCAATTGAAAACATCATCAGAAGCAACGCAAAGAAAAATGTGTTTCAATTTTGAGGTTTTAAAATGAAATCGAGAGCAAGGTTTTTTTCTTTTTGTTTTAAACATTACTTTTGACTAACTGTAACTTGTCAGTTTTACTTGTAAATATCTTTTCCAACGACCATTTTTTTCCTAACATAATTTTAATTTAACATTAAACAACTTTTAAAAAGTTCTTACAGAACTTTAGAAGAAGAAGAAACTTGAGGAGAAAAATAACAACAACTTGAGTGAAAAAAATAAGAAAAAAAGTAGTTTAGGCACATTTTACACATGGTGTGTGTGTGTGTGGTTAATTTTTTTTTTTCATCTTCTTTTCTGCCTCAAATGTGTCTTAAATTAAGAAAACACCCAAAAAAAAAACCGTGAGCCCCTTTTTCTTCTCTCTCTCTTCAAATAATGTGTGTCTGTGGTGAAGAAGAATGAACATGTGTTTTAACAAGATGAGAGATCTACAATAGAAAAAGAAGAGAAAAAAAAACACACAGATAGAAACGGTTATTTGAGGGTTGGGGGGGGGGGGGCTGAGCCCCATCCTTACCCCCCACAACAACATTGCAAAAGCCATTTATATTTTGCGAGTGACTTAACTACATTCATTCAGTTGTAAACACTCAAGAGATCAGCGTTGGATGGCAAGTATAATAAGACAGTCATAGAACTCTCTATACCGTACACCTGTCACCTTATAACTGACTTCATATATTTGAACCTTGGGGGGAGGGGTGGAGGTGGTTTTTTTTTTTCTTCGTATTCTTGTCTTTTCTTATTCTAAGGAAGTGTAGGACTGTAAATTTGCATACGTAATGATGATGACTCGCATCTTGTGAGCCCATTATGCAACAACTTAACCGTCTCTCTCTCTATCTATCCATCCACCCCCTTTCTCTCCCCCCCCCCCTCCATCATCATCATTGTCGTCATTCCTCCCACTCAAACAAACATAATTTACATAGGATGCAAATGTATTTCATTTTGCAAATGAAAATGTAGACCTATAATTAACTAGAAAAGAGTTTTACAAACCCCCTCCCCCCCCCCCTCTCTCTCTCTCTTTATCCTCCTCACTATATTTTCATAATACAAATACATACAGAAATACAATTTAAAATTAAATTGCTTTGTGGTGCTGAATTCACCAGATACATAGATAGAGATACATATTTCTGCATGTTGTTGTTGGTGGTGGTGTTAGTAGCAAGTATTTACTTGATAATCCTATTTCGCTATTGTTTTATTTATCCACCAAACTGAATGAATTCAGAAACCAACTAACTTGTTGTGTTTGCGTTTCAATATGCGGGGGGGGGGAATATTAATCTATAAAGATTGAATTTATTTAGCCTTAAGGTACACACACACACAAACAAACACACACAGGAAGTGTGAAACAAGCAGCAAGAATGTTTTGTACTTTTCATAATATACAGTATTATATATTATGAAATATGGAAGGCTTCTGCTTCTTCTTTTTATACTGATTGATTTCTACATTCAGATCTGTAGAAGAAACCCATCAAGCTAAAAGCTTAGTATAAAAGCTAAGCCAATTTGGTCATACATATATATAAAAAAAAAAATAGAATACGACTCCCAACTTAAAAACTATGAATGGGGTTACGGTGAGGGGAGGAGGGAAAAAAACTCTTTATGTAATGGTATTATTATTTGGAGACCTTAGGTGAGGGGGGGGGAGGGGACATCAAGACATTTTTCAAAGACCAAAGGGCATGACGAATACGAACATTGAAATTTATTGCTGGCTGAAACTAATCGCAACCATGTTTCATTTTGGTTAATGGGGGGAAAACAGGAGGTTGGGGGGGGGGGGGGCGGGGGGGGGGGGGAGAATGGAAGGATTGAAGAGGAGAAAGGGAGAACGAAAATGAGTCTGTGCCTTGTTTTTTAGTACAGTAGTAACATTTGTACTTTAGGGTCTGGATGGATGGATGGAAGGAAGGAAGGAAGGTTGTGGTGATGAATCAGGACTTAAAACTTCAGAAGTTGGTTTGTATGTATAGCCTTGGTAGAGAAAGAAAAGGAGGCCTGAATTTACAACTAGTTCACTAATTAGGCAGACTGCTGCTGCTACTGTTACTACTACTTGCTAGTTTCCTTTTTATCTTCAGTAATTAGTAAATTTAGCTGTTAACTATGTATGCAATAAGTGAGATGATCTTTTATGACATTATTAGGTTATTCACAGAGAGAGAGAAACACATATATAGATTACATGTACAATAAAGACTAGAAAGGGAAACATGAAATACAAAAAAGAGATACACATAAGTACATACAGAGGCAGACTTAGTGTATTATATGATGCCCCCGCCTAAACACTAAAACCAACGCCAGTTTCTATGGTTTTAATGGTTCTATAGAGATAACACAATCTGTATAGTGTGGTTTACATAATAAAGTGTATATACCAGCAGTAGTCTGTCTGTCTGTATGTGGCATTGCTAGCTTCTGTATATATTTACGTGTGTGTGTATCTTGTCTCACATTGTAATTATTAATAATGTGGGCTTGTAATTTGGACACATGATATATTTGACAATGGGGACTAGGAGGAGGAGGAGGAGGAGGAGAGAGAGGCGGCACAGAACCTGCCAGAATGATGGGAAGGAGATTTGTCCTCAAGTAGATTCATTCATTCATTGCATTGCTGACCTCCTCCTCCTCCTCCTTCTGTTCAAGCAAAAAAAAAGTCCTTATATTTGATGTAGTTGTTTTAGCTTTTTAGCTTTTTTTTTTTTAGTTTGATTGTTGTTGTTGGTCGTCATTTTATATTATTATATGGTTGGTCAGCAGCAGTTGTATTCTTTTGAGTGGTTGTGGTTTTTATCCCGACCATATTGTGAAGTTGAGTGAGTGGATCAACGTTGAACTTTAGGGTGGGAAGAGAGATAGAGAGAGAGAGAGAGACGGGGTGGGAAGAGAGGTTTTACCCTGCGTTAAAGTGATGTGAAAAGTTGTCTTTTGGGAAATGGCATCGGAATAGAAAAATGGTCATTCTACAACAATAGAAATGAATTTATTTGCTGTTTGTGTTTCTAGTCTTTCATTGTTTTAATTAAAAGAAGGTCTACGATGATGATGATGATAAACTAATGCAATAATAACAATACAAGTAATGATGATGATGTTGATGAGATACGCCTATGAGATTAATAAAGGCGACTCGGGTTTTCTCCTTCTTCTTCTTCTTCTTATTATTATTATTATTATATGGATGGAGCTATTGTATCTTGATGTGAAATAATAAAATTGGGAAGAACAGACTTGATGCTGTTGTGTCCAACTAATTAACTATTTAATTGGCATGTGATATGTATCTAGTATAGGAGTTTTTCTCTCTCTCTCATTCCATCCACATTTCTACACTTCTCGAAGTCTTTCTTTTCTTCACTCTTGCAAAATAGCAATTGTGTCAGTGCTAATTAGCAGCAATTGCATGCTACACATATATGTATATGTATTAAGCGTTATTTATGTGTGTGTATGTGTGCGTGTGACACAAACACAAATAAATGACGATATTTGTTAAAATGGTTGGAAGGCTTTTCTTTTTGCGTAAATTACAACGCGATTTTTAATAGCAAGGGTTTTTTTTTATATTTTGGCTGAATTTGCATAGTTATGAAATTCGCTTCTTCTTCTTCTTCTTCTTGCTTGAGATTATGTAATGAACGCGTTCAGAAAGAAATTAAAGAATCCATCTTGAGAAGAGGGCTGCAGGAAAAGGGGGGGGGAGTCTACTTTATAATATTTTTAAGCGTATTATATACGGTATTGATGATAATAATAATGTATACAGTATGTGTGGTGATTCTATATAAACACACGCGCCTTATAGAGAGAAGTATAGACGTTCTGTTAGCTTAATGTAATTAACGTGCATTAACATGCAGTTTAGTTGGTTGCACCTGTTTCATAAGAGGATTAGGTAAGAAGATGATGATGAGTGGGTTACATGATGGATAGTGGATATGTGTAGAAGAAAAACTAGCTCAACAACACAGAACGTATAAGCTGGAGAATGGCTTAGATATCTATAGAGGAAAATAGCTGATTTCGCCTTTAATCTTTTCGTATTTTCTTACCTCAGTACTGGCTTTAGAGGTGTTCAAGCAGGGGCGCCTAGCAAAAGAGGACGCCTAGCAAGAGTGCGCCTAGCAAAAGTGTGCGCCTGTGCTTGAGAGAGGGAGAGAGAGAAAGAAAGAAAGAAAAGAGAACCGAGAGCCTGGAGAAGACAGAAAAGAAAAACCTCAGACCCCAAACCTTAACAAGTGTTACCTAGGGAGGTTAACATAATGATGACGAATGAATGAAGGTTGACGATGATGTCTGCGCCTCGTCTCAGTGACAACCACTTGTGATTGGGCATTGCCCTCCCCCCCCCCGCCACATAACTCTCGAGCTGATTGCAGGTGTACTGGATTGAATTGAATTGAATAATCAGATTCCACCGTTTCAGATAGGCCTACAAAAGCTCAAAAGACCCTTTCTGTCAGGGTTTACCTAATAATTGTTGAACGTTTAGCGGAGAGCACACGCAGTGCTGTGAGCTGCAACTATTTCGTCTATAAAGCTGAAAGAATTGCTAATTGCAGTCTATGGAGAGAGAGAGAGAGAGAGAGAGAGAGAGAGAGAGAGAGAGAGAGCTGTATCTTCTACGACGTGTAGACACCATGATCATATTTTGTTTAGGGAATAAGGGAGGGTTTTTCCTTCAAGAGGAGGCATTTTTCAAATAATAATAAAAAACAAGAAATTGATCTGATTTTAGACTATGAAAGCTGATTAGGTACCTCATCTATCATTATTAAATTTCACGGTAAGAGTATAAAATAGTGTATGCATATTTTATATTATATAAGAAAACACTATTTATACTGATGATGATGATGATTAGTAATTACAGAAAAGAGATAAATAGAAAAAAAGAGAATGTGGCTTAAAAGGATGTCTCCAAATACGCGCACGCGTACAGAGCGAACACACGTATACTTAATGTACGCAAATAGAAGATTGCCACTCTGTTAACCGCGTACGTTTATTACTTACGTGTCAATCTGCTAACAATAGCAGTAATGCTTACAGAAATACTACAGGCAGTCATTAAGCAATGTAGGAGGTCTGTGACAGTTCCAATCACTTTCTATATGCAGCCAGCAGCAATTATTTCTGCTTCTCCAATAGTAATTAATCATTTTACTTGTTTTCAACTCTTGAGGAGTCAATTTCAAAGCAAACTTGACTGACGTTTTTTTTTTTTTCAACGCGCCTGCTTCTGAACATTTCTCGTATACAACAGTCAGTCGTATTTGAATTTGATAAATTACTTTGTAAGCAGTCAAGAAGGTCTGTGACAGAGGGACAAGAGTCCAGTTAACAGCGTGCGAAATGTATTTTGGTGGCAGACTGGGTGAAGCTGAAATAATAATGCTTTGTCGGAAAATTATGAACGCCATAATTTAATTTTAATTTTCATCATGCACAAAATCCTCCTGCAAATGAATTGTCGAATCACCACCCCCTAACCCTAGGAACAAAATGACCAAGTGATATGACGCTTTGTTTGTGAAAATGTCGTTAGAATGGTCAGTCAGTTACTGTCGAATCCAGTTGGTGTAATGTGTCCATTACACGAAATGTATTGACATTTCGCGAAATGAGCATTAGATTGGTCTGATGCAAAATGCGAAATGGACATACATTTTGTTTAATGGACACATTACACCAAATGGATTCGGCAAGTCACTCTTGCATAAAATAAAATGCTTTGCACAGTTTTACTCGACAATTGGTTTATTGAACAAACGAAAAAAAAACGAAGCCCTTCCCCCATCACACATTGTAGGTTCGTTTTCAAATGCTGCATGTTAAACATGTAGTAGGCCCTGTATACAGTTGTGTATGTAAAAGGGATCTATAAAAATCCCCCCCCCCCCCGGGATCACATCATTGGACTCGGGATAATTAAATTATATAACATCTGTGAGATTCATTCAGCAACCAAATACTAGTAGTAATCAGTTTTCTTTTTTATGAAATCTTGTGTTCAACATTTTCCATCATTATTGTTTGTGGCCTCCATTAATGATATCCAGACTTTTTACACTTAAAGATTTCGTGGGGGTTTTTTTTTAAATATGTTTTAACTGAGAGACATTCTTCTGAGAGCTGAGCTTTTTTTTATTAGACATTCTTCATTGCCAACTTTAATTTCTCCATCCAATTTGTGGTTTCCTTTCCCTTTTTTATATTTGGCCCTCCTAGTCCCTATTATCATCATCATCATCAGGGGAGGGGTGTAGAATGGAACAGGGTATATAATGGGGGGGGGGGGGGATACATGAATCTGCCCCCGTCCCCTCTCTTCCAATGCTTCCATCCAGCCATCCATCCTCTTTTAAATGCTGTTTCCCCTCTTCAAATGTTTTTCTACCCCGTTCTCTCTAATAATTCCGCTCTTAACTAGGTTTTTATATGGAGGACGTTACTTTTTATTGTTCATTTCAGTCTTTTTCGTTCCAGTCATTAAATACTGCAACCCTATTCAAGTTCTAATTAGCCTCTCAATACATGAACACGTTTCAAAAAACACAATGCATATTCGACGTTGCAAATAATAACACAAACGCACACATTACAACAAGAATGGAATTGAAAAGAAGGAGAGATTGGCTTTTGAATGCCTCTCCTCGACTGCCGACGTGCGACGCCGTCGTTGCCAACTTATTTACATTTTTTTCTTTCTTTCTTCTTTCGGGGGTATAAAGTTAATTTATGGGAATGGGTCACACTTTTTTGGTTTTTCTTAGTCTTCGTTTATATATTTTCTAGTTAAGCGACAATGGAGCCTGTGTGAAGCTTCAAAAATGACAAAGTCAAGAGCTTCAGCTTTTTGCCTTTGCCAGAACATGAAGCTAGCTTTTAGTGATGTTCAGATAGCGATATGAATATGAATACTATCGCGATAGTTAACTACTCGATAGTCAAACTATCGAGTGGTTTAGAAATCGATAAATCTATCGATAGTTTTACGAACTATCGATAGTTTATAAAAAAAAATCAACACACTGTCTCACATAAACAATAATGTATCTGAAATAGTAGATGCTCGATGGCGCCATAATTATTTCAATTTGTCGTTTGTACATATGCACTGTGTGCACATTGTGCACCTTGTGAACCATGTACGCCGTGAGCAATGTGCACAATGTGCATATTGTTCACTTCAACGTGTACCTTGTGCACATTGTGCACTCTGTGCAATGTAACGTGCGTACCTCTGCGTAACTCTTAAACTGCGTTGTATAATTTTGTATTGTAACATTAGTGAGTAATGGTGTAATGGCTTGTAATAAGTATGCTACGGAGTCTATGGACTGGTAAAACTACTAAGACAGGTTGTGAACCTAACAGGTTTTAAATGTAGCTTTTAATTTGCAACCTTGAAAAAAGTTGAAAACTATCGATAGCACTATCAATAGTGAAGTGACTATCGATACTATCTATCGGTCCTGTAAAATACTATCGATAGTTTATTTTTGACTATCGCACATCACTACTATAGCTTTGAAATTGTTCAACTTCTCCAAAGATTTAGCAATTCGAAGCGCGCCAATCATGAAACGGATGCATAAAGGCGATTTGAAACAAAGCTGGCGAGCTGTTCTAGAACAGTTCGCGAACAGAAGCAGAACCCGGTTTAGACGAGAGCTCGCAATTATAGAACTGATTGCGAGCTCTCATCTAAATCGGGTTCTGTTTGCAAACCGTTACAAAGTTCGCTCTTGCGTGAGCTCGTCTCGCCTGTTGATAACATTATTATTAAAATTATGACACCTTCACGAACTCTTGATGAACTAACAAACAAACTCGAGAGCTGTTCGCCATGCGAATTGGTATAAATGTTATGCTCGCGAGCAGTTGACGAGCGGTTTGCAAACATCTAATTTTGGTTTAAACGCGCCTTAAACGGGATCATCAAGTTACACCTTCTTTCTTCCAGAAAGGGAAAAAGGTTCTGTTGTTTTGTATGTCTGTTTTATAAGGATACAAAGTTGCGCGACACTAGTATCTGGTCTTGTCTAGCAATTATCAAGATACAGTTGCTAGACTTTCTAGAGACAATGTTTTCGAAGACTCGGGACTGTTGCGAGACAAACTATCCGCCGGGTCTTTTGTATCTCATTCGAAATGGAAAGCGCGTTAGAACGTTGCACATTGTTGCGCAACAGGCATTAAGGTATTGGATGTGTGGTACTGTATAGACACTGTCTATAGAAACAATGTCTCGCAGCTGTATCTCGACAGTTGCTACAGTTCTGATACATTGTCGCGTAACTTTGTATTAAAGTCAACTGTTTGTATTATAAACTAGTGGGGTAACCCGTCATAAATGACGGGAGCCAAATTCACAGGCAATTGTGTCCTGCCTTAGAATTTCTTTTCCTCCGCCCTTTTATGACGTCAGACCAATTAGAAATTGATGACGTTCATAAAACAGCTGAGCAAAAGAAATTCTAATGCTGGGTACAATTGAATGTGATAAACTGTAGTTTAATTTTGCTACTACCCTTTTTATATTTGAAAGAGAAAATGAGCTTTTCATTTTTTTTGGTGTGCTCATGCGCGTCTTTTGTTCCTTTTTTTTACTCCTTTCATTTCAATTTCAGTCACCCCCTCCCACTAATTTTGCTCCCGTCATTTATGACTGGTTACCCCACTAGTATATATAATAATATTATGAAGCTCGCTAAGTTTCATCGCTTGCAAATATTTGCAAAGTTTGGAGTATAAATCTGGAAAGTTGGAGGTTCTTTTTATTTTTACTAACAAGTTCCCTCATTTGGTTTGAAACACATGTGCTTTTTTAATCTGAACCAGGTTTTTGTGGAGCTTAAATCCTTCGATGTGACTTTGTTAAGAAGATGTCCAGTTAGTTGTTCTTCTGCAACTTCTTAAACTTCCCCTCTAAAAGGAAATAAAAAGGATGTGTGGAGGAATGTTGATGCAACACATTTTTCAGTTTACCCGGAAAGAGTTGAGGGAGAAACAGAGAGTCTTTTTTTTTTTGCTTTGTCCTGGCTGCAATTTTCATTGTTGCTACCACAATCTGTTCTCTCTTGTACGTGGTAATGGGCAAAACAGATCATAAAATTATTGATGACTGTCATTTTGTAGACGTGCCGCGCTAGCTGCTTTCTCTCTCTCTCTCTCTTTCTCAATAAGAACCGTGTCATTTTTGTCTCTCTATCTGTGCTTTGTAATTTCCCCTGATGCCCAAAGTCTGACGACATGCCTCATAAAATTTCTTCATGCATCGTTTTCCATTAAATGTGTGCATGTAAAGGGGAGGGGGAAGGAAAAAAAAAACACAGGAGGATCCACCTAGAAATGGTAGTAGTCCTAGTAACTTTGAGAAGCGAAAGTGACCCACTCTCTAACTTTCTTTTTAGATTTGGTCTCTTTTTTTTTACATACTTATTGCGTTTTTTGATTGCAATTGTCGTTAAGACAGTTGGAGCGTGAAAGTGGACACACAACATTCATTTCAGTCCCTCCTCCTCCTCCTCTTGGAATTACGAGAAATCTTTTAACTGGCTTTTTAGTATAGCACCTTAGGCTCTGAAATCTTAGCCAATTTTAACCTGAAACCTCTCTAAACAGGGCTTCAAGGTTGAGAAAAATCTTGTCTCATTCGGTACCCTTGAGTGAAGTTGTCTAGTATCGCTTGTATTTGCTTGAATTTGGACCTTACTCAGTTTCTCTTCTTCGTTTGAAAATAACGTCTATGTTAGCAGATGTGACAGTGAGAACTGAAAAGTTGGAGAGTTGTAATTAGTTCTGTTGCCGTCAATTGTCTTCAGCTGTCAACTCATAAAACACGGAAGTTGGTTTCTGAATCTCTCTCTCTCTCTCTCTCTCTCTCTCTCTCTCTCTCTCTCTCTTTCTCTCCCTCTCTCTCTCTCCACTCTCTTTCAGAGGTTCTACTTCATTGTCTTTCATATGTTTCTTTCGGTTTTTTTTTTGTCTTTTCTGGGAATTGTACCACCAAGTCGATATATAATTAAATACGACATTTGCAGCTTGGGGCTTAAATCGCGTGTTCTATGGTTTTATCATGTGAGCTTCATTGACTATGACAAATGTCTCTCTACTCTCTTATTTCTCTCAGTAAAGAAAGAAATGAAAGGGACACACCTGTCAAGTACAATACACCTTAACTATGTTAGGATATTGGCCACCACCGTCACCACCAATCTTTGTTGCACAGTCTGTCACATCTGTGTCTGTGAAAGTTTCACACCGTTATTTAATTTGGCACTAATTTGCGTTTGCAATGTTATTATCACTTGTTTTAGGTGTTTCCCATCTCAAAGGATTTCATCTAAAACGACAACCACCAGGCTTGGAGGTGGAGGCTAGCTATTAAGCGATTAAATTTAAGAGTAAATGGATTGCTAGCCTCCATATCCAACCTTCGTTGTTGTTCGAAGTAGAATAGTTTGAGTTGGAATAAGGATTAGAGAGAGAATGAGAGAGAGAAGGGGATGTGTGTTATGCAGTGACATGTGTGACTGTGTTCAGGGGTTGCTTCTGTATGGGTATCGTTTTAGCTGTTGCTGGACAAAGAGAGATTTTATGGATGAAGTCTCACAGATTCTAGGTTAGTTTTTTATTTATTTATTTAGAAGTTGAGATAACTTTGAAATAAATGTTTGATTGTTTCACACAATTCAAACAAACAAAAAAAAACTCCCCTCAACATTTGTGTTGTTGTGTTGGGAGGATTGGCTTCAAGTGATGATGAGATTTCACCGTCCATTAAATGCAACTCTACTTACTGTCTTGTACTTTTTGTCTTCTAAAAGAGTCGTTGTTGTATTTATTTTTATTTTTTGTATGGAGAATTTTAAATTGAACATGAAAAACGTTTAAAAGTTCACAAACTTTATTTTGAAGCTCATTACATGATCTTAAGAAAGTTATAAGATTCTGTTATTTATTTAATTAATACTGTCGTTGACAGAACAATTTGTTGTTTCCTTCTCTCCTTATCTTAGTTGGAGGAACTCTTTAGAGACCGAATCGGGGGGGGGGGGGGAGTGTAAACAAATTCTGAGGTGTAGTTTGGTGGTTGTCAAAATAAAGCCCACATATTATTTGTTTCTCAAGGATTTCATCAAGGATTCTCTTGTGTGAAAAATGTCATCTGAAATATATATGTGGATGTTTAGATTTTAAGATAGAATTCGGTTCAAATATGGAAACGAATTATATTTTCACGTCCTAGTTTTCAGATAGAGAGATAGTTAGATATATATAGAGAGAGATAGAGAATGAGAGAGAAAGAGAAAATGTTGTGGCCATTTTCACATGTATGTGACCTTTACATTGGTATTCTATGATGTTACCTTTCTTCTTGTTATTGTATGTTTTAAATGTACACGGGTTTATGTAAATGTAAAAACGTAGGTTCTTAAACACACATAACACTCTTTGCATGAGGAAACTTCAAAAAAGGTTTGTTTTTTTAACACAAAAAAAGAGCGAGAAATCTCTGAAAATCTTTTCCATCTGCAATTTCCATTGCCACGTCTACTGTATATATATACAATGTATGAATGCAGCACATGCGTGGCTCAAAATGTTTGTTATGCATCGAAATGACCCTCCTTTTCGTTTTAGCATGGATTTTTTAAGAGAAACGGGTGCGAAATATGCAATGAATGGCCAAAAACTACTTTGACATTCAACCGTGTCTTCGTTTATATACAAAAGAGAGAAAAGAAAGGGGGGTGGCTGGATACTGTTTTTTTTTTTTGTTGGCTTTGCATATTTCACTATTACATATACCTTGAAGTAGTTAGAGAAAAAGGGGAGGAATAGGAGGTAAATACCCTCTCTGTATGTCTGTGTGTTTGCTAAGGTATATACACATAAATATACAACGACCAGTGTCATGAATATCAAATGTTTTATACACATATACATTTATACGTGCCTTGAAAAAAGAAACACTTTTTTTTGTATTTATTTTGACGCTAAAAAACAAATGGAGATTTGACATTTGTGAAAAAGTACTATAGGAGTGGAGAGAGAGAGAGAAGAAGTGTTAGCACTAACCCCCCTTTTTTTTTTGCAAAAGTTTGTTTGGTTGTTTGTTTACACCTCCATCCATCCATCCATCCATCTATGTTTTGAATTGAGACATAGATCTCTCTTATGTCTATAAGGCTTTTATTTTTACTTATCCCTTGTTTATATTTCTGACAGCTCTCTCTTTTACTTTGTTGTTGTATATGTAATAGGGCTTGTTTTGATATACAGGGTGTTCCATTCTTTTTTGTTTTTAGAGCCGTAATTGAAATCATCCACCCACTTTTCAGCTAGTCAGCCATTTTGGTTCAGCATGCTGTGCGGAAATGAAGCAGCAATTTTACCAGTTTCAGTACTTCTTTGACATATTATAGGGTATTGTTCATATACCTGCCAGTGCCATCTAGTAACGATAAAAACAATTAAATACAGAAAATTAATTTGGCCCTGGATTGGCAATATTGTTGGAAAAAAGATCAACCGGCCCAATTGGAATACAACCCTCTGGCATTTGTTCGAGCTGCCCTTCGGCGAGCCAGCCTCTGGTTGAATGTAGGGAGAGAGAGAGAGAAAAAGCTATCATTGTTATCTATGAGGTCAGATAAGAATCCTCCTCCTCATCGACCACTTACCTGTCATCAATACTCATACTGTATAGTAACGATAAAGTAGGGAAAGCTACCCCCCCCCCCTTGTTAACTATGATAGTTAACAAAGGGGGGGGTGGTAGCTTTCCCTACTTTATCGTTACTATACAGTATGGCACTGGCAGGTATGTGAACGATGCCTATATAGTCAAGGGCATGTGATGGTCATCTTATTGCTATTTGCACATGCGTGGATTGTTTTGTTGCTTCACTTTGCTGCTTACCCGGATGGAGCCAAGCAATGCAATGCAAGGCAGCATTTACTATCCCGAAATTCCCATATGCTGCAGCTTTCAAACCCAACATTGAACTACGCAAGCAGTTGTTGCAATCTAAGCAATTTGAGGAAACGTTTGCCTCATTTGCTTACATTATATGGATGTCCGGTGTGAGATAGGGTCTAAGTGATTTTTTTTGTTGCCAGTGGATGTTGCTCCACTCTGTATACTCTACTATATACTGTAGAATCTATTCGAATAGTGTTTACATGCCAATATATAAAAGGATATATAGTGAGTAGTTTGGATTATTTATAAAGCCGCCTCCTCCTCGTTTTGTTTTCAAAGAAAAAGTGATCCCTTGTTTTCCATAGGTACTTTCAGTTTCTAAGAGTTCTTCTTCTATCTTCTTGAAGTCTTGTGTGTGTACAATGTACATGTTGGCCCCACTTTCGCTTCAATGGAATCATTTGTTTTCATCACACACGGCACGGCTTTTAAAATTCCCTTCTGGAGAGAGAGAGAGAAAAAACTTTCTTTTTTTTTTTGCATTTTTCTTTAAAAAAAATCTTTTGAGAAATTTTTTTTTGTTACTTGAGGGGGTGAGTTCGAAAAGAGAATTGAAAAAAAAAAGGCAACGGTTGTTCACTTTTAACCACATTCCGAACTCTTCTTTTCTGGCATAACATACCATTACACAGGAGGAGGAGGAGGAGGATTTTAGTGTGTCTTCTTCTTCTTAACATTTTTCTCCTTTTTGCTATCTTATGTAATGTTACAGCCTGCAGTATAATAATAATGGAATACAAGTTTATAGCCTATAATATACCTTTTTTCCCCATTTGGAATTGATTATCAATTCATGGTTGGCAGGTTGCACACAAACATATAGACAGACAGAGACACAGAGAGAGAGAGAGGTTTTATAGATAGATATGGTATATACAGTAGTATATAGGGCCTACCTGACATTCTGTGACAGACACGCATTGAGGCTTTTGTATTGGTGGCTTGTCTGTTGCTGTGTATATGATGATGATGATGATGACGGTATACTTTTTACCTCTCATAGTGTATAACAGGATAGTGGTGGAGAAAGGGGGGGGGGAGGGAATAGTTATATAGCTTTTTTTGCTATTCTTAGAATTCTTAATTTGACTGTACTTTTAAGAACAGGTTTATGGTTGAAAAGAAGAAATAGGATTCGTTGTCGGCGATAAATTTTTTATGGAAAAATGAAAATTTTCTGAGAGTTGTAATTTTTTTTCTTCTTGTCTCTCCATAAGACGAAGATTCCTTTAAAACGACAACCAATATGATCGTAATAATAATAATACGATCATATTGGTTATTATTATTATTATTCCAGTATTGAATATGCTGCAATGTTTATTTGAATATAGTTGAGTTTTATTTATTTTTTTCTACTTTCCGAATAATAAAATGGTAATTTTGAATAGGGTACATTATACAACAAGTATTAAAAGTATAAAATTACAAACCTGATGTGAATTCGAGTCACATAATTTCACATTTTCATAACTTTTCAATTAGTTGGAAATCTAATATAAAGAGAGAACCAATGGGAGAAGAGGAGGAGGATGTTGTTGTTCCGGATTTTTCTAGTAGCTAGCAGAAATTCTAATTTAGAAATTTCAGAATTTCAAATTTCTCCCTTTTCAGTGGTTTTTAATTAGATGCATTTTTTTTTTAAAAAAAAACTTACTTTTAATAATGAAAATAGTTTTATTAATAATAAGGTTAAAGGCGGTTTTTTTTTCTTTTTCTTCTTCTTCAAAGATGAATACAAACAACAATTGGAAAATCAAAAAAAGAGAGAGAGATTGAAAAAGTTTTTGAAGCCAGTGATGATGTGAACTTAAGCGAATTGGTGACGTCGTCAGTTTGTGTGTTTGAATCCGATTAAGTTTTGTTATTGTGTGTTCGTGTATTCCCTTGAGATGCTGGCGGCCATTAGATAAGAAGTACCAATTAAATAAAAACTTGGTACTTATAATAGGATGAGAAAAAGCAATTCTAGTATCTATGAGCTTGTATAAGTTTGTTGTAACTTTTTCATTCGTTGTATAGTATGTTGTTATGTTATGGGTGTAAAAGAGAGAGACATTTTTGTGTCTCTTTTATTAATTCTTTCACACATCTAATCTGAGAGAGAAAGAGCATTTTTAGCTACACAATATATGAGTTTTATTCTGCTCTAATATTATGATGATATTCTTAACATTCTCCTTTTAAGCCTCGAAATTGGGGGTGGCAAAGAGAGACTATAAAACTTTGTGTGTGTGGCTTTCGGCCTGTTAAAGTGTAAACGTTGTTTTGTCTTTTCTCCCATTTTCTTAACTGCCGAAAGTGTCTTCTTGGTGTGTTTGGGGGGTTTTTTTTGTCTCTCTTTTCTAGAACTTAATTCTATGATGAAGGAAGCTGTTTGCTTCTTCTTTTTGGCAATTGCCAGCCAGCCACCTCCATCCAACCACCAACCACCACTGGACTTTGTCTCTCTCTCTCTCTCTCTTGGGCTTTAAATAAGAGTGAGATTAAGACAATGGGACGAGTGTTATGTTATTATGTCGTTAGTGGTCATCTTTTTCTGTCTTCTCTTTTAGATAATGGTGTACTTCTCTTCTTGTCCATAGGGTGTTCTTCTATTATTGTAATCTACCAACGTACAAAAAAAAAAACCAATGGTGTATAGATAACTAAAACCCCTTTCAGTCTTCCATTTTTACAAAACCCGATATGTTTCTCTCTCTCTCTTTCAGCATGTAATAATAATGTTGATGATGGGCAGTTATCGTCGGCTCAGCGTTTTCTGTATATTCACATTTTATCCCATTGTTATTAAACAATCTCTTTCCTACACATATAAGTGACCGTCAAAGTGTTAAATCGGTCATTCTGAACAGTCACTAAGTAAATTTACAAAATCACTTCTATTTCTTTGTAAGATCTTCAGCAATTTACACTTTAAATAAACACAACGGTAATTATTTTAAGATGTAAAATTTTTAAAATATAAATTGGTAATACGTTATTTTAGGCATTTTGCATATTTGGAGATTTGCATAAAAGCATATGGGCTGGTAATTTAAAAAAAAAATCATCCATCCATGGGATTTAATGTGCTCGATGGACTGGACGCAGATTAAAGTTTTGTGGGTTTGCGCCTCGATTTGTCTTTTTCAACATTCAAGTCGACTGCATATTTATACTTAATTGATGTGTTTTTTCACAATGACTAGTTTGTGTGGAGTTGAATTATTTTTTTTTTTTTTTTCACAATGACTAGTTTGTGTGGAGTTGAATTATTATTTTTTTTTTTTTTACTTTGACTGACGCTAACTGTTTTCGCTTCTTTGAATTCTTACAATTGTTGTCTTCTTTCTTACATTGTTATATTTTTGGATGGAAAATGGATGAATTATAAATATATGTTGTGAGTGTTGTCCATTTGAGTTTTTCCTTTTGTTAGTTTCGTTTTTTCTTCTTCTTCTTCTTCTAATAATACAAATATGATTATGTTGCTATAATAATAGAAAATTGTGTTTCCTGTAGTTTCGGTTATGGAAATTTTGATTCATGCTTTTTTTTTCTTTCTAGAATGGATTCAAATTGCCAATTTTTTATTTTGTTGCTATAGAAATGAGTAAACAAATATTTTATAAGTTTTTAGATTGAATTATATTTATGTACATTGGAGTGAGGGGGGGGGGGGGGTTGAAAATCGGCTTTTAAAAGATTTAGCTTTTTAACAATGTTTAATATTAAACATTGTAAGAGGAGATCGAAGAAGAGCTAGAGGACAACAATAGTTACTCTCGGGATGGCTGCCGGTTGCTTTGCAAAAAAAAAAAAGGCCTCTTCACTTCAACCTGCATTCAAATAAATGTCATCTCTGTTATACCTAGTACACACATCTGATAATAATTTAAATAATAATTGTGTTCTACAGAGCCCTGTGAAGGACAGACAAACAATACATCGAATTCAATTTATTGAGTTAATTAATCTGAAAATATTGAGATTAATACTTAAATATATAAACTATTGGCAAAATATTGATTTAGTATTTCAATTTAAAATATTAATAATAAAATCAATTTTTGTTTGGTTCATATGTCCTTAACTGGATTCTGTATAAATCACTTAAACACACTTAATTTGAATTCATTTAACTCTTTATGTGTGTACAATGTATTAGGGTGTGTTTAGACAACTCGTACTTGTGCTCTTGTCAACTGAGGATTGAGAGTGAAGCTTCTCGAGAGGTTTTGATTCGTGCGGATCCGATGAGCAACGACGACGTTTTCATTACCAGTGCCAGTTTTATTATCATGCATTCTATTGTTGGGAGAAACGCCACGAGTACAGCGTGTCAACTAAACTGTGCAATGACTTGCAAGTCTTGACGAGAACCTCTTTAATGTACCGACACCAAGCGGAGCCCGCGAGTCCGTCCACATTACTTGGTCTTGTCGATGAGCCACATCATCAAGTACGAGCACGAGTAGTCTAAACGCACCTTAAGGGTGTGTTTAGTAGCAACGTTTTTCCAATAGTATCAAGAAAGTGACGAATCTAGTTGTTAATGATAAAAAATGGGAGTCTTTTGAGAATAGGCCAGAGAGAGAGAGAGAGAGAGAGTCACTCTTGAGGCTAACGTTGTAAATACACTGTCAATTTTGTCTTGTCAATCCAAGGGCGTGATAATGTACGAATTTTTTTCTTCAAAATGTAATACTTTTCTATGATCGAGAAGCTTGAGAAATTGGTAAAAATAGGCGCGGTCCACGCAAAACAACGAAAGAAAATGAATTGATTGACAAGTCAAAATTGACCATGTATTTAAAGCTTTAACCACAGTGTGGTAGGTCCTCCGGGACTAATCGTAGGTCACTCAGTGACCTACACTTTTTTTACATTTTGTTAGCTGACGGCTTCAGAACCTCTGCAACAACCTTAATTTAACGTAACCCCGTAAAGTGTAGGTCACTAATGCCTAGTTCTCACAACCTTCATGTAGCTCAGGCTAAGGACTCAGCCTATGTATAAGGGTTGTGAGAACACACACTAGACGGTGGTCAATGTCAAATGTTAGCTTTGGTTAGGTAGCCTTGGTTACCCATATGTAGCCTACATATTATTTAGTGTGAATGCAAGACAAAGTTAACTTGATCATACGCCACCTGGTGGTCATAAATCTGAATGGAAAATGGCGTCATTCATTTTCTATTACCATTGTTAGATGTTTCAGTCTATTTGTTAATTTATTAAAATAATTTAAAATTATCAATTGATCTTTATTCAATAATTACTTATTTCCATAAACTCTAAATCATCAACCTACCTACAATTAAAATATGTTGCATTTAGTGTGTTCAATGAAGACTCATGCAATTCAGTTTTGTTAGTATGGACAATATCAGCCATTTTCCCTCCAATTATGTATACATTATGCAGGCTATACACAGCACAATGTCCACACATAATGGCCAGTGCCAAATTTGTAAAATTGAAATAAATATGCTGTAGTCAGCGCCACCTTTAGGCAGGTCACGAAGCCCGAGCTACAAGAAGGTTGTGAGAACTAGGCATGAGTGACCTACGGTTATTCTTGTTTCCAGGCCCTTATTTCATCTGCGATTGAATGAAACAACCTGCCTCTCATGTATATACATATACATTATAAATAATACATTATAAATAATACATTATAAATAATACATTATAAATAAATAAATAAATAAATAAATAAATAAATAAATACGAGTATACTTTAAAGGGTTTAACGTAGAATTTTGTGCTTTCTTTGTGAAACGCACCCTGTATCTCTCTCTTTCTGATGAACTTGAAAGGATATAAAATGACATAATTTCTATGTAAATGGAGATTGCATCCAGTATAAATAATGTATGAACTTATTAATTATACGACGTTTATTTACGATCTTACTGATACTTGTTCTGACTTTTAAGTTTATATATGCTTCCTATATGTATATATACTTGTGTTTACTGATATACGAGAAGAACTTTTCTCTCTCTCTCTCTTACTCTCTCGCAAGTAACCAAGTAAATTGAGGGAAGTAAGAGAGAGTTCGGTTTGGGGGAAGAGAGTGGGTAGTTGGGGTTAATAGGGTTTGATACTCCACCTTCTTCTTATTATGGAGATGAGAGCTACTCGTTGGTAGTCGTCGGTCTATATGTGATAAGTTGATAACCAAAATATTTCAATCGGTTTTTTTTTTCTTCTGTCTCGCGTTCGTTCGTTGACATTATTCTATTTTAGTATTAAAAATTTCAAGAAAAAAAAAAGAAGTAACCACTTGAAAAAAGAATGTCTCAAAGATGAGCAAAATGAAAAGAAAAAAGAAGGGTTTCGAGGAGGAGAGGGTTGGGGGGGGGGGGAATTGGAGGTTCCCTCGAGGGTGGGCGGGTGTAGGTGTGATCACCCGAGATATCTCTTTCTCTCCAAGGGTGATCATTGTTTACTCTTTATTGATCCACTCTTTTTTTTTTTAAACCTACAACAAGTTTCTATTTCTAAATATTTCTCACACAAAAACAAGCTTCTAAACAAACTTAAAAAACACACACATATACTGAATATAAAAATAGATGCATCAGTGGCTTTATTATAGACATTAGCAAATAAAAAAATAAACATCTATCTCTACTTGTAGATATTTGTTGAGTGGGAATAACAGTATAGGACGAAATTCGCTTCTTTTTTTGTGTTTTGTTTGCAATTTTATGAACTGAGTCAATGGCTATAAATAAATATTATTAGAAATATAATAAGCTTTTTTCTTTCTCTGACTTGACGTTGAAATATATATATAATACACTCATGACATTTGCTTTTTATAATGGAGATCTATTGAATTTTTCTCTCCTCCTATTTCTCTTCACATATTCCAAACATATGTTTCACTTTTAACAGAGTGAGAGAGAGAATAAAATAGAGTGAGAGAGTGATATTATATATTGGCTTTGTTGCGGTGAAAAATAGGTTCTTTCTGACAGATAGGATTCAATGGGAAAACAATACAATAATGTTTTAGGCCGGAAGTTTAGCAATATTAGGTTCATATTTTCTCTCTTTTCCTTTTCTCTCTCTCTCTCTTTCTCTCTCTCCAGGGGTTCTTATTTCACCTGGTTTATTATTGAATTTGTCATTTAAATGGAAGCTATCATCATCATCATCAACATCTATGTTTAAGGGATGTGTGGGTTGTAATATGGAGTTTTTTTTATTGTAATTGGATTTAATCCATTTTTTAGGGTGTAAACTTCCGTCTTTTTTTGTTAGTAATTCGTAAGTTTTAATCCTGTTTTTAATATGCAAAATGTTGGTATTAATAATTTAAGGAGTTGTCTTCTCCCTCCCTCCCTCCCTTCTCCCCCCCCCCTCCCTCCCTTCTCCCCATTGTCTTCTTATGTTCACTCTTATTATATTGAATGGGGGAATTTAGTAATCCAATTCTCTCTTGTTGAACTTAAAAATACAAAAGACAGATCTCGCTTTCTGTCTCTCTCTCTCTCTCTGGTGTATGTGTCTTTCTCTTGAAGTTCTAATGGATATTTGACTGATGTGGAATTGGGGGAGGGAGGGAGGGGCCAAAGTACCTGAAAGAATTCACAATTTGAAACAGTTTTAAAGGAATAGGATCAGAAAGAGGGGGGGGGGGGAAGGGGCCAGTCAGTCCCTGGATTATGTCTGTTGCCATTGTTACCCCCAATGTCTTTTTTCTTCCCTTTTTCCTTCCATTTGTTATCCGTTCTTGAGCTGTGTGATCACAGATGGAGTCCAGAATGATAAATGAAGGAAGAGAAAGAGAACCTGAATCACACAATTTGAAAAAAAGAATAGTAAACTTTTTTTTTTATGATTGTTGAGCCAAAGATGATAAGGATCTTGTGCAAAGTACAAAAAAAAAAACTATCTTGATAAATTGTATCTTCTTCTTCTCTGAAATATTAAATAAAAACTATTTTACAAAATAAAAGATAATTCATTCAATGAAGACGAAAAAAAAAATCATTAAAGAAATTATTTTGTATTTTGTATTGGCTAATGTTGGATTTTGTGTTATTTTATTTATGCCCTATCCACATCAAGCTGACAAACATGCAAAAACGCTAGAAAAAAAAAACAGATTTTGAAAAGCAAAACAAAACTGAAACAACTGTCAGTAGTACTCAAGACAAAAACCACAACATATTTAAGACACAACACAAATTTTGGTTTTCTTTTTGTTTCTATAACTGAGTAACTGTCCACACTGCACAGATAAGGAGTTGACAAAATGTTGCGTAATATCGAGACAAAACACAAACTTTTTTATGTTTACCGACTTGTGGTGCGACATGCAATAGTTTGAGAAATTGCGGACGAAAAAACAAACACAAAAATCGCAGACATGTTTTAGAATTGTCGCGCAATTTGGTGTGAATCAGCCTTAAGGAATGATTTTCAGGTGTGTGTTTTGTCTCTGTAGTGACCACAGACATCTGTAGGCAGCTTAAGAATTTCTTTGAGCGTCAGACCAAATGTCAACCAATTAGAAATTGAAAAGGGCGGGGCATGTGACATCAGGCCCAGTAACAACCCAATTAGAAATTGATGACGTTCATAAAAGGGGCGGAGCGAAAGAAATTCTGAAGCTGTCTACAGATGCCTGTGTAGTGACCCACTCACTCACTGCCATCTAGTGTTGATCATTATTCTTTTAAGAAAAAAAGGTATCAAAAGTGTAAGTAAAAAGTTCAAATTCAACTAGAACTCTGGGAGGTCATTACAGAAAGGCAATAAGACTGTCATATACCTGTAAAATTGTCATTTCTAGTTCATAACCTTGTGATAACCACAAAAGTAAATTAGAAAATATTATGACATATTGTCATATGCCTGTCATTTGCTCGTGTACCGTATAATATGATTGTCATAAAATTATAACCAGCAGACGTTGACATCTTAAAATATGCTTGTCACAATTTTACGATTTTTTTCTCTCTTCTATAATGAGGCAATTGGTTACAAAATAAGTATCAAATTTTGACAATTACTGCCACAAATGTATCATATTTTTAAGATTGAATTTCATTTGGTGTGTACAGGATATAAGTCATTAAATGAAAGTTTGTTTATAAAGAGTGATATCATAAGGTATGATTGTCACTATTTTATAATTTCTTTTGTAATGACTTTGAGGCCTCCAGGTTATTAAATGTGTTTTAAAAACTAGAATAATGATTGAATCCCTTAAGAGTTAGTATCTTTAAGACTGGCCTTTTATGACAGTTTCAAAAAGAACATTTTGGTTTTTTCATTTGCATATTTTGCAATCTTTGCAATCATTTGTATTTTGAGGAAATCGTTTTCTATTCGTATTATTATTATTATTATAATTACAAGGGGTTATCAGTGTGACCGCCGCCTATTTAATAGAATTGAGTGCGGAGGGGGGGGGGGGGGCGGTTGCATGCGTCGAATTACGATGAAAGATATGATCGAAGTGATTGCCTACAGTTAAGGGGTCGGTGAGATTTAAGGTGGTGGTGGTTGTTGTTGGATGACGCACTGGGTGAGGGTGAGGGTGAGGGGGAGCTGGGGGTCAAGAAAAGTCAGGTTGGTTTTACTTTTGGCTAAACTTGTGTAATTTGAGCTTTTTTTTTTTTGTCTTATCAATAATATAATGATGTTGAGATGGATTTTTAAGAAGTCGGAATTGAGGTTTTGGATGTCACTCATTTCAATTTTCAAAAGTTGTTCAATGTCTTAATTATGATTAAAAGTGGGCCGGGGGGGAGGAGGAGGAAGATGGATGATGACACACCAACATTTATTATTTATGACCTCTTTATATTTCTTCTTTTTAATATTAATATAAACTTCTTCTCTTTCTATATCATCAAACATAAGAAGGAAAAGTCGTAAAAAATGTATCAGTTTTTGATAGATAACGAATGTCGGTGTCGGCAAAAGATTCTTTTGAAAAATGAAACTTCATTCCGCGCCCGCTTACTAATTTCAGGCCCCAAAAACAAAAAAAAAATGAGAGAAAAGGGTTCAAATTTATTGTTTCAGCCAAATTGGATAATCAGACATTCTGAAAATTCACTAGTTAATTTGCAAAGCTAATGAAGTTTGCGCCAAATTGATTTCAAAGCCAATTTGAACAATTGGCGCTTTATATAGTCAGAGTTGCCTCTACCAACGCTGCTAGTCAATGTATGAATTTACACAGGAAGCTTTGTTAATAATTAGCCTCGATGTACAGCATTTCTCCTTTGTTGTATCATTCAATGTCGTGGACGTTTTACATGTTCGTTTTTGGTGGTTACTCAGTTAGATCAGCGCCACCCCTTAGTCAATTTATGGAATGCCTAAGATAAACAGCCAAATTAGATAACGCATTTGTCGCTGTAGGCATTCAGCGTGTTATAGTGTCTAAAACTTTTAGTCATTTTGTATAGTTGAGTTACTGTCTAGTACAGTATATAATACTATATATACTGTATATTGGTGGTGATCTTTTAAAGTAAATTGACTAAGTGAATTTGTAGAATGACTGAATTTCCAGTTTTGACTTGTGACATTTTCTATATAGATGGAAGTATTATAAAAATATGAAACTGAATATGGTTGTGTTTTTATTACTTTTGTGTGTCAAATGTTATATCATGATTAGAATTCATTAGAGTCAGAAAATCTCTCTTTCAACACTTGTTTATGATGTCTCTATTAAATATTAAAAGATGTTTCAAAAGTTAATTTCTGAATTCTGATCTGATTTATATTATGTGTATACAGTTTCCATCTGTATATTTATATTTAAGATATTGAGAGTGTGAGAGAGAGAGAGAGAGAGAGAGAGAGAGAGAGAGAGAGAAATAGAAGGTAAGAGAGATGGCGAGATGGATAGAGAGAGGGAGAGAGAGCGAAAGCATGAAAGAGAGAATCAAATATGGTTACTTCTCCTTCTGTTCTAATTAAATGGATCCGTGTTTAATGAGCTCATAATATATAGCTGCATCTTTGTCCTATTCACTTCCATAGTATTATTATTATTATTATTAATTTAAATAAGAATAAAGATAACTTTTTTGACTTTGATTCCGCTCAATTGGTTCCAAAATTTCTTATTTTTTCTATTCAATTCTCTTGTTATTTCTTCTGAATGGACGAGTCACATATTATATTTGAAGTAATTTTGTTGACTGCGTCTTTTATTTGTTGAATAAAAGAGGGTGGATTGAATTGGGGGTGGGAAGGGGGATGCGAAGTTACTTTCATTACCTTACATTAAATTAATTATATACAATGTACGGAACGAAAGAAGCATATGCTGTAATTAAAATGTCTTCATGCAGCTATACAAAAAAAAAAATGACGTCAATTACAGGGTGGTGGTTCATTCTAGTCTATAAACACTTTTATGATGGCAATTTTGAAAATAAATATTTTTTTTTATTTCGTTAATTTTCTGCTTTAGAAAAAAGTACGTTACAGACTAGAATAATAAATGAATTTTTTAAGTTAACATTTTAATTTCAAGATATGTTTATTTTGTTAATTTAATCTCTTGATCTTTTTAAAGGCCATTTTGACTGGGAGCTAATAAGATAATAATGGGGCACAATTGGAAACAATGAAAAATGCTATTATTTGTAAAGAAAACAGAAAAGTATTGTTGCCTCAGTTTGAGAAGAAGGCTGTGACGTCAGACAGGTTAAGAAAGCAAGCCCTTGATTTGCTTTGTCGAGAATATTAAAATTGTAAATGGCGGGCAACCTGCAATCATGTGAAGGTAAAATTGGGAATGTAAAAATGGACGGCATGTTTTAAAAATGGCCTCCTCTTCCTCTTGATAGGAAGCTTTCAAATGCCTGATATTTGAGAAGGAAATGGCAACATAAAGCACATCCGGAAATTCTTTTCTTTTCAATAATTTTTTTCTATCAGAAGGAGGAGGAGGAGGAGGAGGATAAAGAGCAAATCAATACTGGCTTGTACAGAAATAGGTTTTAGTTTCCGGATGTACCCAATATACAATCAGTCACAGGGGAAGAAACGACACCCAAAAGTGTTTCTGAGACACTTTGTACTACTGGCGTATCTAATCTGATAAGGTTTTACTTTATTTCTTGAACCATTTTTCACATGAGAGGAACAGTAAGTAACAATTGCAATTTGTAAAAGCGTTTTCGAACGTTTATTTTGTATGGAGGGCGGCGGGCGGGCGAGCGAGCCGAGAAGACAGACTTGAAAAGCCAAAAAACGAAGAATAGATTTTTTTTAATCTAAATTTTTGCTTTTGGTTGTGTCATTTCAATTAATCTTGTGTCTTCTTCTATGCATATTAATTAAGATCCTACATAAATATATTTATGGATCAACTGTTTTGAGAATTCCGTATGGTGTGATTTGTCCTTTTTCTTTCTGTTTCCTTTTCGTGCAAAAATGGGATTTCATTTGGATGAGAAGAAGAAGAATGAAAGAAAAACGATAATTTTTTGGCATTTCACTTTCTTACTTTTTGTTGTTGTTGTTGTTGTTGCTCGTTTCTGTTTTAATGGACCATTGAACACTAATACCCCGTGTTTCGACTACTTTTATCTTAACTTTTTGATCATGTCTTCGTCGTCGTTGTTACAATTGCTTACAAAGTGAACATATATAGCACACAAAAATAAAATATAAAAAAAAGGCAGACAGCAATTTTGTTAGAGGGTCAAAGCAACACACAGACAGAGAATATAATAGATGCTTTTTTTGTCTATCACACATGTAGTTATTATGGATTCTACGAAAATTGCACGTTTATGTCATTTTGAAGAAGAAGAAACAAAAAAGACACTGGGAGGAATCGAAAACTTAAGAAACCCCCCCCCCCCCCCAAAAAAAGGAGTGTTCGGAAACAACCTGACAGGTGGAGGAGCGAGCTAGCGTCTGTAAAATGAAAATGTGTCCGGAAACTAATATTCAAACCTTCTCAAGAAAGCAAGCATCTAATCTACATATGAGATGCAGTCAAAAAATAACTATTAATTTGAAAGATTATATAGATAAAGACCAGTTACTTTTTACGGTTCCAATTCGGGGAACTTTTTGATTTTACCTCGTCGTTTACTTCTTTTCTGGAGAAGATTAAATTGAATATGGGCGACGACCTTCATTGGTGATGATGATGATGAGAATGTAAAGAAGGTGTAGCCTCCTCTGTGTGTGGCTTCATATATTTGAAGAAAAAAATAGCCAAATCGCGAGCACATCTGGAAATTCTTTTCTTATAAAAAAGAATTAGTCTAGAAGGTGCAGTAAATTAGTCACTCTCTTTCTATAAGTGTTTGGTCTTTAGTTTTCGATTGCGCCCATTGTAAATTAAATTGGTGTCTTTTTTTTCCGCTTTTCTGGACCAACTTCTGTTTTTGCATTTGTTCCTGTGGCCTCTTGCCAACGTACTTACTGTACGTAAAATTCTTCTGTTTTTTTTTGGTTTTTGGTTTTTTTTTCTTATAAACTCAAGGTTGAAAATGTGTGTCTGCGTGAGTTACAGGTGTGTTGTTGTTGTTTGATACTTTGATTATTTAAATGAACAGCTGGAAACAGGAATGGAACAGCTGGCCGGAAATAAAAATCCAACTTGTCATGTTTACTTTTACATTTATTTCGAAATAAACCCAATCATAAAACACCAAACAGTTGAACTTTTTGACAAAAATATACACGGAAGGAAACACGTTTAAAAAAATGTCAATGCAAAATTAAAAATATGATCAAAAATTTAAAAAAGAAATTTTGAAAACTCCACAAAATATCATTTAGAAAGAACAACACTTCATAAAAGTGAAGAGAACGTGAAAAATCAAGTTAAATGACCTCCAAAAGGTTGAAACTTTGTGGATGGTGTTAGTTTCCTTAAATTTGAACAGATTGAGAGAAGAGTAGTTAATTTTAAGAAATTAACTTTACAATTAGTTTAGTAATTAAGTGGTAAACTAACAGGTAACAATGACGGTTTAATTATACTCGTAATTATATTTTTATGTAATTACAAGGTTGCCATTGATTTTTCCAAGTTTTTCATTCCAAAATTGGATAATTTTCACGTTGTTTAAAAAAAAACTAACTTCCATAGGCTTCAATGTAATAATGATGGGACATCAGTCACATCACAGTGACATACACGTTTCCCCCTGCTCTTTCTTCTCTGACGTTTCCACGTTGAGTGTTAACCCTGAATTCAGGGCCGTTTTAGGAGGCGTGCGATCGCACGAGGGCGCCGAACCTAGAGGGGCGCCAAAAAGGGACAACACATTTTTTACTACTTTTTTCATTTTTTTTAATTAAAAAATGCAATTTTGGTTTAGAAGATAAAGCAGAAAATTATTTTTCACCAAATTTGATAATTGTCAAAAAAATCTGCAGAAAATTAAATATTTACTTTGTGAAATTTTTAGTGTGGTGGTAGTTGGGGTGGGTGGTCGTGGTGGCACTGGGCGCCACAACGACTAAAAACGGAGGCACTGCCTGAATTAGAAGTAATTTAAACTATTCATTGTTACATGTTTGGTTGTTAAATAACTACCTTAACAAAATAGTTAAAAGTAGTTTCAACAACTTCCATCTATTGTATTTATTAGCAGTTAAAACAGTAGTTTGAATTCGAAATTAAAAACGTTTTTTGTGTTCTTTTGTTTATCAGCAGTTGTTAGATTTCGTGTTCACTTTAAAAGTTGTTAGTTAAAACTTGAAACATTTTTTTTATTTGTGTCATCAAATATGTTGTGACAACAACATTTATATAAAAGGTGTGTTTTGTTTGTGTTCCCTCCCCACCCCCCCTTTCACGTCCCAAGATAAAAATCTTAACGAGGATCCCAAAACACAAAACCCCTTTTTTTGAAAAAGGAAAACAAAAGCAAAAAAGATGGGGGGGACTGAGGAAAGGAGGGAGGGTGGAATTCTATTCTTGATTTGGACGTGCAAACAAAAGAAGAATAAAAACGAAACACCTTTAGTTTTTTTGTTGTTGTTGGTACGCGTGTGTTTAGGGAGAGAGCGGGGATAGAAGGGAGGAGGAGGGATATTACCAATCCCCTGGAGAAATGTCCCATGTTTTCTTCAGTGTTTTTTTTTGTATGAAACACTTTGAAGCGTGTGTTGTGTGTGTTCATACATAAGCTTATCTCAAATCCCAATCGTTTTACGCTTTTGTTTTCAATTCTTCTTCTACTTTTTCTTTTTCTTTTGGCTGTCTTTTCACAGCTGATGATGATGATGATGATGATGTTTTGTAATAATAACAAAGGAAGAAAAAAAAAGGGAAGAAGAATGGTTCATTCAACACAATTTCTGATGAACACTGTGTGTCACTGTTTAAAAAATTACTACACTATCTGTCTATCCATCTTAAAGACAGAGAGGGGGGGGGTGATGAAGTCTCAAAGCAAATAAGAGATTTTTCTTGTCTTTTTCTGATGACAACTTCACTTATCTCCTTTTCTACTCTTTTATTATTGGGTTATGTCACGCCCATCTCTATCTGTCATTAAAAACGAGAAATCACAATTTTATCAAATTCTATTTCATTAAGAAGGTGGGTTTTAAAGTGTAAATGCAAAAAAAAAAAAAAAACGAACTCTTCTTGATTATTCTGTGCAAATTCAGGTGCAAAACGAAAAGAAACTTGAAAGTGTTTTAGAAACTAGAAAGGTAACTCCATCACTTAAGGTAATTTCATGTTAATATCTTTCAAAATGAACTTTTTATGTGAATTTCAAAATTGGGTCAGGATGAACAGTGGTGAAAATTCTAAAACCTGTAAGAGAGAGAAAGAATGCGTATAGAATTAGATGAACATGGGCGCAGAACAACCTAAAACTGTCAAAATAATGAAATTCTTTTATGAAAATTTTCAAAAAATGGCAAAAAACGAAAGTCTTCCAGAGGCACTGAAATGAACTCAATGAGGGTCCAACAGACTTCCGAGGACCTTATAAAACCCCATAAATTCAATAAAGTAAAAATGGTCCCCCCCCCCCCCCCCCCCGACACCCTGCAAAAAACTTAATTTAATACGTGTATAACCCAACCTCGTCACCAATATTAAAAAAACTGGTGTTCATCCAATTTTATAAGCATTCTGTTCCGGGTTTTAGAATTTCCCCCAATGTTCATCCTTTTATCCTGAACCCATTTTCAAACTGACATTAAAAGTTTATTTTGAAAGATATCAACATGAAAATATCATTGTGTTTGAGCCACCCTTTCTAGTTTCTAAAACACTTTCTAGTTTCTCTTTATTTTTCTCTCCTTGAAAAACAGAATAATTACTTCAAAAATCAGCTGTTCATAAACCATATTAATTTAAAAAAAAAACACCATCGCCTTATTTTTTAAAAAAATAGACAAATATACAATAAGATGTTGTTTTCCTTCTCTTTCTTTAATTATAAACCAATAGCAAATCACGAAAATTGCAACGGCAGCAGTGTTCACTGTGGTGAAACGATGCACATCCTTTGCAATGCCGATTCGATTGCAGTGGCCGGAGAGATTCCACCGGGAGAATGTTGTCCGACACCGGGCTCGTCCACGTGCCGTTGTAATCCGGACCTGTGTCACGTACCGGAATGTATTCCCAACTTCGAGAGGGTGATCGTGAAGAAGGCAACCGGAGTTCCCGGAGAATGTTGCGATATCTACGAGTGTGTCTACATCGGAAAGAATTGCAGTTCTGTCGAGTGTTCCGACTCTCAGTTGACTTGTCCGGACGACAGTTACGCACTGCCGGGAATGCGTACGGAAGACGAATGTTGTTCTCGGCCACAGGGATGTGCTTGTCTTCCCATCGAATGCAAATTGGCATCTTGTCCAACCGGACAGCGATTGAATATGTTGCAAGCTGGCAATGGAAAACCCGGAAGTTGCTGCGACCAGTTCCGTTGTCTCAAAGGTAGAAGACATTTTTAGAAATGTATGTTTTTTTTAAAAAAAAAAAAAGAATTTGAAAATGTATCTGAAGATAAAAGGGGAACTAATGTGTATAGTGAGCAAGGCTCGGATTTGTATGCAATATAAAGCAAATGTTTCTCAATTTGTTGCCCAAGTGCTAATTGTGAAGCAAGCATCATCATCATTAGAACATTGTTACTGTAATTATGCTTTTTTCTAATCAAAACGGGCTGGTTAGAGGCTAGATGTTTTGTTACTATCATTTGTCAACTAGAGTTCTAGCCTCTAACCAGTGTTTTTGATTGAAAAAAAAATCATAATTGTTGGTTGATGTGAACGGGATTGTTACTTCGTAAGTGGCTATTGGGCCACAGATTGAGAAACATTTGCTTGGTATATATATATATAGCATAAAATTCCGAGCCCTAGTGATGACAATTTTTACGAAGTTTCTCTTTTAAAATAAACTTTTTCACGGATTGAAACTGCAATAAATAGTTTATTTTGAAAAGTTATAATAAAAATGTTGCAAGTCCCAGTTTTTCTACTCGTTATATTTTATGCAAAATTAAGGAGAAATTGAAAGTGTTAGAAACTAGAACGGTAACTCAACCACTTAATAGTGTTTTTATGTTGATATCATCGGGTCATTTTTTAAAAACTGACATAAAAAGTTGATTTTAAAAGATACCGAACATGAAAACAGGTTTAAGTGATTGAGCTACTCTTCTAGTTTCTAAAACACTTTCAAGTTGCTGTTAGTTCGAAGGGCTCAGATTTCACTTTTAAAATGACCGTTGCAGTATATAAAATAGTGGAATTTCTTGGTGTTTATAGAGAACGAGAAGACTTGCATCTATGAAGGTCGAGAATACTTTGACGGTTCCGTTTGGAAGGCGGACAAATGCACTTCGTGTACTTGCAAGGACGGTTTGACTCAATGCGGTTCCGTACAGTGTCAGGTCACTTCCGATTGCGGGCGAATGGAAGTACCCGAAGGCGAATGTTGTCCCGTCTGCACGGGTACCACTTACTACGCTTACCGTTGTTTGTTTACTTGATTTCAAGGAAATTATGACACAATTTGCCATATGTTTGTCAGGTTGTGTTTCTAGTTCGGGTCTTCTTCACAAAACCGGACAGAGTTGGAAGACGGACGAATGTACCACTTGCGTTTGCAACAATGGCAAAGTGGAATGTCAGGCCGAAATGTGTGACCTTCAGTGCACCAATCCACGTTACACTCAAGGACAATGTTGTCCAGAATGCGATGGTAACCTCGAGTGACCAGTTGCTGCGGTTCATTCTTTTGAAATCGGTCGTTACTCTTTTGTTTTTCAATTTACAGAGCCGACCGTTGTGACAGCTCCTCCTTCCAACTGTCCTCCACTCTCGTCGTGTTCTCTTTCGTGTTCTTCTGGGTTTCTGAGGGACTCTGCAGGGTGCTTTGTGTGCCAATGCAAATTAGGTTAACATCCTATGTTTATTTTTTTGTCTTCTGGTAATAAAGGTGTATTAAAGAGTTTGGTTTTTGGCTTAGATGACTGTGAATTGTCTTGTGTGGGCGGTTATCAGTCGGATCCATATGGACGCCCGATTTGCAAGTGTCGTTGTTCTCCTTTAAAAGACTGCGACAAAAATTGCAGCCATGGATTTCGATTGGACTCGAACGGATGCCAGACGTGCCGTTGTGCTCGTTGTCGTAGCCTTGGTTGTGCCAAGAAGTGTTTGTTCGGTTACGTTCGTAACGACCGAGGATGTCGTACTTGCAAGTGCATGGGTCTGTACTGTCTTCGAAATCTTTCTGTTTTGTGTTGTTGTTAGTTTCTCGTTAAACTGGACCGATTCTTTTGCTCTTATCGTATTTCAAGATGCTCCAGAAACGGCGATTGCGACAACGGATGCTGAATTCTACAATACAACCGTTTCTGTGACGGAATTTCCGGATTTTGGTCCGACGAGGTCTAGCGGAAGTACGTGCCGTACCGGAGTGGGTTTGGTGCACGACGAAGGAGAGATGTGGCACGACGGCTGTCGCAACTGTTACTGCCACGCTGGCAAAGAGATGTGTGGCCTCATCTCTTGTCCTGTACCCGTGTGTCCAAATCCTGTCATCTTTCCCAACGATTGTTGTCCAAAATGCTTAGGTATTGTTCTTCTCTGTTCGTTGTTCTCTTTTAAATCACATCGGTTTTTATTGAAATAGCATTTTTTTTAGAAAAGTCATTTTTTGAAACTGGCAAAAGTGAATCTATAAATTAATTTATTTATTAATAATTTAATAATTATTAATGTTATTATTCTAATAACACTATTAACGAGATTTTTGTTGTTTATATTTAAATGCTTTACTTGAATCTTCATATATAGTGGTAGCAAAATTAAGAGAAACTCAGAAGTGTTTTAGAAACTAGAAGGGTTGCTAACAAAAAGTTTTATTTTGAAATTTCAACAATATGAAAATACTATTAAATGATTCAGCTACCGTTCTAGTTTTTTTTAACTTTCAGTTTCTTCATCTAGAATAATAAAAGTTTGAACATCAGCATTTTAAGTTCGTATTTTTCAAAATAAAACTTTTTGTGTCGGTTTCGAAACTTTAACTTTAAACAAAGGCATTTTTTTTTAACATTTTTATCAATTCAGAAAGTTTGTTTTGAAAGATATCAACATGAAAAATGTACTCTAGTTTACCTAGTTTCTAAAACACAACCAAATTTCTTTAAAATTAGATGGAATAAATCTTGATATTTTCTCTTTTAAAAATGAGTTTTTCCAACCATAGCATGTTTTATAATCGATTTATCGATCTGAATTGTGTTTGTTGGTGATTTCAAAGCAGAGGATGCGATGCTACCACCGACGGTGAACGTGTCGGTGTGTCAGGCCGTCGACGGTTTACACCACATCGAAGGCGAGACGTGGGATTTGGATCCGTGCACCTACTGCATTTGCCACAACGGTCAGGTGTTGTGTACGAGTCACATCTGTCCACCTGCCCCTTGTTCGAATCCTCTTCACGGCAAAGACAGATGTTGTCCCACTTGTCCACGTGCGTAATTGTTGTCTTTTCTTTCTCTACGGCGGTAGTTTTTGCACATACATTCATTTGAATCTTTTGATAGGAGAAGAAGAGGCTGTGGTAGGAGGAGAGTCCGGCATGAAGTGTTCTTCCGAAGACGAGACGTTTCGTGAAGAGGGAGCCACTTGGCGTTTGGGGGCCTGTCAGAGTTGCATTTGTTCTCGTGGAAAGATCAGTTGTTTTTCGGACACATGTCCCAAACTTGGTTGTGAGAAACCTGTTCTGAAGAAAGATCAGTGCTGCCCGTTCTGTTTGGGTGAGACTTCATTGCGTCATCATCGCAGCGACTTATAACCATGTTCACTGTTTGGTGTTTTTTTGTTTTGTTTTATGTTTCAGACGTTCGTCCTGCACCTGTCTGTATTCACGAGGATCTCGTTTACGTCAGCGGCGAAATGTGGAGTGTCAATGTTTGCACTCAGTGCGTGTGTGTCGAAGGAAAGACGATGTGCAAAGAAAAGATTTGTTCTGTCGCTTGTTCCGATCCCGTCAAATTGCCTGGTCAATGTTGTCCGGTTTGTTCAGGTGACGATTTATAACCACGTTTTTTTTTCTCCCTCGCAATAATCGTAGCCTCGATGTTCTAATGGTCTTCCCATTTTAGGTATCGACGTTACATCTCCGACATATCCAGACACTTCGTCTTCCGGTTTCGGCTGTGCAGCTAAAGGTAGCGTGTATCTTTTGATTGCTTAATATGATGTTTTGGAAGTCTTGTTTAACCTGCATTTTTAGGAGAGCAACACTAAGGAGTGAAAATGAAAGTGTTAGAAACTAGAACGGTAGCTGACTTACTTCGTATTGTCGTGTTGCTATCTTTCAGAATGAACTTTTTATAGACAAAAATTAAAAAATAACGAAGTGCGATTGATTGTGCTACTCTTCTAGTTTCTAAAACACTTTCATGTTTTCTGGATTTCTGAAGAAACGGAAAGTGTGTTTTACAAACTAGAAGGGTAGTTAAATAGTATCTCCGTGTTGGTATCATTCAAAATAAACTTTATAGAGACAAAAATTAAAATATATCATCTACGTAAAAGTTTGGTCATTTTCGAACTGTCATAAATTAGGGTTGGATACGTCAATGAATTAGAAAATTTTCAAAAACAAGTCAGGGAATTTATCAAAAAAAGAAATGCATAAAACCTGGAGAAGTCAGGCAATTTATTTATTGAAATTCCAATTCTATTCAAAAAACGGACAAAGAATTTGTCGAAAGAAATTTAAATGCTCTGAAAAAATTTGAAAGGGTCTTACGAGAGCACAATAGGCCCGAGAGCACAACAGGCCTGTAAGTTTCAAAAAGCTAAAACGAGATTCGAGAATTTTTAAAAATGGGAAAACCTGGAAATGTCAGGGAATTAGAAAATTTTCAAAAAGAAAGTTCAGAACTACTAGCCACTAGTTACTTACTAGCAGGGGAATATGGAAGTTATTTTTTAAAAAATCCTGGAAAATATTCCATTTTTGTATGAAAAACCTATTGGCATGGAATTTCAGAAATGAAAATTTATTGCAACTCTATTATAAGTTTAATTTAAAAGACATCAACATGAGGGATCATCATTAAATGATTGAGCTACCGTTCTAGTTTCTGAAACACTTTCAAAGTTTCTCTAAATTTTGCACCTGAAAGACAGGATAATCAAGAGTTCAAGCGTCGTTTTGAGTTTCTGACCACCATAAGCTTACCTGAGGGGTGATCTTTTTTTGTTTTTATCGACAGGTTCGAACGGATGCGTCGATGCTCGTAACGAATCGTGGCCAACGATGTTAGTCCACATCGTTTTACCCATCACGGTCACTTTACTGTTTCTCTCCGCCATTGTTCTTTTCATCTGCTTTCGTAGACGCCACAAGAAGTTTCACTTTCAAAGTGAAAAGTTTCATAACAACTCCGTGTCCGACGTCTCGTACTCTAGAGAAAAGAACGTCTTATTTCGCAACATCGATTGCGCGAAAAGGGAGAATCGTAACCTTTTACCGTTCACGGACGATTATAATAAAAACTGCGAAGTGGACGAACCACAAAAGGTGAAGTTGAACGTTTAAGCTAAACATCTCGGTTTTCCATCTTAAAAATCTTGTTTCTTCATCGCCATTGTCACGAAGTTCACGTTCTCGCACATTCTACGCAGTATCCAATGGCATGGATATTACGAAAAAGGGAGAAATTTTGCTCGAGGTTACATTCTTTTCGTTTAACTTTTGTTTCTTGTGTTCCGATTCTGAAGAACGGAACCGATCCGAATATTTCGTTTTATGCTCTCGTTAAAAAGTCATCGAGATCATAATCTTTTTCCCTCGAGAGACTCGACTTGCAAAACACGCATTAGTTAATTGGAGTCTTTAATTGTGTTGTGAACACTGTCAATGAGTTTTTTTTTTCTTGTGCTAAATTTGATCTCTTATATTTTTGCAGAGCGTGTATTATGAATTTTTATTATTAAGCAGATTTGGTCTTTTTTTCGCCTCCTGTTTCATTGGTTAAATATGGTAAGTAGATTTGATTAATTTGCATAATTTAGGGCTGTCGTTGGAGGTAAAATCTGCCTTAACTTTCTGCCCTTATATATATTTTCGATGTAAGTTTTATTTTTTTTTGCCGTTCTCTTTTTTTTGTGTTGTTTTGTTGTAAATATCTTCTTCTTTTTTTCTTTCTCTCCTTACTTTTCTTTCGTTTTTCGTATTTATTTTAGTGTTTATTTATTTTTCTTATGTTCTTTCTTCATTATGCAGTTAACTATTCAATCGTAATTAATGAATTATTAGATATTTTATTTTTCGGTGTCGTTTCTCAAGACTTGTTTGTTTTCTGGTAAGGGTAATTTTTTTCCATGTCTAAAAGTTTAAAATTGAAAATTTCTAATTGAGCAAATTGAACTTATAACTCAAGAGTAAATGAAATGTAATAATTATTAGAAAAACTTTGGGGGTTTTTTTGCAGTTGCCTTTTACTGTTTTTTTTTTTTACGGTTTCTTTATTTTTGTTCACTTTAAAAGAAAGAAAAACAGTTTATTTCATATAAGTAGTTTGTTTATCATTTGAATTAATTAATTTGTTTGCTATTAGTTGTTTTATTTTAGCAGAAAGTTTTGCAAAATGAGGGGGAATAAGATGGTTTCTGTAAATAGAAGAATTGTAAAAACACTTGCAAAGTAAAAAAAAAAGTTTAATTTGTAAGATGGGTTTTTCTTCGTTTTTATAGTCATGTTTTTTGAAGAGTAGTAATATTAGTTTAAGTTTGAATTTGAAAAATTACTCTGCAAGCAGCCATAAAGGCCTATGGCAGAGGGACAAGAGTCCAAGTGCAGCATAGAGAATGCATTGTCAAAACCAGAAAATATAAAACCCCAACAACAATTTCAATAATTTTTTGATTATGCTGCAAATATATGCATTGTCAAAACAAAAGAAAATTATGACTCCCATAAAATACGTTTTCCCTGCACAAGATCCCCGGCAAGCGGGTTCCATTGTCGAATCGCCCTAGGAACAAATGACCAGTAATAAGAATCTGTTGTGCAAAAATCTCTCCAACCTTGTTAGAGTGGTCACCCCTACCCAAATATAATGCCCTGCAAAGTTTACTTGAAGTAGGTTTAGGGCAAGAGCCTTCTAGCATTCGATTAAAGATATTAAGACTAAAATCTGAACGTCTTGCAAGTAAACTATCCCAACCAAGCTTTGAAAGCATTTTAGTTACACTGTCAGCATATCCATATTTACCACAAACCATATTTACCAAATAGTTTATTATCTATGTAAGGACAGTGCAATGAGGGAAGTCAATGACGGCCATCTTGTTACCATATTGCAGGACGAATGAGAAAAAGTCTAATTTTGGGTCTCCCCAGTTTTTGATAGAAATAAATTTTTAAAAAATATTGTAAAATACTACATATTATTTAAAAATTTACTTTAAAATTTTTATAGTAAGTCATTTTATAATGAATATACCAATATATTTTATAAAAAAATATAATTCATTTTATTTTAGTTTTCAGTATGTAAGTGCAATGGTGAGACATAGAAACAAGATGGCGCCCAATAAATAAAGTTGGCCGAGTACACACAGTCCATTATGGCTTGACAAACCCTGGATCTGGAAACATACATTGTTCAAATCGTAGTATGATTTGAAAATGAGCATTAAGTAAAAGAATAAATAAAAATAGGCATCGTTTACGTCAAATTTTTAAAGAAACGCAAACGATGGAGCGAGACGAAATTATTCGTGTGTATCCGGCCTAAAATTGTAAAACGGAATCAATAAAACATTGTTATCGGTTTTGTTGTAGCCGCTAACGGCTAAAACGGCTCATATTGAGTGGCGCTATTTCAGTCACAAAGTCAAACGTCCTGAAGTATAATTAACACGCGAAAGCACCTGCATTTGTTATCTTATTGTTTATTAAGGTATAATATGTTGCTTTCACAATGATTTCTTTAATTTTAATATGTGTTATAAGGTCGGCGGCCACTAGTCGCTCCATTATCGGCGACAACTGTTCGATTATTGGCTAATCAGCTGATCAATAAAGAACGATATAGATGAAAATCATGTACGAGATTCGTTAAGATTTTCGAACCCTGCAGAGCGTGTGTTTGTATGGCATGAGTTTCAGTTTTTTATTGGTTGGATAGTGGATACCTAAAATAGATATGAGTTATGGAAATAAAGTAAAACGCAGATTAAAAAAAATTAAAATTGCTTGCCATAGCGTATTAAATTTAGCCTCTTGTGTCGTCCCCCTTGCAGGTGGTGCGTCATTGTTGTCACGTGACTAATGACGTTTTTTTCTGTCTAGTGACGTGTTTATCGATTCGTCATCTGATCCGCCGTTCAAGTTTTTTTGTGCTCCGTGATCAGCAGCTACAGCAGGCAAGCAACCTTCACGACGTACGGCCCTTCAGTAGACTCGTTGTAACAAGGAACGAAAGAGAGGACAAATAAGAGGAGAAGAAGAGCGTCCATAGAATTTGCTGCAGCTGCTGATTCATATATTTCTGTTGGAGGGGGGGAGATCTGAAGAACGTGGTTTTTTTTTGTTTTCGGATACAAAAACAACAGCTTTTATTCAACATGTAAACGACTAGAGAAGAAAAAGTGGACAGAAAGTCAGATCTGTGCGGTCATTTGTGTGTTTTTTTTTACTTTCGTACTTCATCATACTATTCTAAAGAAGAATTTCGGGTTTGTTTTTTTTTGGTGAGATTTTGAGGCTCTTTCTTTCTCGCGAATGAACGCAACATCAAAAAGAAGACAAAAAGCGTTCAATTTGCATTATTTTCATGTTGTAATATATTGAAATCATAGATTATTTCTTAGATTTCGTTTATTTTAACGCGAAGAAAGGACTTTGAAAAAAAATACGAGAAGAAAGAAAAGGTAATTTGTTGTATTAAGATGGCGGAGGTGGATCCAGAAACGCTCCTCGAATGGTTGAACATGGGACAAGGAGACGAAAGAGACATGCAACTCATTGCTTTAGAACAACTTTGTATGCTTCTACTTATGTCAGACAATGTAGACAGGTGTTTTGAAAGGTAACTCATATTTAATGAATGTGTTTTTTTTTTGGTAATCTTGTAATTTCTGTGCGCCCTTTTTTCTCTTATCTTTGGTTGCGCAATTTGGTTTCTTTTTAATTTCGTGTTTGTACGAAGTGGCCGCTCGGTGCGCTGTATGTTTGAGTAATCTTTTCGGTTTCCAATGGGGTTGACACGTATCAGTCGTTAGGAGGCGCTGACGTTTGTTTTGCTTATCAGGAATCTTTATTTTTTGAGGATGATTTGTGAAAACAAAGGGTTTTGTATTTTGGTAGTTTTTTGTTGCCTAGAAATTGACTGTTCATGAGGGGGGGTTATGGCGATAATTTAATGTATAAATATTCGAAATGTGGACAAAATACAGCTACAGAATGTTAGTTGTAGAAAATTAGTGTCAAAGGACGTTCTTTTTTCTTCTTCTTGAGTGACCTCTAGCAGTCATGAATGGCAATATTCAAGGCAATGTCCTTAGTGAATGTTGTTGTCATCCTCCATAATAAGGTTTCTTTTGTTTTTATGGAAACTCGCTAATAAAACATCAATTTTTGTTTTCTTTCTAGTGACTTTAGACCCAAATTTAACAAGAAGAAAAGCCTTAAAATATAAATATTTCTCGAATTCTGATTAGTCTGTCTTTTACAGATGAAAAACGAAGAGAAGAAACTTGAATGCATTTTAGAAACTAGAGGGTTAGCTCAAGCACTTGAAGCTTCTACTTGCACACTACGTAATATTCAAGAGAGAGAGAGAGAGAAAAAAATACGAAGTGTTTTAGAAACTAGAATGGTAGTTCAATCACTTGAGACTATTTTCGTTGACATCTTTCAAAATAAACGTTTTCTTCATTTTTCGCCTGAAAGACTCGCTGTATTTTTTTCTTAATTTTGAATCTAGGCGTAGAATATGCGAGTTGAAGCTTCAAGTGCCGTGTTTTTTTAAAATGGAATTTGTACCGTAGTTTTATCTTATTTTTAGCTTTGACAGGATTGATAATAGTAAAACGGGGTTACAAATTACGTTTTGTTTGATAGGTGGTCCTAATCTAAAATGAAATACAAATTAAGAGGCATCCTGGGAGGAGGTTGAAAGGGGGGGGGAGGCGATGTGTGATATTTGTTATTCTAATTTCCACTTCATTGTCGTCTTTTGTAAGCACACAATTCCCATTGTGTGGCTTTTTATTGAAAAAAAAGGGCCAGGTTCACACACACTCACACTGGCAGACATTTTCGCCAAACAAAACAACAGCAATTATACAGTGATACAATTTGATGAGAGGTTTTCATTCATTTTTTGTTCAGATGACGTTCATTCATTGAAATTATTCTTTTTCAACATTCCAAGGGCCCATCTAAATGGGGCCCAAACCACCACCGTGGCATGACCCTGCTCCACCCACCTACTCTTATCGACCGTTTTCAGTCTAAAAAAAAAAATAAGAAAACCCTTTTCATTGTTTTCATTTCGTCACATTTGACGTTTTTCTTTTTGCTCTTTTGTTTTCAATTTGACATAAGTCACTTTTTTTCGAATAATGTGATTCTTTCAGTGAAAGAAAAGAGGTCAATTTATGCAGCAAAACTGTGTCTTATCTTTTTTCTGTTTGTTGAAACTTTGTTTATTGTGGGCCATGGTTGTAAGAGGTATACTGTATATCACAAATATCATGATATATCATATTTTTTAAAATAATTATCACATTTTGACACCAAATTTTTGTATTTTTTGTATTATTGTTGTTATCGTATTTGGTGAGGAATTTAAGAGAGTATCCTGTAGAACTACAACTTGTACCCTCTTCCTCCAGGGTTACAACATCGAAAAGCTTGTTTTATAGAGTAATTTTCGTAAATTCACACTAGGCTGGTTTACAAGCCGCTGGTTGCTGCTGGCTACGAGCAGCAACAGCAAGCAGCAGCTGCTTTGGGTTCACACTTGTCCAGTCACTGCTGTTATTAGCAGCACAAGTCATCCAATCACCGTCTTGCAAACACAAAGTCTAACAATAACCAACCCAAGCAGTGGAATTTCAACTCAACACTGGTGCCACTACTAGCGACAAAATGTTCACACTAGCTGGTAGCACACAGATAGCAGCAAGAAGGGAGTCACATGACCAGCTGCTGTTAAAATCACTAGCCTGCTGGAGAAAGCAGCTGATGGTATGCTGCTAATGGGCTACAACCAACCAGCAGCTGGGAAACCAGCCTAGTGTGACTGCGGCATTAGAATTATGTCGCTGGTTAACTTATAACTCTTGCTTGAGAGTTGAAGTGGACAGTTTTCTTCTTTGCTCGCTACAGAGACCGCGAAAGTAGAAGAAAAATGTTGGTCCCATCCCATCTCATTTGGGTATCAAGCCTTCATCCCATCCCGTCATCCCACAGGTCCTATCAGTCCCACGAGTCTCATTGATCCCATCAGCCCCGTGGATCCCACCTGTACCAACTATTTTTGTTTACTTACATCCCATCCCATGGGATGGGATTTTATTTCCTCATTGATGGGAGCCCATTTCGGTCTCTTAATTTAGACCCCTGATTACGCCTGGTTACATAATGAGAAAACTCACATCGCACACGAAAACTAAAGACTTGACGTATTGATAATTTCAGCTGATGATTTCGTTTGTTCACATTTATCATTTAGTTTATCACTTTTGTAATTTGAAATGAATGTTATCAGCCACTTTTTTATTGCAATTATTGCGATTATATTCTCAGGTAAAAATTGATAATTAATTTGATTACGACACTTGATTTCGGTTTCTCAAGATATAAATTAATACTTCTTTTCCCGTCTGTGTCTCTCTCATCACAAGTGTGTCCAGTTCGGTTTTTTTTTTAGGTTCACTGCATCTCAGAAGAGGTCACTTAACTCTTGTTTTTGTGAGCAGACATAAATAAATAAACACACACACACAAAACAGTCATCATCATCCATCTACAATCCTCCTCCGCCTCCTCTTCCACCACCCCTCCTTTTAATCCTCCCAGTTGTGTATTTTATGCATAATAATAATTATGATAATGACCGAGAGGAACGCAAGACTTGAGTGGATACCAAATAGTTATTTTTTTTTTCTTTCTTCTGAAAATCAGTCTTGATTCTCGTAGGCTGCGTTTATAGTTGGTCTTTCATCCGATTTTGCATTCATATTGTACACAGATAGACCTATACAGACGCCCCGGTGGCCGAGTGGTTATAATCACCTCTTGTGGTACTGGTGTTATACCGACAAGGGTTGGAATCCTTGTTGATGCATGGTTGTGTTGTGTCTTTCATGCGCTTTCTCCAGAATTACGGAGTTGACGTCAGGCTGGGCACACGCGGTCATCAAACACATTTCACCCAACTCTGGGCCGAAAGGTCCATCATACATCGTCATCATTGACCGACCCCGTACTGTGCGGGGACGTGGTCCAGGGAACGATTGTACACAGATCAGTGAGGACTTGAACATGAAACTACGTTTATGAGAAAGGCCTTGGCACATGAACCACTTTCGAGTGTTCAGAGTTTGACTGCAAAATGTTGTTGCAGGTGTGGATGGGCTGCAGTTGTCAGGGTGAGCCTACTGATATGGAAAGACGGCAGACTTTTGCAGACGAGCGACACATCGCCACCGTTTTGCAGTTGAACTCAACCACTAAAAAGTGGACCGTGTGCCCTGAAAGCTAGAAAACAGCTTCGAAATACTACTACTAAAAGGTGTTGGGTGTTGTCATGTATGCTAGGTGTTTTTCAGTTTCCTTCGTTGTGTTATTCAAGTGTTTTAAACTAGTGCTTGAGTGTTTCCTGTGATGAGTTTTCTAGGCTCTTGTTATAGTTTTGTGTTGCAACTCGCAACTGTTCATAGTTCTAAAAATTAGGACTCTTTGGGTCTTGGCGGTGAGCCCCCCCCCCCCCCCTTTTCCTCTTTTACACGCGTACAAGTTGTACTTGTCTCAAGATAATGTTGTCAAGATTATTTTGTTGTCTATTTCAAGAACAATAATTATTTATTTCAAAATGTCACGGAATGTGGCGTAAATAATGAAACACTTCCGGTGATAGATTGAGGTGGCACGCTGCATACGTTCACATTAATTATTATTATTATTATTGCCCCATTCCAGTCTATTGAGAGAGAGAGAAAGCACAAACATACTGTACACACAAGGGGGGGGGGAGAGTATAGCAACACCTTTTTCAACAGACACATTCCCCTCTTCTTTCTAAACATGTGCATGTAAACGAGGCATTTATTAGGGGGTGCAATCCAAAACGAAAGAAAAAGCTATTATCTTTAAACGTAGCATCCGGAAACAGGCGGGCGGCCCGCGTGGGTCTGTAAAATAAAAGTTGATGTGCCCGGGAATAATTCTAGAAAGCACAACTAGCTAATCCGAGTACTAGCTTTCTTGAGAAGATTAAATTTCTTATGGCAACCTTGACTGTGAAGCTCAGAATCTAAAGGAATGTGTATATTCTATGTAAAACCTTATGTTTGCACGATGGCTTTCTGAGGCCTCAGTGTTTTAGACGATAATCACAAAATCAAACTGCACCTGGAGATTGTTTTTTTTTTAAAGAAATTGTCCAGGAGGTGGTGCAGAAATAACCCCTTCTAGATTTTTTTTTACAACGCATGAATTTCAAAGAGTCTTAGGACCAAATACAAGAAGAATTGTTGGCAATTGAACTTGAACTTTCTAGACAATAGAGGTTCAAGATCCAACAAAACAAAAAAAAACTGGGTTTAAAAAGGGGGGGGGGATCCTATGTTGAAACCCTGTTCTCGGGAAGGTTCGAATAGTAATTTCTACTAATTTGTGGGGCCCTCAAACTCTTTGTTTCAGACCAGATAAACAGTTTGCATTTTGTTTGTTCATGAAACATTCTAAGCATTTTGCGAACACGTGCCCCATCTTGCCTTGCCACCACCCCTCCCTGGCGCCCTTCATTTCTTCTCTTTCCCGTCTTTTGCTCCTTTCTTTGTCCCTCTTCATATTTGGAGTTTTGCCCATCCATCCATGGTGTGTGTGTAGATGTGGAGGGCGTTCGTCTTCATGATGATGATGATGATGATGACGATGACGACGACTATGGTGGTTGTGGTGTTGGCATGTGACGAACTATTTTTGTACTTTGCTCTTTTAGAAGTTTCTATTCTAATGAAGAATCGAAATTCACAACAGCTGTTTTAATTTTCATCTCGTTTTCCGTTCGTGTGTGTGTGTCTTGAATTCCGTCTCACTATCTCTCTATTTCGTTTTCCGTCTGTATAATGTTTAGTAGCCTTGACAGAATAACGACTTTGTTTCTGGTTAAGTCGTTTGCAAGTTCATAAATATCCTTGAATAACTTGTTATTGCCCTGGCAGAATTGAGGCCGAATCATGCGTGTGTGTTTATTTCGGAAAGAAAAAAATTCTTTCGCAAATAAATGTTGTCATTTTTACGATAATAAATAAATATTTAACATTTTTTTAAAAAGAAATTTGAAATGTTGAAAGGAAAACATTTTGGATTTTGGTTCTTCGCCCTCAACCTTGTGAATTTCAGAATAAACTTCTGTTTCATTTCTAAAATAGAATTTGTTTCTTTTTAAATTTCAAGTTGCCCACCTCGTACTTTTCTTCCCGCTCTTTGTCGCATATTTCTCGACGAATGTGCTCCGGACAATGTCCTTGAAGTGACCGCAAGAGCCATCACCTACTACCTGGATGTCTCCGCCGAGTGCACGCGTCGTATCGTCGCCGTCGAAGGAGCCATCAAGGCCATGTGCAACCGTCTCGTGGTGGCCGAACTTTCGTCGAGGACCAGTAAGGATCTGGCTGAACAGTGCATCAAGGTTTTGGAACTCATCTGTACGCGAGAGGCCGTTGCAGTGTTCGAGGCTGGCGGTCTCAACTGCGTCCTCTCTTTCATTCGAGACAACGGGTCTCTCGTACACAAGGACACTCTTCATTCGGCGATGAATGTCGTTTTAAGGCTCTGCGGAAAGATGGAACCTCACGATAAGTCTCTCGCCAACTGCGTCGAGTCACTGTCGACACTACTGAAGCACGAAGATCTTCACGTACGTTTCTTCTCGTTCGTTCTTTTTTTTTTTACTAGCGAAAGACGTCCATCTTGATGTTTTGATTTCTTTCTCATTTGCTGGCTCAAGGTTGCTGATGGTGCGCTACGTTGCTTTGCGTCACTCGCAGACCGTTTTACAAGACGTGGTGTCGATCCGGCACCTCTTGCCGAACACTGCCTCGTATCCGAACTCCTAACTCGACTCTACAATGCGGCCATTCCTTCGACAGCGCCTTCGGTGAGTGGGACGCCAGGTGGACCGGCTTCTTCGACCTCGGAAGCGAAATCTTCACCGAGTGTCTCCACCATTATAAGTCTGTTGTCCACTTTGTGTCGAGGTTCGCCAGGGATAACTCACGTACGTATAACGAATGCTAATTGGAGGGGATTCGTTCTCCGTTTACCTTTGTATTTTGTTTTTTTAGGATCTCCTTCGATCTGAGCTTCCCAACGCTATCGAAAGTGCCTTGTTGGGAGATGAAAGGTTTTCTTAACGTTTTTTGGCTCTTGTTTTGCGTTATGCTTTTATTTTTTTCATGCTTCTTTTTTTGTGTGTTCTCGAAGGTGTGTTCTGGACACAATGAGATTAGTGGACCTTCTGTTGGTTTTGCTATTTGAAGGACGTAAAGCTCTGCCTAAATCTGGCATTCCTACGAGCACGGGTCGATTGCCTGGACTGCGCCGAACGGACAGCGCGGGAGAACGTACTCACCGTCAACTGATTGACTGTATACGGAGTAAAGATACAGATGCTCTGATAGATGCCATCGATACGGGAGGTAAGAGCTGTCGTCTCTTTTTTTTATCGAGGGAGATCTAATCTGTAACTGTTTTAACATAAAAATGTTTTTTTAAAGGGATCGAAGTGAATTTTATGGATGACGTCGGTCAGACTCTTCTCAATTGGGCTTCTGCATTTGGCACTCAAGAAATGGTAACGGTCGTTTATGCGATATTCATTTTGTACTTCTAACATTCGTTGATCGTTTTTCTCCGCTTCTTCTTTCTCTGGTTTAGGTCGAGTTTCTTTGTGATCGTGGTGCCGATGTGAACAAGGGTCAACGGTCGTCGTCGCTTCATTATGCTGCCTGTTTTGGACGTCCAGCCATCGCCAAAGTTCTCCTAAGACATGGCGCCAACCCTGATCTACGAGACGAGGACGGAAAGACACCTTTAGACAAGGCAAGAGAACGCAACGACGAAGGACATCGTGAAGTTGCCGCCATTCTGCAGTCTCCTGGAGAATGGATGATTCCTGTGGACACCAAAGAAAAGAAGGATGCGGAACAGAAAGACGTTGACGACGGTGAGCCGAGAGGCGATCCCGAAATGGCTCCGGTGTATCTTCGCCGCCTGCTCCCCGTTTTTTGTCGTACATACCACAGTACGATGATTCATTCCGTCAGGTAGTCTTGGGAGCCCGTCTTATTAAGTTGCTGAATTTCATTATCTTTCGGTTTTTTCTTTTAGGAAGGCGAGTTTGAGTCTCATACGTAAGATGGTCCATTACATTCAGCCGACGTTGTTGGCCGATGTTTGTAATCCCGAGGCCGGTGGTTCACCGTTTGGGAGCATGCTTGTAGAAGTCGTCGCAATCGTACTCGACAATGAGGTAAGTGTTTTACTTTCGTTTTTAATTGTTCATTGTCATCGTAAAATGTGATTTGTCGCCTCAGGATGACGAAGATGGACACTTGATGGCTCTTCAAATTATTCAAGATCTCATGATCAAAGCTCCAGATGTTTTTCTCGATCATTTCGCTCGTCTCGGCGTCTACAGCAAGGTCTTGGCTTTAGCAGGTCCTCCGGACGTAGAGAGCGAAGGATGCAAGACGAAAGATGAGGGAGTGGTGAGTTTTGGGGACTGATTCCAAGCTGTGAATTTGTGGTGCAGGTAAATTTCATTGGTCGTTTCGTTTATTGTTTTAGAACGAAGAAGATATTTTGATGGACGATGCTAAGGAGGTGTTACCTGGTCGTCCTTATCATTGGCGTGATTGGTGTGTTGCTCGTGGACGTGATTGTCTTTATATATGGAGTGATGCCGCCGCTTTGGAGCTGTCAAACGGTAGTAACGGTTGGTTTAGATTCATCTTGGATGGAAAACTGGCCACAATGTACTCGAGTGGCAGTCCGGAAGGTGGCACTGACAGTTCGGGTACGATTTGGACACCGACTCTTGTGTTTTCGTAATGTTGAACTTTTATTATTATTGTATTTTCAGAAAATCGTGGTGAATTCCTTGAGAAATTGCAACGAGCTAGAAGCCAAGTGAAGCCAGGTGCTCCGAGCCAGCCCATTTTATCCTCTCAAGGCCAGAGCCGGTTGGTTGTTGGTAACTGGTCACTCACGTGTAAGAAAGAAGGTGAATTGTGTATCTACAATTCGGATGGACAGCAGGTGAGATTTCTTCTCGTATCTAATCGCAAGTTTTTAAACTTTTGGCTCGCTTTTGATAGTTTCCGCTAGCAATGACGTAGTAAAAAATGACATTATTTTATAGCTTAAGTAGATATCTTATGATAGTTTATTAACAGCTGATTTTCAAACTCTTGATATTTTTGTTTTTCTGTTTTAGATTTTAAAAACTAGAAGAGTAAATCACTTAAAACGGTACTTTCATGTTGATGTCTTTCAAAATAAACTTCTTATAGACAAAAATTTACGAAATATGATTTGCTTAAAGGTAAGTTTCAAATTGGTATAAACCACTTCTTTTGAAAGTATCAATACGAAAACACCGTTTCGAGTTTCACGAGAGGCGTTTACACTTCAAAACCACCTGAAGCAAATTGACAAACTAAGTGTTTTACAGTTTTTGTGGAAAAAATATTTGCCAGGCTATTGTTAGTTTACTATGTGTGTGCAAGAAGTTAGCGTTTGTATTAGCTGAAGCATTTCTTAGTAGCAGTAGTGCGACATCACCGATAACATTAGTGGCCGCTTTAGCGGTTTGATGTTCAACTAAGTTTAGAAACTTGCGGTATTTTTTATCCTTTCCAGTGGTGGTTTTTCTAATGTGTATTATACATGTATATGAATAGCAAGCAACAATTCTCAGAGAAGATTTGGCTGGTTTCATATTTGAATCGAACCGAGGCACTAAGCATTCGTTCACTGCCGAGACGTCTCTAGGACCCGAATTCTCTGCCGTTTGGAGTGGAAAGCGAGGTCGTCGCTTCCGCTCCAAAGTTGAAGCGATGAAACAAAAAGTGAGCGCTTTTGAGACTGTTATGAGGGGTATTTGTTTTAACTTTTCGCTTATTGTTTGACGTTCTTATCCACAGGTAAAAATTCAAGCGAGAGAAATGTATGACATGTACTTCAAGGTGGCTCAGGCGCGGCCTCGTGGTGTAGTTGCAAAACTTTGCAACATTGTAGCTCAGGTTGAGAGGGCCTGTCAGAAACAGGTGAACAACAAAGAGGATGAAAACGAATGGAAGGCTATACTCAGAAGTGCTCTAGAAGAACTCACTCAGTTACTTAAAGACGAGAGAATTGTTTCGTCGTACGAAGTGCACAGCAGTGGATTAGTACAAGCTTTGCTCAAGCTTTTGAGTCATAGTGTAAGTCGCAAACGAATCATGTTTCTCGGGCTTTTGTTTAAATTAGTGAAGCAATAACTCACTTGCGACGATCGTGTGTTTCGTTTTCAGAGCTATGAAGATGTGGCTAAAAGTCAGAACAAACGTAACAAATTACTCCAGCAGAGGGTTCAGGTGTTCAAGTCTTGCTTTAAGAAGAGGGGTGTTTACGAGAGGTAAGTTTTTACGTTGTATAAACCATTTCTTGAACGATCACGAAAAGTGATTTACAATTCTTTTAAATGGGTTTTTATTTTGTTTCAGTGCCATCGCTCCATCCATTGCTCTAGTCAGAAAACTTGTCTCCGTTCTCGAATCCATCGAGAAACTTCCGGTGTACTTATACGACACTCCAGGCTCCGGTTACGGTCTTCAGGTAAGCGATGTCTAAATAAGTTATATCGTTCCGTTACGAATTGATATTTAACGGAAAGTTGTTACCCTTTCTTCTTTGGTTAAGATATTGACGCGTCGTCTACGATTTCGATTGGAACGAGCTCCCGGTGAAAGCTGCCTCATTGACAGATCTGGTCGTAGTCTTAAAATGGAGCCTCTCACGACAGTGAGTTCGTTAGAGAGGTATTTGTTAAAGATGGTGGCGAAGCAGTGGTACGATTACGACCGCAGCACGTTCACTTACGTGAGAAAATTGAAGGAGGGTCAGTCGATTGCGTTCAGACACACTCGAGACTTTGACGAGAGTGGAATAGTCTATTGGATAGGAACGAATGCAAAGTATGAGAACGATTAGTTTTACCTCCTCTTGCTTGGTCTGTTCTTGACTATGGGGTTTAATTTTTTTCAGAACTGCTTACGAGTGGGTGAATCCAGCTCAATATGGATTGGTGGTGGTGACGTCATCTGAGGGAAGGAATCTTCCTTATGGAAGGTTGGAGGACATTCTAAGTCGTGATTCTTCTGCACTCAACTGTCACACGAACGACGACAAGTTAGTTTATTTTTATTGAGAACCTAGACACACTCCTGTGTTGTGCATGCCGTTAGACGTGATCGATTTTGTGGTTCCAGTGTTGCATAAATGGCACTAGGAACCAAACGACAGTTTGAAGCGTTGTGCACATTTCTTGTTCTCTGAAGAACGTATTGAAGAACACATGCCGTTTTTTAAAGCTGAAATATGCTTATGCAGAAGGAAAGTTAGTTAGCAAGATCATGGGTTTTGAGGTCAATGAACTTTAGCACGGGCAAAGCAAATTAGCAAATTTCAAAAGGGTGTAAACAAAACTTCTTTGAATAATATTGCAACTAAACGACGTTAATACTTGGCCATAACATTCAAGAACCGACTGTAACTTTATTTATTGTTCTGTACATACTGGAGATAAGACTTGTTAAGAATTGAGGTGGAGTTTTTGGACGGGTCATATTTCTCTTAATATGTGGTCATACGGCGTGTGTTCCAGTCAGGGGGTGTTTAGACACTGAAGAGCAGCTTTTTTTTTATTTAACGTTGAGTTTCAATTCGTCTTTATATTAGACGTGCGTGGTTTGCAGTTGATCTCGGTCTGTGGGTGATTCCTAACTGCTACACGCTCCGACACGCTCGTGGTTATGGACGTTCTGCACTTCGCAACTGGTTGTTTCAAATGTCGAAGGATGGTGTCAATTGGGTCACTCTTTACAACCACGTGGACGACTGCTCACTCAATGAACCGGGGTATGTTCAGCAGAAATAAAACCGTTTCAGCTTCGTAATTGCGTTTCAGTTTCTCAATGTTTGAATTTTTTTTAGCTCCACTTCTTCGTGGCCCATTGAATCGCCAGATGATGAAACGCAGGGATGGCGACACATCCGCTTGCAACAAACTGGAAAGAATGCTAGTGGACAGACACATTATTTGTCTTTATCTGGATTTGAAATCTATGGTGTTGTGACTGGCGTTTGTGAAGATTTGGGAAAAGCAGCAAAAGAGGCGGAGGCAAACCTTCGAAAACAGAGGCGTATCATGAGGAGCCAAGTGCTGAAACATATGGTGGTGGGTGCGAGAGTCGTTAGAGGGATGGATTGGAAGTGGAGAGACCAGGATGGGAACTCGCCGGGAGAGGGAACGGTTACTGGAGAATTGCATAACGGTTGGATCGATGTTACCTGGGATCACGGTGGCTCCAATTCGTATCGGATGGGTGCCGAGGGGAAGTACGATCTGAAGTTGGCTCCCGGGTACGACCCGGAGGCTCACGGCATCAATTCTTCGGCAATGGAAACTGTCACTACAGTAACCTCTCCGTCGACGTCCACTCCAATCCACAAGTTATCTGGCAATACCAGTCGTCTTATGTCCAAAACGACTATTATGGACAGTATCGGCAAAGTAGGCAGTATTACGAGTGTCCTCACCAGTCGAAAGAGTAGCTCGACTCCAAGTCTCCCCGAAGCCACCGATGGCAAAGATAAAGCTTCCGTTGCGAGCACGGAACAGGCCGCATCGGCCGACAATCTTGTCGCTAAAGCGGCTGAGATGGTGGCCGAGAGTATGGTTAATATGGTCAGCGCAGAAGCTATTGTTGCTGTATCTGTAGATGACGATGCGTCCAAAGGCAGTTCAATGGTCACTACTACATCCTCTGCGATCAGCACCGAAATGGCGATCGTCGTTCATGCTGACAGCACCGTTCAGGAGGAAACGGAACAAGAGTTGGCAATGGTTGAAAATGGAGAGGCTTCTGTAGTAGCTCGGGAAACTATTTCTAGTGAAGGTCTGGAAAGTGTTGGATTATTGGAACAGTCCTCACTTCCCGACGGTCCATCTTCTCCACCTCCGCCGCCTCTGTCCACTTTTGGTGCCTATTCTTTCAAAAAGACCCATCACCACCACCACGGTCACCATCATGGACATCATCATGCTCGAGACCTAATGGGTCAAAAGCAAGATCGAAACAAAAACGGTCCTAGCCCCGGTGCGAGTCCAGGTCTTTCTGGCAAGCGTTGCGAGGGAACGATGAGTTCTTCTCGTACCTGCGTCACAAATCCTATGAGTGTGAGCGTGCCCAATCTTTCTAGTAGCGTTTGTGCGAGCGAACCGACAGTTAGTCTACTGGAAACGTTTGTGGCAGCCGCTCGTCGTCGTGCTTCGGGCGCTCAGGGTGTTTCTGGCCCTAACAATGCCAACAATTCTGTTACATCACTTTTTCCTCGGGGTCCTAATAGCGTGAGCAGCTTGGTTCGTTTGGCACTAACGTCCAACTTTCCAGGTTTGGACACTGCTTCAGTGTTGTTGTTTTATCTAAATTTATCAATAATTTGTTTTGTTTAGTTCCACCCAGTGGACTTCTAAGCACAGCTCAGAGTTATCCGAGTCTACCGTCGGCCAGTTCTGCCCATGCGAATAATCCTAGTGTGGCCTCGACGGCTGGCGCCACCACCTCTTTAAACCAGGCGTTGACGATGAGCCTAACGTCCACTTCGAGCGACAGCGAACAAGTGAGTCGCCCCTCTAGCAGCGCGGACCAGTGGAAGGTAGCGAGCTTTTGAAGTGGTGGACTCTTAGTATTTATTGTTTTCTCTCTGTGTAAAAGCTGCCTTTAGTTTGTTTTCTTTCAGACATATTTAGATAAACGCTATTATTTTTGTTTGTTTTTTATGCGTAATTTTGGTTCTTTATCCCGCGATGATTTCTTAATGTTTCGATTTAACTTTTGGGTTTCAATTGACGGTGTGCGATTAAGTGAGGCTCTTTCTGAAGATTTGACGTTAGATTTTATTATTTTCAGGATTTATTGGAGAGTTGTCGTACTACCACTTTGCTTGCCGAATTGGACGACGATGACGAACTTCCCGAGCCTGACGACGACGAGAACGAAGATGACGATGAGAACGAAGATGATGACGACTATGAGGAAGTTCTCGTATGTCATCTTGATGTCTAAAAATCTAAAAAAAAAAAGTTCTAAAGATGAAGGATTTGAAATTATTTAGGAGGAAGATGGTTATGAAACTCGTAATGGGAAGAGACGTAGTTGGGATGATGAGTTTGTGCTGAAACGTCAGTTTTCTGCACTCATTCCTGCTTTCGATCCTAGACCTGGAAGAACAAACGTTAACCAAACAACCGACCTGGAAATTCCTCCTCCGGGTGCGCGTTGCTGCTTTCGTAATAATTTTGGAAACTTTTTTCGAATTTATAACTTATTTGAATTTTTGTTGTTAGGTTTGGAGCAGGCTAATATTTCGGATGAAAAGGGTGCAACTCTGCAACCAAAACTAGCCTTATTTGTTAAAGGAGCCAATCTGCCAGGGGCAAGTTGTTTGTTTTCGTTTTCTCCGTAGTTGACGAAGTTTTTTTTTTTTTTTCAACTTTTGTCGTCATTTTAGAACTCCGCTTTTGGTCAAGTGTCCGATGTGGAGATTGAACTCAAGGATCCCGAGTGGACAATTTTCCGAGCAGTTCAACAACTCATCCAGATGTCACAAGTCGGAAGCCGTCAGGACAAGTTACGACGAGTCTGGGAACCGACATACACGTACGAGTTCACAAATTTAAGCAACTTGTTTCACGACATTAAGCTTGTTTTCTATTAATTTTGCAGCGTAATTTATAAAGAAGTCAAGGAAGAGGATGGAAAACCAACAGATGTATGTTTTTTCCTACTGTTGTTATCAGTTCAGATATGGAAATTTATATTAAATTTGTGTCAAATTAATTAGCAGGAGGGTGCAGGTATTCCCAGCAGTAGTTTGTGCTCTTCTCGTCGAGCATCCAAAAGTTTGGGAGACTCGGGTCTCGTGGACTCCTCTTCGTGTTCTGTAGACGAAGTGTTGCAACTTCTGAGAGTTCTCTACGTTGTAGCGAGTGATAAGAAACATAGAAGTCCTCGTCACGGTTAGTCTTGTCAGAAAACGGCTTGGTTTGGTAGGAAATAGCCTCAAATACACAACGCAGGCTTGATGAATTCATTTGTAGACGCCATGTTATGTGATTTAAAGGCTTGAAGTAGGGTCAAGGGGTTCACGTTGGTCAACGCTAGGAGTATCTGAGGCTATTTTTACCAAATAAATAGCTTGATGTAGCTAGAATTATGTAATTTGTTTACAGATGATAATCAATTTAAAGTTTCTCCCGAAGAATTTATTAGCAAGAAAATCACCAACAAGCTTTCGCAGCAAATTCAGGTACAACATAAAGCTGGTTAAGAAGTCGGCGGCACTTAAATTAAACACGAAATTTTCTATATTTATTCCAGGATCCTCTAGTTCTCGCTTGTAATGCTTTACCCGATTGGTGTGAGGACTTGACGTATTCGTGTCCGATGTTGTTTTCGTTCGAAACAAGGCAACTGTTCTTCAGTTGCACAGCATTCGGTGCTTCGAGGTGAGTGTCTCACATAAGTATGTGGAGGTGAACTAAGATCTTTGCCTAGGAAGCGTTCCATAAAAGGGATAAATGTGGTCAATAGATGATGCCACCTTCACTTAGAGCGAAACACCGGTACATGAAAAATAAATGGGATTCACGGTTATCTTAATAAAATGTTGCCGCTTTTTCAAAAATCTGGGAATTTAGCAACAAAACAAACAAAAAAATAAGTAAAACTTGGAAAAGTCAGAGAATTTTAGAAATGAGCCTTGGTGACAACGCTGAAGAAAAAAAATAGAAAGGTGGGGGGGGATGTAAAAGGAATAAGAACCTTGAAAAGAGGCTGTAATGCAAATCACTCATCTAGGAGTTGAGCTACCTTCATATATTTATCTTACATTTAATAAAATAAATTGATTGATTTGTTAAAATAAATTCGTTTGTTATTTTTCGTTAGATCGATAGTTTGGTTGCAAAACCAACGCGATGCTAGCGTAGAGAGAACAAGGGGGCCATCTCCTCGTCCCGATGATCCACACGAGTACAGGGTCGGCCGCCTAAAGCACGATAGGGTTAAAGTTCCTCGTGGAGGAACACTTCTAGACTGGGCAATGCAAGTTATGAGGATTCATGCTTCTAAGAAGAGCATTTTGGAGGTACACGTTGTTCAAAATGGTTTTGTTTGCTTGTTGGTATTCGTTTTTTTTTTTTTTCTAATTGGGTGTTTGGAATTTTATTTTAGGTGGAATTTCAGGATGAAGAAGGTACTGGATTGGGTCCTACTCTAGAGTTTTACACTTTAGTAGCTGCCGAGCTTCAGCGCCGTGACCTCGGCATGTGGATCTGCGACGACGATATGGTGGACGAGGTTCAGCGTGAAGTGGACCTGGGCGAGGGCGTTAAACAGCCAGGCTATTACATAATGAGGCCTGGTGGTCTCTTCCCTGCACCCTTACCACAGGATAGAGGCGATACGGATCACATAGTGAAACTGTATCGTTTCTTGGGTACTTTCTTGGCAAAGACGTTGCAGGACAATCGTCTCGTCGATCTGCCTCTTTCGCGTCCATTCCTCAAGCTCATGTGTCAGGGTGAAATCAGCGCCAATGTTAGGGAAAGGTGAGGAATTTTTTAAGTCTTGCTAAATTTTCACGGCAAAGACGAAAGAATGTTCCATTTTCTATATTTGGTTTTCGTTAGGGCCACTTCTTACAGTGGTAAGCCGGTGTTACCATCGACGATAACGACGAGCACGATGGACGACGTGATGATTTCTAGTTACATCTCCGAGGAGAGCGAGAAAGAATTAGAATTCGATCCTCCGAAATGCCGTTCCGAAGACACTCCGGCGTGGTTTTCCAGTTTCCTGACGATGGAGGATTTCCTGGTGATCGATCCGCACCGAGCTCGATTTATTCAACAGTTGCAAGAACTGGTCTCGCTCAAGCAACAGATTCTAGGTGACAACACACTCTCGGAAGATGACAAAACTAATCAGATTCAAAACTTGGCCATTCCCACACGTGATGGGCAGCAAAGTCCACCAATTAAATTAGAAGATTTAGGGTGAGAGACAATGATGACAAAATGAATAATTTTATGTTTTATATTACGAATGTCGTCACACTTATCTTTTGTTTGGTATTCTCTTAACATTCAGGTTAACATTCCAGTTTTCGCCTTCTTCCAAAGTTTTTGGTTTCACAGCTGTTGATCTAAAACACGGAGGAGAGTTGGAAGTACGTCAATGCGACGTTTATAGTTTGCCTTTCACGATCACTTTTTTCGTCGTCTTTACATTTAATACAAATCCCTGGAAGTCATCGTGAAATCCAGACTATAATCGTGACATGTTTGTCAGTTCCTAGCTTGCTGCATATTTGGGGTCGTATTCTTAATGATTTTAAGTCATTTCACAGCTAAACTCGTTAGCATTTACATGAAATATATTAAGTTTAGCACTTGCTTTAACTTAGTGTTCGTTACGACCCTAAATACTAACTTAAGCTGGTTTTAAAGTGTAAACTACCCTTGAACTCTTGATTGTTCTGTCTTTAAGGAAGCAAAATTAAGAAAACCTTGAATGTGTTTTAGAAACTAGAAGGGGTAGCTCAATCACTTAAGGAGTATTTTCATGTTCAAGTCGGTTTCAAAGTGACTCAACTTCAACGAGAGAATAGTTTTTTTATTCTTGTCGAAGTGGTTCTGTAATGCTTTTCGATTTTCTAACAAAGCTTTCAATTTCTTAGTAGCTGCTTTTCTGAAACTGCAGAATAACCAGAGTTCAGAAATCGGCTGTTCGTAACACATCTTGAATGTAATTTCAGGAGGTGACCATCAACAATGTCGAGGAATACATTGATCTCGTCACTGACTTATGTTTACACAGAGGAATCCGTAGACAAATGGAGGCTTTCAAAGGTAGAGTTGAACTTCGATTTGTACATATTGTTGAAAAGATGGAAGGATTATTCAAATCGAACCTTCCTATTTTTAACAGCCGGTTTCAACGAAGTGTTTTCCATGGATAAGTTGGGTTCGTTTAGTCCCGAAGAAGTAAGAACGATGCTCTGTGGTGACCAGGCTCCTGCTTGGAGTCGTGAAGATATTCTCAACTTTACAGAACCGAAACTTGGCTTCACCAAAGAAAGGTGATAAAACAATTAGCTTTTGAAATGTTCCAAAATTTAAAATTTGTCTGCAATATATCTTTCTTTTAGCCCTGGTTTTCAGAGGTTCGTTAACGTGCTCATCGGCATGAATGCTTACGAGCGCAAGGCCTTTCTTCAGTTCACCACGGGCTGCTCATCGCTGCCACCGGGAGGCTTGGCTAACCTCCACCCTAGGCTCACTGTTGTACGAAAAGTAGACGCTTCCGATGGCAGCTATCCATCCGTAAATACTTGTGTACATTATTTAAAATTACCAGACTATTCTAGTGAAGAAATAATGCGCGATAGATTGCTCGCTGCAACCAAGGAGAAAGGTTTCCATTTAAATTAATGAAAAACTATTAGCACAATTATGGGACTTTATGAGTTATCTTTTAAAAATTTGTGATCGATACTTTTTTCTCTCTCGTGTGTCTACAATTGATTGACTCAGTTAATTTAAAATGGTGTGCATTTTAAAAGCATCCGAAAGGGGATCCATAAGAAGTGTGGGGATCACACTACAAGCGCGCGCACACTCTCAATGGGAGCAAAGTCTCGATATCTGCGCTCTTTTCATATTTTAGGATTTGTTTTTCAATGGGAGGGAAAGAAAATTCTTAATCTTTTTCTCCTCAAATCACATATATGGATCTTTATATAAATATATATATATATATCTATCTATAGAAGAAATAACTCGCTTTATATTAGAAGAGAAATTATATCCTTAATGAAATCGTACTTGTAAGTAGTCGCTATTGAAAGTTTTGACGATTCTCTTTATCTCGAATCCCCCGCCTCTCCTTCCGCATTTATATGATCCTTTACTCTTTTGCATCATCTCCCTCCCTCTTCCTCATTGTATTGTGATGAGAGTAAAAACTCCTCTCCATTCCCAGTATTAACGACATTATACACTTAGAAGTTTTTGCAGAGTTTGGAACAACTTTTTCCATCGTTTTCTTCTTCACTACTCAAATCCAACAAACTCCTGTTTTTGCTTTTGCGAACGAAGATGCAATTGAATAAACCGGTTAGTCGATCAATCTTTCTGCGGGTGTTAAATCTTAAAGCTTTTGTTGTTGTTTTTCGGAAAAGTGCCTAAAGAGAAAGTATTATGTATTTTATAGCAGGCAATTGTAAAATTCTACAGCAGCAATTTTTTTTTGTTTGTTTCTTGAGTCCCCCCTTTGCTAAATAATTTTGATTAAGATTTAACGTTGCTTCTTGTAGATATTTTTTATTTATTTGTTTTTCGAAGGGAGATTTAACAATTTGGGTTAAGTTTTTTTCTTCTTCTTGGGATGTGCGGCAATAAAATAATCTTGTGTGTTTTGTCTGGCCCTGTACAGCTAAAAGAAAATAAAACAGGACTGAATTTCAATTGGTCTCGACAAAAAATGACAAGAGTGACCGGTTGAAGGAAGTTTTCTTTCAGATTTCCGGCGGCCAATCCAACTCGATCGACTGTGAGAAAAATATAATTTAAAAAAAAAACGTCAGAAACAATTTACTAGCCGCACTTTCCTTAACTTTACGATTCGCCCCATCGGTTAAACCGATCGTGTAAGTCTTGATTTGATCTTAAGAGACTACACACCTTCAGAAATTTCTTATTATGGTCTATTCACACATGCTGTGTCGGTTCCGTTTAAAACCTATTCATGATTTCAATGAGAAATTTCTGATTGAATGAACCGTCATTTAGCGTTTTTGCTCTTTGCTGCTATGGAAAGTTTGCATGGTTTTCCTGACGATCACTTTGTACTGTCGAGTGACAACTGCTAACCGGTAATATCTTTGTGTGCGCGCGCACATTTACTGATTCGAAGAATCGATTAGTTAAAGAAAGTGCAGGTGATTTTTTTTTTAGGAGCGCAATATCTTAACCTGCACGTCTAGTTCTAATATATCCACTTCTTCTCCAAGTAGAGTTCGTAAATTCGGTGTCGTTCTTCCGAAATCACCATGTACAAACTCTTTGATGTACCTGTGACACCGCCCCACAACAAAGTGTGATTTAAGGAGATCCGTTTTGATGTAGTTTCGATTCGAAAAAAAAAAGAGTGAACTTAAAGGATACGTTCCCGCCTGCGTGTTCAACTGCAATTGAAAGTGATGTTCGTCTATCTGAATGGCTTTCATGGAGTGTATCAGTTTCTGTCGTACTGCGGCCGTCCTCCTGTCAAGTAAAGAATGCTAATTAAGGACGTGAACGAAATGCTAACAGTCGTACGGTGAGTTTGCCTGTGTAAAACCCTTATTGGTGTCTTCTGTTGTACTTTGAGGTCTACCATGTCGTTTAGTTTTTCTAACGAATCCTTTGTTAACGATTTAGTCACGCAACATAGTGCAGTGTACGTCTTTATCTTTTCCTCTTCGCCTTCTTTTAGCTTTTTAGTTGATTCTCTTTAGCACCGAAAAGAAAGTTTTGTATAATTAAAGACCAATAGAATTATGGTTTTTTCAATCAAGGAGACCGTTTTGAGGCAGTGCAACTTTGCAATTAATCTTAGTTCTTTTTAAATTCTAGTCTTCAAAACAGTCCAATTGAAAACCCGTCCTTATTCTGGCCTTAAGGTGTGGTTTTAAAGTGTAACCGGCCGTTAAACTCAGATTATTCTGTCTTTCGGGGGGCTAAATGAATAGAAACTTGAATGTCCGTCACTTAAGGATATTTTCATGTTTGATATCTTTCAAAGTTTATTTTGAAAGATATCATCAACATGAAAATACTATTAAGTTATTGAGGAACCGTTCTAGTTTCTAAAACCATTTCCAGTTTATTTTCATTTAGCTTCTGAAAGAATAACTAGTTATTCGAAAAATAAGCTGTTCATAAACCATCTTAATAACGAGTGTAGTTCTTTGTCAACGGTTAATCGGTTAGATCATGATGCTGCTCACTTTGTAACGATTTGGAGATGTCTGACGGCCACATCTTTTGTACTTTCATTAATCATCTAAAACAATTCACAAACATTCTATTTAATTTGTCTCATATCTCCAATAAGAAAAACAAGATTTAATTTAAACTGAACATTCTGAATCGCTTCCATGTTGTTTGATGTTAACTTCGTTCTTTTCGGATTGACTAGTTGCAGTAGAAACGGTCTGCCCTTTCCTAGGGTTCTTACGTCGACGTCCTCACGCCCAGATGCAGAAAACACGATTTCTAAAATAGTTTCGGTTTTTACTTAAAGGAAATTTTCTTGAGACAAAACGAGGAAAAAAGTCTTGCCATCGGCTTTGATTTCGCGTTCAATTGGATCGCAAATAAGATCCTGAACAGAGTTCTCCATGAGTTTCTTGCCTTCGTAAAACCACGGAGTCTGACTCAGTTTTCGTGAATATTTGTTGTAACGTCCTGCAAAACAAGGGAAACGTTAATATAGAAAGGTCGAGCGACGAAATTGCATGTTAAAATACCTGCAATGAAAAGAGGCGCATGGAGGAAACTTAAAGGGCCAAATCGACACGATTTAAACGGCACGGAAGGCGGGCATGGAAAAAAGCTAAATATAATAAATTTATCATCAAATTATATAAACGTAATTACGAGAACGAATAGTTCGTCTATTGAGGGGTTAAGACCTTGCAAACGAATTGAAGTTTTCGTCCGTCAGTACTTGTAAGACGGCCGATCGTGACCAACCAGAGTTCCTCTGAAATAAGAATCGGAGAAACAAAAGATCAGTAAAACGAATTGATGGTTTGTTTCTTCAGGAATACCTTTTTAGGCTGAAAACTCAACTTTGCTCTTGAAAAAGCAGAAAAATAAAAAAATATTAGTTTTGTAATTAAATAAGCTTAAATCTCGAAAAATTACAAGGGTTTGCATTCGTCGTCGTCGTCATCGTAGACGATGTTGATCGTGACGTCGAGACCTCCGTTGATCTGAAACGTCATTGCCATCGATTTCTCAACTCGAGGTCCGACGGACCATTTCCAAGCTTCTTTGACGGAAGGAACATCTTCGATTCCTTTCCCTTTGTAAACGTCTTCGAATTGATTCCTCAGGTGCAACAACATCGAATACTTATACAAAAGAAACAACTAAGAATAAGCTGAGTACTCAACTTGAGTCAGATTGAGACAAAACCTGTCGTATCAAAAGCGAAGCTGGGACAGAGACGGAGAGGAGGAAGGTGCTGGCATCGTAATTGGCTTCTTTGACACGAAGGACGATCTGAAACACAAGTCAACAGTTAGAAACGAAAACATGTTCAAGAGTCTCTTCAAAACGCAGAAATATTCTTCAAACTGACAAAATACATATAAAAATATTTGAAAAAGAATTTTACACAAAAATGATTTAGACAAAAACTGTAAAGAGATTTCTCGATGTATTTATTAAGGAAATATTTTACATTTGCGACTGAATTGTCATCGCAGAGATCAAATAACATTCCAAGGCACGTAACGCAATCGGATCTTTTCGTCCGCTTAGAGAGTGACTCGACATTGTCATTAGAACAGATGTCATTGATGTGCTATATGTGAATAGAAAGACGAAGATAAGAAGGACAACAATTCATGGAAATAAAAAAAGTAGGGCACATTTGCATTACGGTCTGAGCAGACGACGAAGACGTATAAAAAGACGGTTCTTTCACTCCCAGAAAGCGGAGGACACACAAGAGACAGGCGCCTGCATCAATCAGAGTCTCGACGATCGAACGTCTCACTTCAGGAGAAGACGAAACGATGAAAATATCGTCGTAATTTCCCATTTATTTAAAACGACGATCAACAAAACTTAAGGAAAAATAAAACACGCGGTATTAGACTTAATAGCCGGTTATTTAGTCGCCGCCGCTGTTATAAAAAATTACAATTTGTTAGTCGCCGCGAACAGAAGAGGGGGGGGGCCCGGTCGAGAGCAACAAAAAAAAAAAACAGAACAGCTGAAAATAACAGGTTGTTAGAAATAGGCGAAAACTTCAGTTGGCTCCGCCCTTTTTATGACGACCGGCAACTTCTAATTGGTTTGTTGTGTGGTTCGACGTTGAAAAGGGCGGAGCATGTGACGTCAGACTACATAACCAACCATCAAGAAACAAAATACGTTTAGTAAAAAATTAGTATCACGGTTAATGATAAAGTTGCTTAGGCTGCCGGTCTAGTTTCTAAACCCCTTTCAAGTTTTTCTTCATTTTGCTTTTCAAACACAAAAATAGACAATGTATATCGGCTTATATAAAGGGGAAGTTAGCGATGTCTTAAGACAGGTAGGTATATATTAGGTAGGACAGTCGTTCCTCCATTCGGAAGAAATGTCTTCCGGCCAGGACCGTTCTCCACGAACGTATTTTAAGTTTTTATAAAATTTATTGTGTGGAGGCCATGTTTGCTTTCGTGGAAGACGGTCCTCTGGTCGGAGGACATTTCTTCCGAATGGAGGACTGTCCTCCACAGAGGAAGAAAGGTGGCAAGCCTAATGTTAGGGTATAATACAGTAACATAATTTATGTTTAAAATTAAATGCAACCAATTGCAATTACTAATCAAGAACTGATTGATTGCATTAGTACGAGCTCCTCGTAAATGAAGGAGGAAAAAATAAATACACCTTATTTTGGAAATGCCACCCTCTTTGAAATTATTTATGTGGAAGCCCATGTTTGAGGGTTTTTTTTTAAAACCACCTTAACAATACCTTATATAATGTTTTTCAAGAATTTTTATTTTAAACAGTAAAACATAAAATAAATACAGCAGGAAATTTAGAAAAAAAAAAAAGAATTACTGTTTCATAACAAATTTACTTATAATCTAACAATGTTAACTATTAGTACTGTATTATAATTAGTAAGATTGCAAATGACGTCACTGTTAATTTTAAACATAAATATCGAAAAAGTTTCCAGCATCCAGTTGCATATTGTATTGGCCAGTAAAATCAAGATAATGGAAATTCAATCTTGATGGTGGCGGAATATTAAGTTTGTAGCTTTGTTGGAAAATCAAGACCACGTAACGATGTCTTCCTGTAATAAGAGAAACAATTACAAATTAAAAATTACACATACTCAATTGAAATGATAGCCTGATAGGTTGATTCGTTCTGTTTTTTGTACCTGAGCCTGGTGCAGGACGAGGTCCTTCGTAACCTAAGAGGTCTTGCCCTTGTCCAACGTTGTCATAATTGCCACCCTGTCCTGGGTTATTCACAGATAACCATTGACAATAGAGAGAAGCAGCGTCTACAATAGCAATTGGTTAATTAAATATTTATTATAATATGTAACATCTTAATCAGAATGTTCATTCTACAGTTTTGTGTTGCTCGTAATTACCGAACATCATGAAAGTGAAAAGTTGGCCTTGAGAATATGGATATGCGATTGAGATCGGAGCGTCAGCTACGTCATTCTCAGTCAGTCCTTTTCCAATGTTTATTACGGCACCACTCTTAAATATAACCTGTGTGTATTGTCAGTTCTGTTAGTTACATGTCGTAAGTCATAACCCATAATATATTTTTCTGTTATACATATTAGTTAAGGTGGTTTTAATGTGTAAATGCCTCTCAAATGTCTCTTAGAAACTAGAAGAGTAGCTCAATCATTTAAGGGTATTTTCACATTGATATTTTTTTTTAAATTAGCTTTTTATATGTCCGTTTGAAAATGACCCAATTTTAAGGAGACAATTAACAAGTAATAGTTTGAAAGACAGCAAGATAAATGAAAATACTCTTTAAGTGTTTTAGCGAACTTTCTAATTTCTAAAACAAGTTGAATTTTTCTTTAATTTTACTTCTGAAAGACAGAATAACCAATCAATAGTTCGAAACTCAGCTGTTTGCAAACCATCGTAAATAAATAAATAATTTTTTTTTACCTCTGCAAGCGTCTGAGGAAGAGTCTGTATCGGGTACGGAGTGAGGCCTGCATTTAGCCAGTCTTGTCTTCTATTATCGTAAACGTTGTCACCGTGCAACTGAGGAAGAACGCTGACCAAAAGAATGCAACTGAAGATCAAAACTGCGTTAAATGTCATTTTGGTTTGTATTTTGTAAATTTTGTATTATATGTTAGTTTGTTTTGAAGGTTTTCTAACCCTTCTACTTTTCAAAGAGAATGTTCGCTTCATTTTTCTGTTCTTTTATAGCAAGCGATTGTGTTTGATCAAATGGTTTCTTTTAAATTGTTCGCGTCATTTTGATTGACAATTAAGAATGCACCTGTACTGATAAAAGAAAGTATATATTCGATATTAGTTTTCTTTATTTAGTTATTGCTTTTTTGTGTGAATTGTTCCCATGTGCACAACTGTAGTAGAAGTTGGTGCCGTATGGATGTTTGATTGGATGATAAATTATTTGATTGTGACAACAAAATCAATGAATGGGAGTTAGCCCTATATAGTCAAGTAAAAAAATCTCCCAGAATTCATTAATATTATGTAGGTGCGACAGGTTGTGATGGCCTGACATGTGTTTGTTGTGTGTTTTATACTTACCTTCTGCTTTCTAATTGTCAGTCTTCGTAGAGATTGACATATGTATCGATCTCCTTGTCTAGCTTCTTCTCACGTGCCTTTTTCTAATTGTTAAGGTAAAGACACTTGGAATGACCTTGACGACGACCTTTACGGTGATTTCTAGTTAATAAGCCATTAAGCAGGGCAATGTTATCAACTTATCAGTCAGCAAACCGTCTGAAAAGGGCAAAGTTTTGCGTGTTTCTCCTGGCTGGGCCACTTTCTTCTATTTTTCACCAGTTGAAATTTTCACCCCAATGGAAACAAGGCCGTAGTGATGCAGCTACCACTAAAACAGAATAATCAGTTCAAGGAGCTTTTAGCCTTTTAAACTTTAAAACCACCATAAGAATACCATATACCGTATAATTGTGTTCATTAATTTTTATTTTAAACAGTAAAACATAAAATAAATACAGCAGGAAATTTGGGGGAAAAAAAAGAATTACTGTTTATTAACAAAGTTATAATCTAACAATGTTAACTATTATTAATGTTATAATTGCTAAGATGACACTGTTAAACATAAATATCGAAAAAGTTTCCAGCATCCAGTTGCATATTGTATTGGCCAGTAAAATCAGGATAATGGAAATTCAATCTAGATGGTGGCTGAATATTAACTCTGTAGCTTTGTTTGAAAACCAACACCACGTAACGATGTCTTCCTGTAATAAGAGAAACAATTACAAATTAAAAATTACATTTTCTATTGAACTGATAGCCTGATGGGTTGATTCGTTCTGTTTTTATACCTGAGCCTGGTACAGGACGAGGTCCTTGGTATTTTAAGAGGTCTGGCACTTGTCCAACATTGAAATTATTGCCACCCTCACCTGGGTTATTCACAGATAACCATTGACAATAGAGAGAAGCAGCGTCTACAATAGCAATTGGTTAATTCATTTATTATACTGTAACGTTTTCATTAAAATGTTCATTCTACAGTTTTGTGTTGCTCGTAATTACCGAACATCATGAAAGTGAAAAGTTGGCCTTGAGAATATGGATATGCGATTGAACTCGGACGGTTAGCCACATCATTCTCAGTCAGTCCTTTTCCAGTGGCTATTACGGCACCACTCCGAAATATAACCTATGTTTTGTCATGTCGTAAGTCATTCCATATTCTTGTGTTATACAAACTAGTTGAAGTGGTTTTAAAGTGTAAATTCCTCTCAAACTCTGATTATTCTGTCTTTCTGGTGCAATTATAAAGAGAAACATGAATGTGTCTTAGAAAGTAGAAGAGTAGCTCAATCATTTAAGGGTTTTCACATTGATATTTTTTAAAATAAACTTTTTATGTCAGCTTGAAAATGTCTTTCTAGTTTCTAAAACACTTTGGAGTTTCTCGTAGTTTTACTTCTGAAAGACAGAATAATCAATCAAGAGTTCGAAACTCAACTGTTTGCAAATCATCGTAAATGAATAATTTTTTTTTACCTCTGCAAGAAACGGAGGAAGAGTCTGTATTGGGTACGGAGTGAGGCCTGCATTTCTCCAATCTTGGCTCGCATTATTGTCACCATTGAACTGAGGAAGAACGCTGACCAAAATAATGCAACTGAAGATCAAAACTGTGTTAAGTGTCATTTTGGTTTGTATTTTGTAAATTTTGTATTATATGTTAGTTTGTTGTGAAGGTTTTCTAACCCTTCTTCGTTTCAAAGAGAATGTTCGCTTTATTTTTCTGTTTTTTTATAGCAAGCGATTTTGTTTTTGATCAAATGGTTTCTTTTGAATTGTTCGTGTCTTTTTGATTGGACAATTAAGCAAACACCTGTAGTGACAAAAGAGGTTAATTTCTTGTAATCCGAAAAAAATGAGTTGTGAGATGGGCTGAACAAATTTATTCATACAACATACATTCTTAGTTTTTTGGGGTAATTATTGGCTTTTTTGTGATTTCTAAGTTACTGTAGTTGGAAGTTGGCACTGAATTTTGATTGGATGATAAATCATTTGATTGTAACAAAAGAATAAATGAATGTAAGTTAGGTCTATAGTCAAGTAAAAATCGTGGAATTCATTAATATTATGTGGGTGTGACAGGTTGTGCTGATCTGCCATACGTTTCTTGGGTGTTTTATGCTTACCTTCTGCTTTCTACTTACCAGTCCTAGTCGAGATCGGTATATGTATCGATCTCCCATTTCTTTTTTTCTTTGTAACGATACTTGGAATGCGGTTGTCTACCTTTACGATCATTTCTAGTTAATAAGCCATAAAGCAGGGCAGTGTTATTATCAGTCAGCAAACTGTCAGAAAAGTGCAAGGCTTTGCTCATTTCTTCTGGCTGGTAATGATTCTCATTGTAGTCCCTGAAGCATAGAAGATACACTGTCGGTATACATGTATTTTCCTTATACAAATCTTGCAACCCTATGCTGGACAATTTCATGTTTTACGTTATTTCTAACTGGTTTCTAAATTGGAGAACAATATTCTAATTTAAGTATAATTTGGCTAAAGTAACAGACCTCTTTTATGTTTTCTTTACAATTTGTAAAGGTGCGTTGAACAAACTGCAACCATTGATTAGCTTTACGGACTACTTTGGTTGTATGTTCTTTCCAAAGCATGTTTTTGATATGGGTAAGCCTAGATATTTGATTTTATCAACATGGGTTAGCTGAACAGTCCCCATAGTGTAAAGTCCCCTGCTGGGTTCATGCTTTCAAGAAACATGCAGAATGTTGCATTTATTCCTATTTAGTTGTAAGTGCCACTCAGTGCACCATTCCTCAACACTGTTGAGATCGTCTTTGGAGGGCTTCAATGTCCTCATTACTCCTAATTGTTCTGTACACAACAGAAGGAAAAGCGGTGGTTCAAAGAATGAGGTACCCTTGGCCTTAGGTGATGTTACTTCTGCCCAGTCCGAGACAGCACCATCGATTTGGACATGCTCTTGTCTATTGGATAAGAAAGATGACATCTATGGAATTACTTGTTTATTTATGTTAAAAGTTCTCATTTTTCTAATTAGTAGTGACTGTTTCACTGTGTCGAATGCTTTTGCAAAGTCCAGAAATACTAACTCAAACTTGGCCTTACTATCCAAACCTAACTGTATGTCTTGTGTGTATAGTGCCAACTGGGTATCACACGATCTGCTTTTTGAAAACCGTACTGATTTTCATGAATTAATTTATGAGTGTTTAAATTCTTGATTGTACAAGAATAAATTATATGTTTGAGGGTTTTACAAACAACTGATGTTAAAGAAATTGGTCTATACTTATTTGGGCAGAGTTTATTTTAGACAAATGTTTACTTGCTGCCATGATGAAAGCAATATGCCTCTATGAAAGGAATCGTGAAACAATGTTGCTACTTGTGAACTGGCACCTCCTTCTCTTGCTTTCCATTGGCAAATGTGAGTTGCCCCTCCTCCGTGCCTGTCTCTTGTTCCTGCTTTGGAATCTTTGCCTTTCTTCCACCAGGGGTTTGCTAATCTTATGATGTAGTTCTCTCTATATTTAGGCTTTTTTAAGGTTCCTATTTAGTTTTTTATCTTGGCTTCTGGGATTCAATCTCGCTTCTCTTGTTAGTTACTAGTCCCATCTGTAATGTCTTGGGTTTTTTTAAATTTTGCGCGCGATCATTTGTCGGTTTGGCTATTTGCCAGTTTTTGTTTTTCTTTTCTCTTGTGTCACTGTTTATGCAAGAGTTCATTTGCAAATGAGATGTCATCTTTCTAATTTACTGTTTTCGAAAGGACCTCCCCCTGAAGCCACACTTTTCTTCTAGAATATTCTAGAAGAAAAAAGTCTTGGTTTCCGGGGTGGGTGTATTTCCGGGCAAATGACGGATGGACACCCACGCTAATTGGGCGTTGCACTCTGCACATCACGATGAATTATCATCCCCTATACCTATATAAAGACCAGCACATCAGCTGAGAGGTAGCGTAATCTGATCCTGTCACCACTCGGAAATATTACTTTCGAAATCAACTTGATTCTCGGGTTCCTGCATCTTCAGGAGCCCTGGGAATCGGGTTCAGATAGTAAATGCTCATGAAATGTTTAAAGAATAAATAAATATTCATTTTAAAGCCTTCTTGAGTTGCATTGTCAATTATTTTCAGCTTTTGCCTACATAAACGATTCTGGAGCAGACGTCGGTCTTAGCAACAATTCAAAAAGAGACAATTAAAGCTAGATCATGACACATATTAAACTTGTTGAGTTTAAATATCTTTCTGCTTGTTACTTTCAATTTTTAATCTCATGTTAGATGATTTTACAATATTAATCTTTTCTCATCTTGCTTTTCTATGTACTCCATTATTCATCAAGAACATCCACTTACTAAATCTTTGTTTCTGTTTTCGTGCTTTGGATTTTCTTGTCACAAGGTTAGCGGGGTCACTTTCTTCTATTTTTCACTAGTTGAAATTTTTACCCCAATGGAAACAAGGCCGTAGTGATGCAGCTACCACTAAAACAGAATAATCAGTTCAAGGAGCTTTTAGCCTTTTAAACTTTAAAACCACCATAAGAAGACCATATACCGTATAATTGTGTTCATTAATTTTTATTTTAAACAGTAAAACATAAAATAAATACAGCAGGAAATTTGGGGAAAAAAAAGATTTACTGTTTATTAACAAAGTTATAATCTAACAGTGTTAACTATTATTAATGTTATAATTGCTAAGATGACAATGTTAAACGTAAATATCGAAAAAGTTTCCGGCATCCAGTTGCATATTGTATTGACCGGTAAAATCAAGATAATGGAAATTCAATCTAGATGGTGGCTGAATATTAACTCTGTAGCTTTGTTTGAAAATCAACACCACGTAACGATGTCTTCCTGTAATAAGAGAAACAATTACAAATTAAAAATTACACATACTCAATTGAAATGATAGCCTGATAGGTTGATTCGTTCTGTTTTTTGTACCTGAGCCTGGTGCAGGACGAGGTCCTTCGTAACCTAAGAGGTCTGGCACTTGTCCAACGTTGAAATTATTGCCACCCTCGCCTGGGTTATTCACAGATAACCATTGACAATAGAGAGAAGCAGCGTCTACAATAGCAATTGGTTAATTAATTATTTATTATAATGTAACATCTTTATCAGAATGTTCATTCTACAGTTTTGTGTTGCTCGTAATTACCAAACATCATGAAAGTGAAAAGTTGGCCTTGAGAATATGGATATGCGATTGAGCTCGGACGGTTAGCCACATCATTCTCAGTCAGTCCTTTTCCTGTGGCTACTACTGCGCCACTCGAAAATTCAACCTATGTTTTGTCAGTTTTAGTTAAATGTCGTAAGTCATAATATATTCTGCTATCATACAAATTAGTTGAGGTGGTTCTAAAGTGTAAACGCTGGCTTTCAAACTCTGGTTCTTCTGTCTTTCAGGTGCAAAATGAAGAGAAACATGAATGTGTCTTAGAAACTAGAATAGTAGCTCAATTATTCAAGGGTATTTTTACATTGATATTTTTTAAAATAAACTTTTTATTTCAGTTTGAAAATGACCGAATTTTAAGTACATAATTTGAAAGTTATTAACATGAAAATATCGTCTTAAGTGATTGAACGACCTTTTTAGCTTCAATAACACTTTGAAGTTTCTCTTAATTTTCTGAGAAATAGAATAATCGATCAAGAGTTCGAAACTCAGCTGTTTACAAAATGTCCTAAATGAATACTTTTTTTTACCTCTGCAAGCGTCGGAGGAAGAGTCTGTATTGGGTTTGGAGTGAGGCCTGCATTTATCCAGTCTTGGCTCGCATTGTTGTCACCTTTTAGCTGAGGAAGAACGCTGACCAAGAAAATGCAACTGAAGATCAAAACTGCGTTAAATGTCATTTTGGTTTGTATTTTGTAAATTTTGTATTATATGTTAGTTTGTTGTGAACGTTTTCTACCCCTTCTACTTTTCAAAGAGAATGTTCGCTTCATTTTTCTGTTCTTTTATAGCAAGCGACTGTGTTTGATCAAATGGTTTCTTTTGAATTGTTCCTGTCATTTTGATTGACAAATAAGCAAACACCTGGACTCCTGGAGTGACAAAAAGGTGGCAATTTCTTGTAATCAGAAAAAAAGTGAATCATTAGATGGCCTGAACAAATTTATTCGTACAACACACACGTTCTTAGTTTTTTTTTTAGATAATTATTGACTTTTTTGTAATTTCTGAGTTAATGTTGGAGTTGGAAATTGGTATTGAATTTTGATTGGATGATAAATCATTTGATTATAGTGAAAAAAGTAAATGAAAAATGAATGTGACGCGGAATTCATTAATATTATATAGGCTGTGATGCAACGAAGTTTATTGGGAATAGCAAAGATCTTATTGATTGTTCACTAGTTAGTTAGGTGTATGTGTAGTATTCCAGTACTTGTTGGCTATTATGGCTAAGAACTTCCTATAGAAATGAAATTGAGATGCGTAGAGAGAGAAATTCGTTAGGACGATCTTGTATTTTGAATTTGAAAAATTATTCCATAAACAGTCAAGAAGGCCTGTGGCAGGGGAACCAGAAGCCAATTGCAGCATGCGAATTGCATTGCCAAAACTCAAACCCAATAACAATTGAGGAGCTTTTTTTTTCCTTCGAAACTTCATAATTTTTTTCTAGAAGCGCAAAAATCCGAATACTTCTACTTTTAAAGAAATAAAAAACCTGAATTTGGAGTGGCTTATAGTCTTATACTATTCGATACTTTAGTAAAAAAATTATACATATCGATTCAGGTCTTAAAACTGATTACAAAACTGCTATAAAATAAGTTTGGCCAAAATATAGACATATTAAGTTTAGAAGAAACAAAAAAAAAAAACTCAATTGTAATGTGTTTTGGTGTAGCTGAAATAATGCATTGTCATAATACAATCAAAGGTTTAAATTTTTGTGTCAATTTTTTGAATTCCATTTTTTCTTAACTGATAGGTTCTTTTCAGTAAACAACTTATGAAGGGTAGTTATAAAACTAGTTTCATGTCTGATAAGTTTATTTCAAAAAAGTTGCAGTCGCAAATAATTGAATTGTAAGTTTTATTACATGAAAATTCCTTCATGTTTGATATAGAGGCTTTTAGACTCTTTGATTCCATTGTTTTATCTTGGTTGACAATTTGAAAGACAATCGCACGATGTTAAGTGATGAATGATATTGTACAAACGAATTTGTTCTTCTTAGAAGTGTAAGTGGTGATGAATGTCCCTTCGTGCATGCGTTTGCAAATAACAAATATCGCTTAAATTAAAACATTATCATACGTAAAACGTATAAATAGAATATTGCATTTTGTTTTGTAAGTAATTACAACTAAATAAGTTGCAAAGACGCCTGGAAGCACGAGATGTACATTATGTCGTGTTTGCTAAGTTAACCGTTGATTGAGATTAATGATACAACATCCTTGTGTCAATTTGTACTTCATTCAACACAAAGAAGGTGTCGCTCATTGAAATATCTCAGAAATGATCGGTCGTTTCAATAACTGTCGTTTGCAATGAACAGATGTATTCCCTTTTTACGTGGAAGAAAGCAATTAGAAAATGATTGGGTCATGGGTATATTTGCCTTTTCTATTATTATAGCGTGCATTGCTTGCTTGACAACATTTGCTATAATTAGCAAATTTGTGGAAAATTTTAAACTTAGCTTTGCTCTATGCGTAACGTTTTAGAATGTAATCATATATTTTTAGCTCAATCATAATTAATGATATCTTGAAAATAATCCTTTTGTAAATGAAATTTAAAAAAAAATATTGTCTACTTATGAAGTCGGGTTCTTTTTAAACTCAAACTAAAAAGCTCATTTTGAAAGAAATCAATGTGAGATGATTGAACTGTCCTTCTAGTTTCTGAAACACTTCTAGTTTCTTCTGAAAGACACATTTAGAGAAAAATCATATTAGAAAAAAAAATCAGCCATATTTAGAAACAGAAATAATATTATTTTATATTAATATTTCTCTTGTCTTTTGCGCTTTTTTTTAATTCCTTACAAGGACAGGCAGTTGGATCCAGCACAACAAATTCGTTTGCCCCGCCTTTTGGAACAGCAATTTCTAATTGGTTTGTTACTAATTGGGCTGACGCTCCTAAAAGGGCGGGGCCAACGAATTTTTTTGTGTGTGTTGGATCCAAATGTCTGTTTACAAGGTAAAATTCTGTAGGATTTTATTGTGTGTCATTATTCCCTTACGTTAACATTAACATATTTATGACCAATGATAAACAAACAAAATTTAAGATGGTTTTAAAGGATTAATTCTCCTATAAAACTCTAATTATTCTGTCTTTGAAGATCAGCTTTTTTTTTAAAAAAAAAAAAAAAACTTAAAATGTTTTATAAACCAGAAGAGCAGCTCAATCACTTTTTAAGGTATTTTCACGTTGATATTTTTCAAAATAAACTTTTTATGTCAGTTTGAAATTGACCGAACATTAAGCAGACGATATTTTTTTCGTTTTTGTCTATAAAAAGTTTATTTTGAAATATATCAATATGAAAATACTTTGAAGTGATTGAGCTACCCTTCTAGTTTCTAAAACACTTTCCAGTTTCTTTTAATTTTGCCTCTGAAAGGTAAAATAATCATAATTATAATTATGATCAGCTGTTCACAAACCGCATGCTATATATATCGATTTAAACGATACATGTTTGTTTTGAACTTTACATGATATTGGTGTATATCGATTTGCCATATCGATAGTTCCGTTATTGCTTTGTTTCCGGTTCCGGTTCTTGCTCTTTGAAATTTGTGTATGTTTTTATTTGAATTCGTTACAAATTTCCGTTTTGTAAATTTGTTTCTAAAAATCTTTGTTGAAAAATGAACGGCGTTGAGATGGAACATCGCGTCGAGAGTTATTTCTCGTCGCTGAATTCGATGGCCAGTCGAATAATGGTCGAAAAGGAGTGGGCTAAGAAGAGTGTGGACGTGAATCAATGGTCGAGAATGTCCGATGAGGAACGGACTCGGTTTCTGTCCGATTCGTTCATCTCTAAACCTCAGATTGGAACCAAATACTCGTACTGTCTACATTCGAAACCGGACGTCGAATCGTTTCCTAAGTTGGACGTCAGAAGTGGAGAGAAATACATTGTGGTGGACGAAGGGGAAGGAGGTGGGACCATCGTTAGAGGAGAGCGAGGGGTCAGCCGAAGGAGAGGAAGTATCGTAAGTTAGAAACACACACACACACACCCCCCTTTCAGATTATACGTAAGAGAGTGCGATCCAAACGAACGCGGGTCACCCTTAAGAAGCCTGTCTTAAAGGGCGAATAACCTGGAAGGGTGAACGAATATGGCGTCATGAGCTGTACTGTTTAAATGGAAACGACGCCATGTTTGTACACCTGCCTGTCGTTCAATTGATGGCGTCAACGATCTTAGTTTTTATACCAATTTGTCTTTTCCAAGTTGTTGTTTTTTCTTTAGATCTTTTGTGTTTCTTTTTAGGGAAGCAGCATGAGTAGCACTTGGAGGGACGAACATTCCGGTCCATTCACTTGGGAGACACAAGTAATTAAATTTGTTTATTTTGTTATGATTATGAATTATTATTATGCATTATGATTGTGAAAACGTTGTTCGCACTTCTAATATGAGTGGAGTCTCTTAAAAGAGACATGACACGAATCATTTTCGTAACCTATATTCAGTGCAGCGTAAAGAAAACAAATCCAGGGCTGAAATTTAAAGTTAAGAGTGGTGGAAGCCCTAACGTTAAGTCTATTATGTATGGCCTCCCTCCTCTTAGGACTGGGGCCCTCAGAAAACACATCAATGATAATGGTGGTGTTGATAATAAATTCCAGTGATCAATACGAATGTGTTTTGAATAGAATAAGTGACATTGACCAAGAAACAACCACAAATTTTAAAAATGGCAACAGAAATGACACTTATGTATCATGTTCTAAATTCAGCTAAAATTACATGACATTTAAACAAATTGAGTTATATTTTTAGTGTATGCGTCTTATGACATGATTGTAAACAACGCATGAATTATGCCTGAGTACAAAATGTCGTTCACTTCTTCTAGTTGTTGTTGTGTCGTTCATTTCTTCTTCGGTTATTATTTTTGTTATGGTCGTGAATTTTAACTTCCTGGATCAGGTACCATGTATAAACCTTAAATTAATGGATGGAATAAGAAAAGGACACGTTTCGTGGCCGTTTTTTTTTTTTCGGTCGTCCTCCTCCTCCTCCTCTTTTTTTGTAATGCTCCGTTGGTGGTGGTAAGAGAAGAACACAGAAGAAGTAAAAGAGGAGGAAAACGGAATTTCATTAAAAGGAAAATTACTTCTTATTGTTATTATGTTTTACAGCTGACCCAAAAACAAACAAACAAATGTTCTTTTTCTTATAACGTCATACAAAAATGCAATGCCCTCTTGTGTTTTAACTTACTTATGATCTGTTTATTTGCAACTAAAGTGCAAAGAAAAAAAGGAGTAGCACATACCATAGAGAACATGTTTGAATGTATCTCTCGATCACAGTTTTTTTTAGAAAGAAATGTTAAAGTGGACTTGCTACAAAGTACAGGTTATTGTGGTCTTTTGTCTCGTTGTTTTTCTTCAGTTATTGTTTGTGAAAATTCTTCTTGGAATGTTTCAACTTAACGAATTTTTTTTTTTCAAACTTTAAAGAGTCAATTGGATCTTTCGTTTGGAAATGGAGATGTGGCCGAAAAGAAGAGTAAAAACAAGGCCGTAGATGGAAACGTGAAGGTGGATAAACCTTGTCCACAATCTGATTCCTTCCAAGTTTATCGGACAAAGAAGATGGAGAAACAACTGAATGGAAAGTGTTTCGATAAGCCGCGACCTCCGCCTCCACCGCCAACAAGTTCAAATAATAACAATAAACAATCGTCGAACAAGGTGAATCAGATGAAATGCCCGCCACCGAAACCACCTCCGAAGGGAATTTCACCTAATGCGAAAATGATGATGATGAATGAACTCGAAAGCGTCGTACTCAACAAGTTCGATTCCGTTGATGATCATGATAGAAAGAAGAAAAAGAAGCAACAGAACAGGTCTAATCTTTGTTTGATGATTGTTAGTTTCAGAGTTGGAAGGTGGTTTGAACTTTCGACGTCTTTTTTGGGTGGTCATGTTTTTTTTTTTTCAGAATGTCCAGTTCTAACAAAGAGGTTTCACTCTTAAATACAAACGAAGTTGTGGTTCACGACCAACTGAAACCGATGAAATCGGAGCCGATTCCAAAATCAGATATCGAGACGACTCTTTCTACTTCGATGAACGACCTGACACTGAACGTTGATCTTAGTCCTGGAGAGGCAAGTGGCGTTTATTTAAATTATTTCTTTTCTATTATCATTGCCTCGAAAGTGTAAGACGTCCCACTAACCCTGGTTATTGATTTGCGTTTTTTTTTTAAAAAAAAATAATTTAAAAGAAAAGTTTGAAAGTGTTTTAGAAACTTAAATTTCCATACAATGAAAATCGTTTAACTCGTTTGAAAACGATTTTAAGATGGTTTATGAACAGCTGATTTTCGATCTCCAGGTGATTCTGTGTTTCAGAAGAGCAAAATTTAGAGAAACTATAGAAAGTGTTATAGAAACTAGAAGGAGATAGCTCAATCTCTGAAGAATATTTTCATGTTGATATCTTTCAAGATAAGCGTTTCATAAACAAAAGTTAAAAAATATCGTCTGCTAAGCCTTCATTTTTAAAACTCACATATAAAAGGGGTTATTTTGAAAGATTCTCACGTAAAAATAGCTTTTAAGTGATTGAGCTGTCCTTCTAGTTTCTACAACAGCTTCTAGTTTCTCGTAATTTTCCACCTGGAAGACAGAATAAGCAAGCGTGTTGACACATTAAAACCACCACAACTTATATATATATTCTTAGGAGTGTTTTTGTTTTTATAATTAGGATTCGGACATTCCAAAGACCGGTTTCGATTTCCTCGATAACTGGTAAAAAGGTATTTTTTTCTAAAAAAAAATTCTCTTTCTCGCTCTTTTCGACTCATTCATATCAAAAAATCTTATTCATAACTTAATGGAATATTATTAATCGAGTTGATATGTTTTTGTATCATTCTGTAACGTTATAATTCAAATCTTAAGAGCATGATTACTTGACATGTGGTTGAATATCTTATTCGGTGTGCGCCGATTGTTGCGAACGAGTAACTTTCTTGCCGACGCTCAATTATTGCGTTTCTGTTGATTCCCATTTTATTTTGATGATATTTATATTTATTTATTAACTTTCATATTCCCTGTATTCCCTGTGTAACTTTTGCTATGAATTTTAATCTTCACTTTTATACTATTTTATACACATGTATATAAAAACGGCTGTCTACAAGCTGGGACAAACTGGGACGACGCAGAGGGTTGGAGGTGGAGGCTAACAGATGAGAGGGCAGCGAAATGGGGTATAAATAAAAGAGCGGTTAAATAGCAAAAAAAAAGCATATGCAATTGTAGGAGAGTACAAATGGAGCGGTGAGATGAAAACACTGTTAATTTTTCTCAAATGTTTAAAATAGACTATTTCAATTTAAATCTATTCATTCCGCTCCATTCCGCATGCTTTTAAGCTATTTAACCGCTCGTTTGTTTATTCTTATTTTTTTTATACCTTCACGTTACTGCTAGCCTCCACCTCCAAACCCTCTGCGTCGTCCCAGTTAGAATTGTCTCAGCTGGAACACACCTAAAAACAAGCACTAGTTTATTTACAAAAATAAAAGCATTTTTTTATTATTAATAATATCATTTCTATGATAAAAGTTGAGGAATTGTTTTAATACAATTTCATTTCCCAATATTATTTCCCAAACCCTTTTTAATATATACATAAAACTATAGAATCAAAATATTTACACTTTTTTTATATGAGATGCAATATCAACTTTTGATATATGCCCTTTGATGCCCGATTTCCAGTAGGTCAAAAAATGAGAGGGGTGCAAATGAATTTTGATCAGGTCAAATGTTAAAAGAATGTCATCATGATGACATTTTCTCTACGAATTGTGTCTTGATTAAAATTCATTTTTCGAATGGACGTAAGGAATTAGTAACGATTCATCTTGAGTTTCAGCTTTCTTAGTAAAGGTGCGAAGAATTCGAACATGTTGTCATGGCGTAGGGTGACGATGGATAGTAGCGAAGTTCTGTGGTGACGGTGCCGTCGGACAACGTGACGGTCGTTGCACGATAAACTCCGCCAGAGTGTTCTATCGAGACCGTCATAAAGTAGAATTGTCTCACCACAGCCTCTGCTACTCCTTTAAGGAACTACGAAAGATGAAAAAAATTATAAAATTCTGGTTAATTGTTTTTAATTGAATCGACCTCATTTTAAGCTTAGTTTTGCAATCATTTTCTGTCTTTCTCTTACCCTTCTCATTCGACGATGTTTCGTTCTCCGGTTACCAACTGTGTCCAGTTTGCTGCCGTTTCTACTGGCGAAAGACGAGACATCGTCTTCTGTGGACTTTGTCCAAAGTACAACCGTCTCATCGTCTTCTTCTTCGTATTCTTCATTCTTTATCTTGATTCGATTGATCAGGTTTTGTAGCTTAAATCCAGCTTTGGTCGCCTTTTCTTTCATTTTCCGGTTCAATTCAGTGACGACGTTTTCATTAATGTCGTCAATACCAATTAGTTTGTTGTACGACTCATTGTTCCTCATTGTACCATATGTTGTGCACATTTCGTTTCTAACTAGGTTTTCTGAGGTTTTTCTGTCGGTCTCTTATTGATAGTACTGAAAAGAACGTAGTTTGAACTTATTTTAAATTTCAATTCAATGAAATTTCTGGTTCTATTGCTCAATTTATATATAATTGGCAGTTAATGTGGATATCATTAAAATTGAGTCTTTGGATTTAGATATATATTATAGATTATGCTTCAAGTATTATAAAAATAACACTAGATATATATGTTAGATAATCTTATAATTATGGGAATGTGGAAATATTGTGTTTCTTTGTTGATACCAAATTTAATCTTTACAAGGACGCTCCTTGTTATTTATTGTACTTTTGTTCTTACAACGATTTCATTGTGCTGCTTGCACTTTTATTAGTATTAGTGGCAACAAAGCTTGGACAAACATTTACACTAAAAGATATCAAAAAGAGCAAAATAGTATAAAAAAGAACTAATATAAATAACTTATTTAAGTTTTGTTGCATAGATATTTACTATTATTTACTATACTATCCTTTTAGAAACAATATTAGTTAAAAATTCAAATTGTTTTCAAAACTAGAATGGTTGGAGATAATGCCAAACGTTTTTTCATGGCGATATCTTCTTAACAAATAAACATTTTGTAAGCAGTTTGAAAATGACGCGTTTCTTAGTTTTTCCATTGACATTTCATGAAAAACTAGTTTCGCCTTTTTTCAAACTGTCATAAAAAGTTTATGTTTAGATATTATTATGATAAAACTTTTAGAATTATCACCAACTAGTCCAATTAACACTGATTACTTTTTTTAGTAATGTTTCTCTTGCAAAAACGTTTGTGTGAAAATCGCAATTTTGTTCTAAACCGCGGTGGAGCGGGTTCGATTCATCTATGGAACCTCTTTAATTAAGCAACACAGCTTAGACAAAGGTTTGCATAATTCTTCAAACTACAATAAACTTTATTTAGAAAGTTTTTTAGCATAAATATCTACTATTCTAGTTTCTAAGTTTTTCTCTGCTTCTTAAGAAATTTCAGTTTTTACTTTTGAAAGTTACAACTTAATACTTAAACATACCTTGGTAAGTTGTGGTCAGTTTTCGGTTGGAATGGCCCTAGACACGCTCTCTCTCTCTTTCGCTTTCTCTTTGGAAACCTTAATGTTACAACGAGAGACAGTTTCAGGTTATTCTTGTAGAAATTTTCTCTAGTGAGGGACTCTTGATTAGGAAATGAGCTTTTATAACAAGTGGACATAAAAATACTATTAATATATGGGTCAAAGTTTGTATTTTGCTATCGTTTTTCATAGATCTTTCAATTCTGCATATACTGTATACGAAAATGGATCAATTTAGGATGTTGTCTGGCTTTTAGCCAGATATAATAATGTATAGGCACTTTACTATATTTCTTCTACATGGGGGACGTTGTGATGTTGTCTCTCTTGTAAATTCAATTGCCCACGACCTTGATCATTTCTTTGACCTTTTTCCTTTTTTTTCTTCTTCTTCTGATGAATTCGTATCATATTTCATGGAGATAGTAAGAAGTGATTTCTATCTAAATTCATCTCTGTAAATAGCTTTCGTTTTCCTTAAATATGTTCAATATTTATAGCAATTATCAATTTATGACAGCAGTTACAACACCAGTGTAGACCTAGGCTACTAGGCTATTACTACTAAATTGTAACTTATAATATTTTGCGTGTGCACGTGCACCCTTACCACGTGCATGTAACTTACGATTGCTGTACTGTACAGGTGGAGGTTTATAAAGCATAGATATTACCAGTAATTGTTAATGTGGCAGTTCAGGATCTTTTCAGTATGTGGCAATGTGCTTAGGTTGGTGTGTTTGTTGATAATAAATTGACACAGCTGGCATTGTATGTTTCAAATGGGTCATGTTTTACGACGCTTTTGTTTATTTAGTTAGAAATTCAGTTACTTTAATATGCATAACGTGACAAACGATGTTGACGCTTACGCATTTGAGAGGTTTGTCTTTTGGCCTTACTGTTACCTTATATTTGTCTGCAAATACGGTTTATTATTATGGCTGACGTATTGCACCTTGCTTGTAAACTATAAGAGCATAGTTCAGCGGTTTGCAAACCCGCGCTATTTTTTTGCCTGAAGAAATCGTGGCACACTTAACAGAACTCGCTTGTGTACCACAAAACCCCACACCCTTTGGAAACCACTGGTTTCTTGCAAACGTGTAATAGGAAAGTTTTGCAAGCATATTTTGCATTCTCCATTAAAGTTTAAAGTTATTTGAAAATATTAAATTATATTAACACATTCAATATAACAAAATTTTGTGGCACAAATAGTGAAACTCTCGGCACACACTTTAGGAACCAAGGGCGGGCTGGAAAAAAGGAAAAAAAAAAAACGGCTTGGGAAAACTCATTTACCGTGCCCTAAGTAAATTGTAAAAATGCCTAGAACACCACCCATTGGTTCTATTTTCATTTTTACACATTCAGTATTATAACATCGAAAATTTCTCGTCATACGCTTTTTGAATCACTTACCTAGATATACGAGCCATGAGACGTGGTCAATTTAGCGTGTGCAAATTTGCTCAAATGGCTCCAGCAACCAAACGGCAATTTGAAACGTTATGAAAATTCCTTGTTACCTGAAGAACATGTAAGGGAATACACAAAATTGCACTTAAATTGAAAAGTTGTTTCTGAAGAACGGCTTGTTGTGTACAAAGTGGTCCTTTTTGAGGTCAGTGACCTTTAACATTGGTTCAACAAAGTAGCATAATCAAAATTTTATAAAAACCTCTTTGAATATTGCAACCAAATAATTTCAATACCTGACCACAAGATTCAAGAAGCGATTTCAACTTTTAATTATTGTTCAGAACTCATTTTGTAAGAGTTACGAAGTCAGGACCAAGTTTTTGGAAACATCAAATTTCACCTAAGATTGCTTCATGCAGCACGTGCAAGTCTGGAGAGTCTCTAGGCTCCGTGCATAAATACACAGGATTAAATGGAGCCGCTTCAGTATGCCCAGTCTTTTGCTCAAGTCAGGTGTCACATGGATTTGTTTACAGTCACGAGGCACAAGGCTGTAGGTAGATTTCAAATCCAGAATTCTCTTTCATTTTTCAACATTGATCAATTTGCTTTCTCATCCGAAATCGATTTGAAAAACCACTAATTCAGCAAAGTTTAAAGATCAAATAATTCTTCAATAAATAAGGACATCGAACCACTTGAGACCTGAAAGCAAAAGATATGCACCATTTTCGCTTTCTATTTATTATGGTTTTGCTGACTTTTGCGAATGGAGGAGGTCCAGATGGACGTGATCTGAAATGTTTTCACTGTGACACTGTTCGAGATGAACTCTGTGACGCTTATGAACATTGGTCGGACAATGAACGCACTAAAATGAGCACTTCGTGCGTTTCTCCAATGAACAAGTTCTGTTACAAGCAGATTCAAGCGAGTCCTGGTCCACTAAAAGGCTCCTCCTCAGATAAAGACCACAACGGAAGAACTATCCGAAGGGCCTGTATCGGAGAACGGAGCAAGAACGGCTACGAACTAAAGGAGGGGTGCGTTGTTACTGAAGACACCTCGGAAGGAACGGGAGTCACGGCACAAACTAACGGTCGTCCAAAAAGGCTCCTCACTTGTTTCTGTTCCTCGGACTTTTGTAACGTTGGAATTCAAACAAAGAAACTGTCCTCTTTTCTTATTGTCGTTGTCATAATGCTGTTTATTTGTTCAGTTTGAAAAATATGTTAATTTTATTTATCCATTTTATTGTTATTTCAACGTTACATCAATAAAAGATTTGTTTGGATTCTTTCTCTTGCAAAATTTTCAAATAAGCAAAAAAGGTCAAGGAATAGGGGTAAGTAATAATGTGAAGAACAAGTTTCATGTTCAGGTTTCGACCTCTTCGCCGGCGCCGCCGTTTCTTATGTTTGGATTAGCGTCGGGATCGAGGAAAGGATCCGTGTCGGCACCCGCCCTTCCGATACGCCACATTATAAGTATGATCGTGAAAAGACCAATGAAGGATAGAACGGCAATCATCAAACGTCGTTTCAACTTTCGATTAGGATCCAGGGTACTGTGTGATGGTCCTGCAGATATCGATCTACATTGAAACGAAACGAGTTCCATTAAATATCCGTCAAACGACAGAACATGTTTAAGTCTTACTTGAACCATCTTGAGAACCATTCGAGGGCCGAACGCCTTCGATACTTGTTCTCGTCGTGATCAAATGGAGTGTTCCTCAGATTGTCTCCAGTCTCTCTGGCATCGTACGTCATCCGTTTCGAAGAATAAAAAGCTACGAAAGTAAAATAAACGCGTTCAATTATTCCATGTGTTCGTTTCATTCGAAAACGTTACGAACCGGGAACGGCAGATGAAGTGTACGATGGATACGAAGATGACGAAGTAGAAGAAGGTTGACTGACGTCAATGATGCTGTGATCAACCACAGTCCTTTGATCAGCGTGACTCTGTGTCGACTTCCATTCGGACGAAGAAGAGGAAGGTGAAACCTCTAGTGGTTTAACAGTATCCTCGTTACTTCCGTCTGGTGCGGATCTAGACGATGCAGGGGGAATCTCGTCCACCTAGAGAAGACAAAAGCTAAAGCAACCACATAATTTGTTTTTCAGTTAAAAAGGACGTGGTTAGAGACTAGCATCTATAAATTAGAACTATAATCTCTAACCCAGGTTCTTTGAATGAAAAACGCACTTTTCTGGTTGCCTTAAAGAGAACCAATCACAGGAAGAATATACAGACCAACGGAAGTCCAAGGCCGACTCTAGCCCAGTTGACTTGCATGAGGACGTTCTTGAGATTATCGACGACGGGAGAGACTAGATTGGGCTTGGGAAAAATACACTGTTTACACGTTGGACACGCGTAACCAGCGGGAGCTGTATTCAAAGGAAGTTGCCTAGCGTATTGGTCGAGGCATGGCCAGTGAAACACGTCTGTAAATAAATAAAAGGCGTTATTTAAATACGTACAATTTCATCGCATTTGTTTTGATACTGACGGTAACAGGTGAGACGAACACATTCGTCGGGCGCACTCGCAAGATCGTTACTACACAGTTCACAGATTGGAGTGTAATCGCTGTCCTGAAGCCACTGTACATAAGACTGAACGATGCACTGAAAAAAAAAAAAGAACTCCTTGTTAAAAGCAATGGAAGAAGAAGATATCTTATGATATTTGTATTACTCTTGGATGAATGTTGACCATACAGTCTTCACACACGTTCACACGATGTTCGAAACAGAACAAGTTTGTCACTCTCCTTTTTGGACATTTGCAAAGACCCATATCTTTCGTTCTCTTTTCTTGATTATTCTCTGGATTTTCAATCAAATGAAGTCTCTTTCTAAAGAAACGAAAGGCGAGAAACAGATATACGAGTAAAATATACAAGGCAAATGAAAGCAGGACAACACAAACGCATCCATTGCCCTCGCCTGGATTCGAACCCGGGGACCCCCAGTACCACAATCTGAGACGTTACCCATTGCGCTAAGTTTCTACTTTCTACCTTAAATGAAGCTCGTAAGAAGTGTACTAATTGTCATTGGAAATGTTGCCAGGTAAACTGTTTATCTGTTTCTTTAAAATAAAATTGATTTATTGCCACGTAACTGCGAGAAAAAAAAATTAAACAAATTTGAGAAATAAACATCCGGTATTATTATAAAATTATAAGTTGCTAATTGTTGTTGTTAGATGGCGCTGTCTATTTCCTGTTGATTTGTTTTTTTTATTTCCGTCAGATGTCGGATGATTCGTTTCTCTATCCGTTTTCAGCCAGTTTCTAAGTATAAATCCTGTTTTTATTCAAATTTTTGTTTTATATTTGAATGGAATTAACACGTGTTTAAATGTTATTTAGTCGTTTATTGTCTGTTTTGAGATCATTAAGTGCCTGAATCCGAGAGAGGAGCGGTGGAAAACGGCCGGTTCGGGGTTTTGATGACGAGAGAATGTCAGGAATGTTTCGGTAATATTTAAGAACTTTAAGGGCGTTTACGGACGAGCGACTTTAAGTGGTCAAGAGATGGAATGCAAAAAGTTGTCGGCGTGTGGCCGAAACCGACCACTTAAGTCGACCTTATACGATTACGTTTTGCAGTTAATAATAAAACCGCAGTGGAAACATATTACATGTAGTTTTGACCACACGCCGACCACTTTTTACTCGTCCAGCTCGACAGCAAAAAGTCGTTCGTTGGAGAACGTGCTAAATCTATAAAAATATTTATCGAGTAATGTAATTATATGGGAATTACGGTTTTAAATGCGTAGAAAAGGGGGAGGGGGTGGGTTGTACACTAAATAACAATGGCTTATAGCAGTGGTTTCTTAACTGGGGGTATGGAGACCCATTGCCGGCCCGTGGGTAGGGGACGTCTGGGACCAGTTGAGCGCTCCTGAGGCATTTTTAGTGCTTTTTCAGCATTTAAATATTTTTCCACTTTTTTGAATTCATGGGTTTTTTCGGTCCTCGGAAGTCTGTCGGGCCCTCCTGAGTTCATTTCAGTGCGTTCATAGGCTTAAATTAGGGGGCGCGTGGGGTGGCGGGGTGGTGTAAATTATTTCTGATTTTTTTTTGTAATAAAAACAGGATACAAATTGACACATTTGTCACCAATTTATCTGTTCCTGTCCATGCTGCATGGCCAGCATGAAGCATTTTTAATGCCCTAACAGTTCAAACCTTAAAAAATGCAATGCAATACTAGGTTTTTTTTGTTCTTGGTTTTTCAACTCTTGCCACCCCAAATCCCAATTTACGCCGAAGGTCATAGTTTTATATGGTTTTCTTCAGACGTTTTCCCCTCACACTTCACGCGTGGTTCATGTTAAGCAAGCCACGTCGACCACTTCGAGGCTCTGTTATGTGGCGACACTAAATCGTCCATATGAAGCCAGCAGCGCATTTTTTTTTCTGCTTAAGTAATTAATGGTCAGAGTACTAAGGTTTTGGGGTTTCTTTTGTGAAGTTGAACTTAGAGCTGTGAACGTATTGAATCAGCAATGATGGAGGACGTTCTTAAAGATCGTCGTTTGAACGGCGATTGGTCGTGGGTCACAAGGAATTTTTCTTCACCCGTTTACATCTTCAAAAAGGAAAGAGATTCGGAGGCGATAAAGAACGACGTGCTTCGTAGTAAAGCCGTTCAGCACGTCATCGAACAAGTATGAAAAATTATAAAAGTATCTTCTTTCTTATTCTCAAACCAAATATTTTTATGCTTGTTGAAGTTGTCAACCGAGACGGGTCGTAACCGAAACGAGTTTGTAATGGATGCGATCGAGGTGTTGGACCAGATGGGTCACATGTTTACGATGAAAGCGATCCGCTTCTTTGGTCTTCTTCTCGCCAAGACGATGAAGCGAATCTACCGATCGATCAACGTCAACGTGGACGGCATTGAAGCTGTTAAGTGATTTGGTTGGTTCCTAACTTATTTCGAAGTTACTCATTCGATCATTTTTTTTTTATTTTCGTGTGTGTTGATCGGGTCTGTTAGGTACGCCGTTTGGTTCCGCACAATCCGATTCTCTTGATGCCGACACACAGGAGCTACGTTGATTTTCTTGTCGTTTCTTACGTTTTTTATCATTACAATTTGCCGCTACCAATCGTGGCTGCCGGTCAAGGTGAGTTCATTGCTTAATGAAGGAGAGAGATGTTTGGGACAGATCACGAGGGTTTAGTTAAGATTTTTTATTCAACAGCAATATTCTGTAGTTTGAGAAGAGCAACACTGTGGAGAAATTTGAAACTGTGTTAGAAACTAGATGGTATACGAATAGCTGATTATACTGATAGCTTTATTTTATTCGGTCTTTCAGGTTCTTTCAGAAGGGTAGCTCAAGCACTTAAATGATATTTTCATCTTTCAAAGTTAGCTTTTTATAAGCAATATTTGAAAGATATCAACATTAAAATACCCTTATGCGATTGAGCTACTCTTCTAGTTTCTACCTGATTTGCACCTGAGTTTTGCACCTGAAAGACAGAATAATCAGACTTCGAAAGGCTTTAATAGCTTTTATTTATGAATAGCTAATTCCTTAACTCGTGATAGTGATTAGTCTATATTTCAGGAGCAAAATTAAGAGAGAGTTAGAAACTGGTTAAGACGATATTTTCATGTTGCTATCTTTCAAAATAAACTTATTAACTGTCTGCTAAAATGGGTGGGGTTCTTTTCAAACTCGCATAAAAAGCTTGTTTTGAAATATATCAACATAAAATTACCCTTAAGTGGTTGAGGTCGAGGGGCGTTTACGTTTAACCAGCTTATGACGAGAGAAAACTAACGATCACGAATTCTCGTTTCTTCGTACGCAGATTTTGTCTCTATGAAAGTTATGGGTCGGTTGATGAGGCACGCTGGCGCCTTCTTCATCAAGCGGTCGTTTGGTAAAGATCGGCTTTACTGGACTCTGTTTAAAGAATACATTAGAACACACGTGGCTGGTGGCGATGCACCAATGGAATTTTTCTTGGAAGGAACTCGGAGTCGCAGCGGCAAATCTATTTCTCCTAAATTCGGTGGGGCGTCGATTTTTCTTTCAACTGAAATCGACGATGACAATTTCTATTTGAACGATGATTATTTTTACCGAATGAAAAACAGGTCTTCTAACTGCTGCTCTCGAACCGTTTTTCAAGTCTGACGTCTCGGAGGTTATCGTCGTTCCCATTTCAATCAGCTACGATCGTACACTCGAGGAAAGTCTCTATGCGTACGAGGTGCTCGGTGTTCCGAAACCAAAAGAATCCACTTCCGTGAGAATCTATTGGTTGTTTTGTTTTGTTTACGATAAATCGGGTGACGTGTGGTGAAATTTTATTTGTAGGCACTGTTCAGTGCGAGGAGAATTCTTGGCGACGACTATGGAAACGTTCAGATGATTATCGGGGATCCGATATCTGTTAGAGATTTTTCGGGAACCAGGATTGATAAATCGGTTCATAGCTGTTGTCCAAAGTGAGTGAGACATGTCAAGAGATGGTCAAAATGTGTTCTGTCTCAAGATTGGCAAATGACTACTTCTCAACTAAGCTGGTTTTGAAGTAGGAACTGTAAACGTCCCTTGAACGTTTGTTGATTCTGTGTTTTAGGAGCAAAATTAAGAAAATTAGAAAAAGTGTTTTATAAACTAGAAGGGTAGCTCAATCATTTTAGGGTATTTTTCATGTCCAATATTTTTTTAAAATAAGCTTTTTATGTTAGTTTAAATTATGACGCATTTTGAAGCAGACGATATTTTTAAATTTTTGTTCATTAAAAGTTTATTTTGAAAGATTATCTCAACATGAAACTACTGTTAAGTGATTCGGCTACCGTTCTAGTTTCTAACACACTTTCAATTTCTCTTTAGTGTTGCTTTTCTGAAACTAGAATTAACAGAGTTCAAAATTCAGCTGTTCGTAGGGCCGCCGAGAAAACAATAAATCCGGGCAGAAAAATAACTGCGTGCAGTTATAAATTGTTCATTATTTTTTCTATAATATAATAATATGGAAATATAAAATTTTAAAATATAAGTCTTTGTGTGCAGTCAATTTGGGTTTGGGGGCCCGACCTATAAACACTTTATTACTAGTTTTGCTACATATTACGATTACCGACAAAGAGATTATTGAAATTATGCAACAAAATCACAAATAACAAAACTGGATTGTGATTTGTAAAAAAAAAACAAAAACATCCAGACCCGGACCCTGCAGACTGCCCTGGCCCCGGCAACTTGTCTAGGCTCCCCCCTCCCATCCCCTATCGTCGGCCCTGGCTGATCATAAAATATCTTAATAAAGATGTTGATTTTTTAAAGTTGGCATGTCAGTTACGATTCCTGTTTCTGATTAGTTCTGTTGTTGTTTGTTTTGTTACTGAAGACACTTGTCACCTCTGACTGCCGACGAACACAAAGTAGTCAAGGACTTGGCCTACCATGTTTTGAACTGCCATCAGAAAACTCTGAAACTGTCTCCGTTTGTGCTAATTGCCGCTGTATTAGTTTCTAACGTACGTCGAGGAAAGCGGGAGATGAAACTCCAACTGTTAGCTCATGATGTTGGTTGGTTGCTGTCGATTGTCTTACGATTGGAAGCGAACATCACTTGGAACAGTAATTGGGGTGGAGGGAAATTACTTGTTTCTTTAATGACGTAAATAATGAAATGTTTCTGTTGGCCGAAGGTGAAATCGATCTGTCAACAATTATTCGAGAGGAATTCAAGGTTCATAAGAACGTCGTCGGCATCACGGCCGACAAAGAGGAGTTAGTGAAAATTCTGGAGGTTTCGTCGACCGCGGTAGACGACGGTGTTGTGCCGTTGGATTTACAGGGTGTCGTCGTCAGTCACATCTTATTGTCTCACTATAGCAATCAACTCTTAAATGTGTTTGCTCCTCATGCTCTTTTGTCTCTGATTCTTCTTAACAGATCTTCTGCTGAATGTTTAATCACAATCGGTGAGATTTTTTATTTATGCGTTGAACTTATTTTCTTTGAATGTTTCAGTTCTTCAGTTTCGGAAGAGTAAAGCAAAGGAAAAAAAATGTACGCTTATTAGAAACTAGAATGGGTAGCTCACTTAAAAGTAGTTTCATGTTGATATGGTTCAAAATAAACTTTTTAAGGCAACAATTTTTATAAAAATATATCGGCTGCTTGAAGTGTAGTCATTTTCAAATTTAACATAAAAAGCTTATTTGAAAAGATAACAACATGAAATTCTAAATGTCATTGAATTACCCTTCTAGTTTTTAAAACACTTTAAATTTTTTCTTAACTTTGCTCCTGAAAGACCTAAAGTTCGAGGATCATTTTTTTTTTTTACTTTAAAACCACCTTATTTAAAGATTATTTTCAATTTCTAGATTGTCTTCAAACCGAATATGCTTTTCTGAAAAGGTTGCTGCAGTTTGAGTTTGTGTTTTACGAAAATCTTTCGAAGGAGGTAAGGCGTCTGTCGTGTGCCGAACGATCGACAAACTTGTCGTAAATTGATCAATCACGTTAGGTTTACGACAGAACGTTGTCGTTTCTGTCGAACGAGGGATCCATTGTATTGAACGCAGAAAGTGGCACGGTCACGGTCATAAATGACGATAAACTACTTAACTTCTTGGTTTTAATGTATGAACCATTTCTGTTAGCTTATAGGGTAATTATATGAATTATTATTTGTTAACGACAAAAATGGTTGCCGATAATCGTTTTCATTTGTTGCAGATATTGTGTGGTAGTTTATTGGAGTCGGTCGATGGTTCGACTAAGGTGTCATCGAAGGTCATTGCAAGGAAGGCACAAGCGACAGCTGCGCGCTTCCTCTTACGTAACTCCGATAACCATCAGCACGGCATCTTGTCTCTGGAAATGCTTTCGAATGCCGTCTATGCACTACATGGCTTCGGAGCTCTCGAGAAGAACGTGGAGTAAGAAATTCGAAACGTTGTTTATTGCGAAATGTACTGATTAACGTTTGTGGCCAATTTCTAGTGATGGTCCTACATCATACGCTGTGGTTCGTGACAAGTTGATTCCAATTGCAACAAGTTTAGGTACAATTGTCTTCTCAAGTGTTGTTGCCATGTCGATGTTTCGTTAACTGTTAGGATTACTTTTCCGTTTTAAGATTCATACGTGAAAAACTGTGGCGACGGTGACCGGAATCAAATCGAAGGAGATCGTAATCTACTTCTAACGAAGCCAATGGCAAAACTCTGAAATGAATTTCATATCCCATTTAGCACAATTATGAGGTAAAGATAATGTTTTTTTTTTTACTATTCGATTGAGGGGAAAATATAATTTCTGAAATAAATCAACGAAATGAGGCTCATATTAATTTCAGTATCACGTATGAAGTTGTGTAAATTTTTATTTTGAAACGCCATGAAAACTACATATTTGAAAATTGCTGTTATTGTAAATTTGAAGCTAAAAGACAAGAAGCAGCTTTCTGTTTTGCAGTTTTTATCTTGTTGCATTATTTAAATGTAACACGAGAGCAAAAACGGCAAAAAAAAACTACTCTTGTTTGAAAAGTATCGTGCAACAAACATTTAATACAATATCATAAAAACTAAAAGGTAGTTTACTCAATTTAAATGTATCATACACTACTACGACACTAAGGCTAGTTTTGCACGACGATACGTGTATAACAGATACTGAATTTACATGTACACAATTAGAAGTGTTCATACGGCGATACTAATTTTGTGTATCCTGGGAACTAGCTCGGCTGCCGGCGACTTTTTGTGAAGCTCAACGGACAAACGAGTGATCGCGAAACCCAACAGAAGGATACTGTACGCGAGTATCTTCTATTTTTGTTCCAGGATACTTGTATCGAGATACACGTATCGTGATGTGAAACTAGGCTAATGGGTAAACTAACTTTTGAAATTATAATACACATTTTTTGTTTGTGTGTTTTTTTCTCTCAAAATGTTTATAATTCTCCCATGTGCAAAAAGCAACTAAGAAACGAAAAGACATAAAATACTAATATTGGGCACCTTTGGTCCATATTTAAACCCATTTTTGCTTATTTGTGCCACAAAACATTTTAAGATAGGCAACGATTACAATAGAAAGTCCCTTTGTTTAAAAAAAACATTCAGCATTTTGGAAGGATTATTTATATTTTATATATATATAAAGTCGTTGTCAATCAATAACGAACATACAAAAACAACCCAAAGTAAAAAAGAAATTAACTGTATAACCGGATTATTATCTCAAAAAGAAAAGAAAAAAATGAAAAAACAAAGGAAAACTAATGAAAAATTAATTAACTGCTAATTAAATGTTATTGGAGCGTTGTGCGTTTCCACTAAAAGATTCACATTTTCACTACATCTCATTATAAACCTAAAAATACACAAAGACACCACCCCCCCTCTCTCTCAAATTTCTTTCTGAAACCACCTTACAAACAAGGGTATGCTAGGCAAAACAATATAACTAATTGTGCCTCAAGCGTCTTTTATCATAACAAACTCAGTAACGAGAGTATAACTACCTTATTATAAGAATCTTGTGACGTCAGAGGGGTTTACAAAAAAAATTAAGCATGTGTCATTTGTCTCAAGGCCGACAGGTGACCATAGACGAAACGCTAAACTGCACATATTTACCATTCTGTGCCGTTCATGTAAAAAAATAATCCGAATTAGGGACATCCTAAATTGAAGTTGCAGTATTACTAATTCGGAGTATTTTTGACGTGAACGGTGGACATGTGCAGTTAAATTTGCGCAGTTAAACGTTATGGTCGGTCTAATAGAAAATGGATAATAACAAAAGAATCCAAAAACGGTTTCGTTTAAACCGTCGATAACGCTTCCGTTTTCCTGTGTGACTTACGAACACAATCCCAAATTTTACGTCAACTCTTCCGACATAACTAGCTTCTTCATACAACGAGGTAGTTATAGTGTTTTAAAAGTCTCGAGGGATATTTGAGGGCGTTAAATAAATCCCGGGAATAACACAAAAAAAGATTACGACGACAACAACAACAACACCCGGTATTATTAAGTTTGATTAATAGTCACAACTGCAATGATCCATTTACAAAGTAAAAATTTAAATTTGATAATAATAACACGTAACAACATAATGAGATGTCAACATCATTTTTAGAAGTTTTCTTTAAATATTTTTTTAAGCAATTTGGAGCTGCTAAGCGCGATTGCAGCAAATGGCAATTTGAACAATGTTAAAAGATTCGTTTCAAAACAAAAACCATTTTTTGTGTCGTCGATGCTTCAGCACACCACCTCCTTTATTTTTAATTGAATTTTAATACGATAATTTAGCGTGTCAAACATTAAATTCTTGAGTACGAAGCTAACATTTATAAAAGCGACACCGTTAATAGCGAGACTGACCCACCGATAAGATAGATCGTAAGATACGAGCAAAATTAACTTGTATCGTACGCTCTCTCTATATCTTACGTTTCAAAACACTTCGATGTCTAAGAGTTATCATATATGGCAGGGGTTTCTTTTTTTTACTTCAAAGTTCAATTTTCGCATGCTCAGAAATGTATTCAATTGATCATTTTTTTTAAAAGGTTAATAAGCGAACCAACCCATGAAGACGACTTCATATAAATTAATTAAGGTAAGAGAGATTAATTTTTGGGTTTATAATATTTTAGTTATTTCTGATTATTGGATTTTTGTTTTAGGAATAAAATGCAAGAAATATATTCCATGCTTGGGCTGCGTTATTTTTTTTTGTTTTGTTTAATCAATGAAATTCGGTAGTTTTTAAATGTCTTCTTTCTTCCGTAAATCCTTCTTTTCTGTTCGTAATTCCTCCTCCTCCTCCTCTTCTATTATTAAACTACTGCTCCTTCGGCTTCTTTCCGATCGGAATCTTGGCTTTCACTCTTTAGTTAACGATAAAAAAACAACGGCAGTCGATGAGTGACAGGATTTAAAAAAGTGTCAAATCGATTGGTGATTTAAAAAAAATCCCCTTACTTGCTGAGAACGCCATTCACTTGAGTGGCAGCTATTTCGACGTAATGGTCAATTTCGGTCTTTTTTTTAAAAAAAAAAAGATAAATTGACATACGAGATTAGATTAGTGAAGATGCGACAGAGAAACTTAAAAAATAAGAGCGAATCGATATACCTTGTAGGTTTCGTACACTTTCGGCAAAGTAAACAGTGCAACAAAAGCTATGACGAAGAAAACACAAAGTTATAGAAAGGGAATGAATGGAAGCGAATTTTTCCTCAAAACTTTATGTAATTACCCAAGATGAAGAGCGTGAGACCATTAAACCAGGCTCCAACGTAGGTGAAACACCAAAGCATCAGAGCAAACTGAAAGAAAACAGCTTCCAATTAGAATATTATCGAGAGAAGACAAATGTTTCGATTGTCCTTTTGCAAAAAAAAAAAAAAACCTTGAGCGAGTCGACGATGTCTTCGACTAGAAAGAGTCGACGCAGTTTCTTAGCAATCGATTCCAAGTGATCGACAACGATCTCTGCAACTTCATGAAGTTTGTCTTGAGGAAGGTTCAATTCCATTTCCAGATAGACCCTTTTATTATTAGACATAAAATTGAATTGCAAACGTTAGTTAGGTGGAGAGGTCACATTTGCATTTTCTCATTGAGCTGCAAATTTTAGTTCATTCACAAACAGCCACTGGTTGATGTGAATTTAGTGCCCGTTCTCTTTCTTCCTCTCAATCTCTCTCTCTTTGTTTTTAAAGTTCTGTTTAGAATTCAATGGACAGATCAATAGAATTGTGAGCTCGAGCAACAGACGGTCGCTCGCAACTCGCATCAGTTTCTTCTCCTCCACCTCGTTATCATAACCGAATCCCACTAAACCCACCCAATATTGATCCGAAATTCTTAACTACCCTCCACCCTTTTTTTTTTTGCGTGTGTCGTTTGAGTTAAGCACATCATAAAAATAGAAAAAGAGTTGGCGCGTTCCAATGTATTTTGTATATGTGTTTAACCATTATTGCAGGAGGGTTTAAAAAAAATGGCTAAAAAAACAGAACGAACAGAATAGAAGAGACTCACTTGAAGGGATGTCCTTCGCCAGACTTCTGAACGGCCTGCAAGACATTCTTGTAGATCCTGTACGAGATGGTTCCTACAACGACGGCCAACAAAGAGTAGGCGAGAACGCTGATCAACGAAAAGTAGGTGAGAGACAAAAGGACAGTCAGTCCAGCTCCAAAAACGGCCCCAGTCTTCTTCACGTCCCTCCAGTAGATCAGTTCGGCAACTAACGAACACACAAAACGATACAAAAAATAACACGAGTTAGTTTAATGAAACGTTCGGGAATTTCATTTTAGTTTGCAATGGATTGAATGTTCGAGATCTAATCGAATGCACAAACTTTATCGAAACTTTTAAGATGGTTTATGAAACAGCCGACTTTCGAAGTCTGGCTATTCTAACTTTCAAAACCAAAATTATGCGAAACTAGAAAGTCTTATATAAACTAGAAGGGGTAGCTCAATCGCTTAAGGGCATTTTCATGTTGGTATTTTTAAAAATGAACTTTTTGCAGACAAATTAGTAAAAAAAAATCGTCTATTTAAAGTTGGGTCCCTTTCAAACTCGCATAAAAAGCTTATTTAAAAAAAGATGTCAGCTTCCTTAACTTTTTTTTTAGGTCGCGGAAACCCATATTTGTGAAAGTAACAATCATAAATACAATATTTATTATATATTTATAATTAGCTTTTTTATGTTTTATTTTTAATTTATATCGTAAAATAAATTATTTAAATTCACATACATTATAAAAAATGCATAGGCCCTTCATGGAACCCCCCAACAAGTAGGGCTAATTCGCGGAACTCTATGGTTCCGCCCGGGGGGGGGGGGAGAAGCACTGCCCCTTCAGTGATAGAGCTACCATTCTAGTTTTTAAAACACTTTCAAGTTTGTTAAATTAGACATTTAATTTTGATCATTAAACAAAGATTTCATAAATAAGATTTAAATATTAATTTTAAATATGTGTAATTTTAAAAATCAAAATTTTTTTTTATTTAAATTTTACTTTTAAAAAAAAACTTAAAAATGATTTTTATGAACTCTGCTGCATTCATTCCATCGTCAACTCAATTTTTATTTATATTTAAACAATGCAAATAAGGGTTAGATAATAATAATACATATTCTAGCCTAGAAGGGTTTCTCTTGTTTAATATTACTCATCGTCACACACACACAGACAGACAGACAAACAAACACATTTTTACGGCGTTTCGAAGCCATTTTCAAACACAAATCTCTTGGGATGTACAGATTTCATGCTGATAGCAACAACAACATCATTGAAAAACAACTTTTATCCTCTCCTCGTTTCTCTCTTCCTGATTAACCAAAGAGGTCACTCATCGAACAAGTGGTCAATCGTAGGTCATTTTGATCAGATAGAAGATACATTCGAAAACACACACCACGCAAACACTTAAAAACTTGTTCTAAATACGAACACAAGTTTTAAAAAAAACAAAACATGAAAATGCGGGAATAGAAGAGAAAAGAAAATAATAATCGTTAAATGATGCAATTAATTAACTCACCTCTTGGATCAAGATTCTCAGCTTTAAACCATGCACCTAAAAAGTGTAAGAAAAGAGAGAAAAAACAAATAGAAGACATCTCTCTCTCGTCATTCACAAAAGATATTAATTATTGTCAGTTTTATTATTGCTGCATACTATTAATTATTTCACACTTGTCTTAAATTATAGTCTCAAATGCACAAAACAACACGCAGAATAATTTATCTCTATTAAAACACAAAAATATGCCAAGAAAAATTATTCTTCCGCGGATATTTTCTTGCAATTTCCGCTTTGTTGGTTTTTTTTTTTTTTTTTCTTTCTGAAATAACAATAAATAAAGCAACAGTTCACTCTTTTCTAAACCTTGTGTCTATAGAAGACTAAGATAACAAACAGATTGCGTCATAACTAGGGTCCCCCCCTTATTTGTGGTACAAGTTCATAGGTTAGGAAGAGGCTACATGAAAACAGCTGCATACATGTGGAACAAAAGGACGAAAGTTAAAAGGTCATACCCTCCTCCTCCTCCTCAGTGTCCTTTCTCCAAGGCACTTTCCCTAACCATCTTTTATATCTAATTTAACTTTAAAAGATGGTTTTAGCCCAACCCAGGTAGGTAATATAACTAAATTCAATAGAAGACAAAAGAATAATCGGCGGCTTTAAGCTTCCTCCTCCTCTTCTGCATTCTCTCAGTCTTCTTATGTAAGAAGAGGAGGAAATGGAGCTATATTTAGAGGTAGAGATACTCTTCTCACCCCTCTCTATCTATCTATCCTTCCACCATTAAAAAGAAACTGAAATTGAGGCAAGAGACATTGTTTTTGAGAATGCAAAAAAAAATCGCATAAAAGTAATAGTAAAGGAGGAGGAGGACGTAGGGGGGGGGGATAGGAAAAACAAAAAAATAGGTAACGAAGCAGAAAACAGCATGCATGCAACAGCAGCAAATGCAGGGAAAAAACAATTACACAATTATTACATGAATGGCAGCAACTGCCTCCATTGCTCTGCTTAAGTGGCGATGACGAACTCGTCGAATTCACGGATTCCGTATTCTCCATCTTGGATAAAACAAAACTAAAAAAAAAAAATTTCCACTTCTACTTCTTCGCTTTGCTGCCTATTATTATTTTCCCTCTTTCTCCTTCCTTCTATCTCGCTATCTTTTTCTTTCTGAGCTCTCTTGTTTCTAATCTCCTTCCAGGGGTATCAACTATCGTTCGAAATATCGATGACGAATAGACTCAATGAAGCCAAAAAGTCGAAATATAGGAACTGAGGAAGAGGCTAGAATGTCTAGTCAAGTGAGCGAAGATCACAGATAACAGAGAAGAGGCCATACAATAAGGTAAGGGTGAGAGGAGGAGGAGGTGCAGCTCTTGAGCACAACGTTTATAAATGTGACTAGAAGTGCACTCCGAGTAATCCGTTGTCGGTGCTTTTAAATAAGAGAATTCGACCAATCCGTTTGCTCTGACTGAAACATCGCCGCCGCGGTGCTCAATGGCTCAGAAGTTGGGAATGAGACTCAAAGTTTAACAAGTCAAGAAAACATAATTAATTCATTATTGCGAAACGCTTCGTCTGTAATGTATACTACGCAATATTCATAAAACTCAATGGCTCAGCACAAATTTGCAAACTAACGTGTAAAATCAAGTTACAATGAGGTATATATTTTGTTGTTTTTTTTTTAAAAAAAAACTTCTGTGACGTCACGATATTTCGTCATCATTTTCAAACCCTGTCCTTTCTAAGTGACGTCACAATGTCCTCTAACTGCATTAGCCGCACTTTAATGACGTCATATTTCGTCTGCAGCACGTGAATCCCTTACTTAGTCTTCCTATCATTCCATTACCTTTGTTCCCCCGCCATAACTATGAAATTTACGAATTAATTAAATGAAATATACTTACTCATGCAGCATTGTCCTTGTTTCCTTCCCTCGCTCATTTTTGATGGACAAACGCATAATTTCGGAGGTTCTGGTTCACTTTGTTGAACCTGCTGCTGTTTCTGCTCCTGTTCTTCATCGGCCTCTTCCAGGAGATTTTTCGTATGTTGTTGGTGTGGTTCATCGTTCTGATGGGTCTGGAATGTGACATTCACGGTCTCTTCCGTTGTGTTGTCTTGCGGTATTGAGTCGTCCGAACTCATTGCAATCTCTTCTATCTCTTCTTTGTAGTAATGTTGATGAGAGAACGCAGACGATTCCGTTGCTTCTTCGTGTCGTTGTGGAGGCGGTGCCGATGGTGAGAACTGGTTAAGAAGATCATCTACGTTCTCGTTTGCACGTGACGTTATTTTATTACCAATGATGTCATCATCCTCCTTCTCATCATCATCATCGCCGCCGCCTTCGGTGTATGACGAGTATCGATGGGGTTGCTGCTGCTGGTGTGGGTCAGTTTGGCGAGGATGTTCGTAGACGGGGTCAAGGTCATCATTGTCATCATCAATCAAATATTTACTACGACTGGTTTGATTGACGACGTAAGTGTCATCGTCGTCGTCATAGTGTGAACGATGCTGTTGTTGCTCCTCTTGTTGTGATCTGAATTCTTGTTCCTCGTCTTCTTCTTCATAGTGATCGGCAGCTGTGATGTTAACGAACGGTTCAGCAGCTCGTAATTCATCAGGGTCAGGTGTCAAATGGATCTCCATGGATTCAGGCACCGGTTTCGAGCACACCTGCACGGGAGGAGGTGGAGGAGGAGAAGTAGGAGGACCATAACCATCACCACCACCACCGATTTCGGTCGTTACCAAAGGTCTTGCAGTCGAATGGAGAACGGATGAAGATGACGAGAAAGAAGAACCATGTAGAAGACTACTGCCGCCGAATCCATCATCGTCGTCGACTTTACTAAGATTCAAGAGTAAATCGTCTCCATGTTGTTGTGGGTGGTGGCCATTGTCGTGATGAGTAGGAGAAGGAGGAGAATGATGATGATGATGGAGGTCGAATGATGAAGGACTAGTGAGCTCCGTTGATTCTCTTTCCTCTGCTTCGGGTTGCTCATGCAATGCGTAATTATCGAGCCGCTCGAAATCGTCGAAATTACCGACATTCGATGTTAATTCTCGCTTTACCTCGTAATCTCGATCGAAACCGGACATTTTGGACACCCGATTTCTTTGATTTTCTCGTTTTATGCTAGATTATAAAAGAGAAAACGTAAACAAAAACGTTCGAATTTTTTTTGACAGTAAAGATTAGAAACGTCAGACCAGTCAGACAAGGACGAAAACGAATGACGAGGAAGAATAAAAATGTATTTTTTTTTCGTCTAAATTGCGGGTAACACCCCTTGAATTTGGCAAATTGTCACAATGGAGGAGTCTACGTTTGAAGCCGATCGTTATTTTCTTTAGAAAATCATATGACGTCATCTTATAACATCCCTCCCCCCAACCCTTTTTAGAAAGCCTTTCTATTATTTACACACTCTCACACCTAGTTTCTATTGCACATAGTGGTCGGTCATAGATAATATGAAAATAGCAGACGATAAATTAAACGGCGCTTCATCTAATGTAATTCAGTTGTATATTATTGACACAATATGGCGGCTAATTGAGAGTTGTTTTAAAAAAAATTCTACGACTGGCAGCTTCATATTCCTAAGGTTATCAGCTAATTACAATTGAATAGTTTAAGCATTTTCGTTGTGGTTTGTTTTTGAAGGTATTTATGTAATTTTTTTTATTTGACTGTTAATCCATTAGCTCATAAAGTGGCAAATAAGATCAGAAAAGATTCCATTAACATCAAAACGGCGGCGACGGTTAATTTAAGAATTTTATCGACTAGTTAGAATATCGATATTTGTAAAAATCGATAGTAATTTTTTTTCTATCGATACATCTATTTGTTTACTTTCATTTTTACTTTAAATACTAATCTGAGCGCACGGAGCACGACATTACTACGTTTTTCTAGTGGATTTCTTGGTATAATTTATACTCTAAGCAATCCGTCTAATCCACAAGATGACGTAACCGGCAATTTCCCCTCTGTTGTTGAGCGCTTCAGGGTGGTGGGATTAAAATAGCGGTATCTGGAATAGGACAATCGGGGAGCGTTGCGTTGACGGCGGTGGCGATTGTTTCCTCTTTTTCACTCCCCTCCTGCTGCTGCTGCTACTCCTCCTCTTGTTATTTTTCTCTCTCTGTGTAATAATTTTTCTACTGTTGTATCGTGTTAAAGATGGTGGAAGAGGGCAGCAGAGGTTCGGCTCCGAATTCTGATTTTGGCGATGATTCAGCCGTGGTGGCCGATGTAATCGAACGGTTTTATCCACAACCAAAGATGAACGGTGGATCGAAACACAAGAATGGATTCCATAAGGAACGAGTGAGTAATGTAATCATAGAAGAAGAATCACTTTCACCTGTGTAATTCATTATATTAGTAGTAGTTTCGGCTTATTTAGAATGTAGCCATTAAAGGCCATTTGGTGGAGCCGGTCTTTCGAAGGGGAAGGAGGCTGGGTGAGAGGGTATTTGTTTGTTCAGAGAGATGAATCTGATATAGGGGGGGGGGGGGGGAATATAATGAGTCATTCGCGCGCAACCCTCTCCCTAAAAGACCCTCTTTTTCTCTGACCGAGTCCTACTTTTACAAGTGTTCATTTTCACTCTTGGAGAAAAAAGGGGTGGAAAGGCGAGACGATAGAGGAGGAGGAGGAGGAGGAGGAGGGGGGGGGGCAATTAAATTTTCCCTCTATCTATCTGTGTGTCAAGAGGATTTGAATGGTTTTTCTGCGTCTTAAATTTCTCGATTATTACGTCATTTTTTTGGCCAATAAGCTTGTCTTCTTTCTAATATTAAGACACGTTCTTCAATTGTTTGCAAATGTGACCATTGTTTTGCCAATGACATTTCTTGCCTATTTATAATCTTAATAAAACGCATTATTCATTCATTTCTTCGTCGTCGTCATCATCATCATCATTTTCATCAGTTTCTTTCGTTTTCAGAGAACAAGAAGAAAATCGAAGTGGGAAAGTAAATAACCGGGGCCGGTCACGTGCACGCGCGCGCACTTCCTTTACCTAATCTTCTCCCTTAACTTGGGAAATGCCATGTATAGTTAGTTATGTCTTATAGTTAGTTATGTCTTATATCATGACGTTTATGAGTCAAACTTCTTACTTCTGAAAATAATTGACACACTGCACGGGGATCGAACTCAATGACCAACATTACCAATGGGCTGTGGTTAGCATCTCACGCTAACCACTACACCAGCAAGACAAAAGGGGATTTAATTTTGTTTTACTTTTGAGACCCATTTTTTTTTTATAAAAGCGACGTATATCCATCACAACAAACATGGTTGTTTGTGTGGTTTTCTTGTTTTGATTCTCTCCTTTTTTCCGATTGGATTTGAGTAAAAACCACGCCTAATTCGCTCGTGCCCAATTTCTCAATTATTATTACTTTTGACTCATTTTCTCTTATCTTTATTTTTACTCCGAATGACGTCGTTTTATGATGAAGAAATAGAAGAATCTTTTTTTTTTTTAACTTTCTATTTCCTCGTTTTTCGCGTTAATTAATTTTTTTTTTTTTGGCGTTTATTTTTTGTTGGTTAATTCCTCGTTTTATTATTGTTGAATTAAAAAGCTTTTAAAACCCATAATTAAATAAATTGCATCTGATGTGTTTGTATTATTTTTTTGCCAACTTTTTTGCAACTAATTCGCAGATTTTCTTCTTTCTGAAATTTTTTTTTTTTTTTTTTTTTTTTGAATCTTTGAGAATGAGAAAAAAAAAGTGGTCACTTTTTCCTGTCCCACTTTTATTTTTAATAACTTCTTTTTTTTCTTCTTCCCCTTTTTATTTCACTTTTTTTCTGGTTTCATTCGTCCGTGTCCTGAATTTTAATTTTAACTTTTTTTTTTAAGTCGGTCAGTTTTTATTATGGACTGAAAACAAGTCTATTGATGATGTCATTAATGAATTGTGGGTTTAAATTTTCATTACTGCATTTATATATTTTTTTTATATTTGCAATGCAGGTTATTTTTTTATTTTTTGTAATTATATACTGACAATGCATCTTGCAGCACTGGGATCTTAAGATCCCTCTGCCATAGGCCAATCGGCTGCTTGCAGAGTATTTTTTGTAATTGAAACTTGGCGGCCATATTTAGTCGATTTTTTTTTCTCGTATTTAGGAGCCGGCTAGCACACGGCGTGCACATGAATGCTCAAATATGTCCTGCATAGAGGCTAAGCTTCTCAGACACTCACTCACTCACTCACTCAATCCAAATTAACACTCTAGACGTGGCTTTTACTAATTATTATTATTCAATTAAAGGTGGTTTCCAATCATTTTATTATATTATGTGTTGTTCTTTTTTTATTTCGACTCTTTCACATTTCAATTAATGTGAAAAGAGTTGAAATAAAAAAAAAGAATAACACATAATATAATAATAAATAGTGATTTGAATAGAAAAAACAACTGATTTTTCTGTAGACTCGACCAGTTGCTTCTATGAATAACTATCTACAAACTTCCGCTTTAACACCTGTACTAAATATTTGTTCAAGGGGTGAAATGATGAGGGGGAGACAGGACTTTAATGTGTGTTCAAAGAAAGATAAATTTATAACAGTAAAGCAAACTTCATGTTGGGGGGAAACGCCAAATGGGAGCGAAGAATCGTCAGCTTTTTGAAGCTAGAAAGAAGGAAGACACCTTGCTTTTAAATGTCATCCATTTTTTGTGTGCGTTCATTGAATTGTATTGTAAATTGTAACTGAAGCATTAAGTACAGTGTGCGCCATCAATTGGCCGCACTAAAGTTTTGGCTCGGAATGCTCCATAGGGAGAGGGCTCTTAGTTGGATTAACTCTCTGTGTATTTATTTTGGTTCATAGATTTATTTGAATATTTTCTATTATTTTGTTTTGCGATTTAAATCAATTCCGCGTGAACCGAACGGAGTCACTGTTGTAGAGATGAAAGTGGTTCGCCCCACTCGAAAGGCGGTTCTCATAGTGTGGGAGTCGTGTGTTTGAGTGGGTGCCTTTCTGCGCACCTGTGGCTCACTAGAAATCCTTCAGAACTCTTATTAACTTACAAACGGTTTTCGAAATTAGTGAACTTTTACTTGACACCAAAGGGTGCCCGTAATGGCAGTTAGTTTTCAAATTGTATTTCCTTTTGTATTCTTTGTTATCTGTTATTAATTCAAAATTATAAATTTGTTCTGTTTTCAGACAAATATGCAAAATGGGTGTACAATGAAACAGAAACTGTTTACGTCAAAAGATGATTGTGACGACAACAAAGAAAATGATGAGGAGGAGGAGAGTAACGGGAATCGGATAGCAGAGGAGGAGGAGGAGGAAGAAGCTTGTGAGGAGGCTTCACTGAAGGTCGCCATCATCACCTATTTCGGTCTCAGTATTCTGGTCCTGTTTGGTTATCTGAACGACTTTCTTCGTAAGATTGGTGTCCTCAGCACGCTGATGACTATGGAGAAAGGTCACGAGGTTTGTTCTGTTCTCATGTTATTGCAGTTTGGTTTGGTTAGTTTTCGTTCGTGAAAAAATTGTTCGTTGCTTGTGCGCATTCTTCATTCGTTTCTAGGGTTATTCGCCTCTTTTCCAAAGTTTCGAAGGATTCTACATTAGAAATATTTTCCGTCGTGTTCGAGATATCCTCAACCGTCCGATTTGTAGTGTTCCCGGAGCGGAAGTTCAAGTTATGGAGAGAATTACTGACGATTATGGATGGCATTTTAAGTATGTTTCCTTCGGAGTTGCTGTCTTCATCGAAAGTTTTAACTATTTTCTTTTTTTTCGTCTTTCTCAGAGTAACGGATAAGACGTTCAAGACGATAAACATGGCTTCGTATAATTACTTGGGATTTGCAGAAAACGTTGGCTCGTGTGCGGATGCGGCGGAAAGGACCGCCTTAGACTATGGAGTCGGTGTTTGCAGCACTCGACAGGAGTTAGGTCTGTTTTTCTCGTTTTCTTCTTCTTCTCTATGTGTTTTCATTCGTTATTTTCTTTTCTTATCTGTACTAAAAGGTACAATGGACATTCATCAACAGCTGGAGAAAATCGTTGCACGTTTTTTGGGAGTCGAAGATTCGATTACTTTCGGAATGGGATTTGCTACAAATTCGTTGAATCTTCCGACGTTGGTGGGAAAAGGAGGTCTGATTGTCAGTGATGTGATGAACCATTCTTCGCTTATTCTTGGGTCGAGGCTTTCTGGAGCCGTAACGAAAGTTTTCAAACATAACGGTATTTCGAGTTATGCTTCAACCTCGGAGCGTTAGTTTTGATGTAAAAAGTGTTTGTTTAGATATGGAGGATCTGGAGAAAGTTCTCCGTGAAGCGATCGTTTACGGTCAACCGAGGACGCGCAGGCCGTGGAAGAAGATAATTCTTGTAGTCGAAGGAGTTTACAGGTGACTTACTGTAAATGATTCTCAGGGTTCTATTCGACAGGAAAAAATTGAAATCTTGCTTTGGGGAATTTGAAATTTTGTTAGAAACTCGGAAAATTTACGTAAAAACCGAAAGTATTTGATTTCTTTTTTTGCTGTAGTGGATTCTGGTGAATTGAGCACATTGGGACTAAACGTTTTAGCCTAAGGATAGCTAAAAGTTATTGATAAGTCGATTCTTACAAATCGGATGATTCCAATTCCGATTAAAAATCTGAAATTTTACCGGATTCGGTGGAATTGAAATTCGATTCTTATTCATTAAATCATTCTTTAATTAGTTCACTGGTTTCTTCCATTTGTGGTCGATTACTAGTTAAATAAATCGATGATAGTTATAGGAAGACTTATAGCAAGGTTGGGGGGGGGGGGGGGGGGGAAGTCCATTATGCAGAATTTTGAATCTATGCATTGAATTTTTATGACGGCTTGTGTCGATTAAATTTACGCAATTAATCGGAACCAATCGATTCTCTGATTGATCGAATAAGGATGAGGCATCCGTACATTAGCCCGATTAATTAGCTAACCCAAATTATCTGAGGGTATTAAATGATTTGCAAGATGACCAAATTAACCAACCGGAATCCGCTGTTTTTATTTCATGTTTTTGAAAACGAAGTTTTTATGACAACTTCGCTTCACATTATTCATGAATTAAAGGAATTTTTTTTAAAAAAAAGGCAGCGTTAATGTAGACAACACTGTCCTACACTGTGCGATTCCACTGAATTTTTATGTATTTTCATCCTGAAAAAAGAACTGGGCGAGAACCCTGACTTTAACCACGAGATGGTTTCTTTTGTGACGCTCTCGATTTTCATTTCATCCGCAGCATGGAAGGAACGATTGTGAATTTACCCGAAGTTATACGCCTGAAGAAAAAATACAAAGCGTACCTTTACTTAGATGAGGCCCACAGCATCGGTGCTTTAGGAAAATCGGGCCGTGGAGTAATCGATTACTATGGTCTCAACCCAAGAGATGTTGATATATTGATGGGGACGTTTACGAAGAGCTTTGGAGCTGCTGGTGGATACATTGCCGGATCTAAGGTCGTTCTTGTGAACCCTTTTCGATTCAGATTTTGCCAGTTGCGTTTTGGCTTTAAAGATTTTTTTTGTTATCGATTTAACAGAAGTTGATCGACTATTTGAGAATAGAGTCGCACAGCACTTCTTATGCGGTGAGTATGTCTGCACCCGTTGCCAGGCAAATAATCAAGTCCATGAGCATCATCATGGGCGACGATGGAACCAATGAAGGTCTAAACTTAGTTCTAAACGATTATCGTTCCTCTCTAACATAGTTTCGTATCCTATAAATTAGGACAAAAGCGGCTGAAGTGCCTCGCTCGAAACACTCGTTACTTTCGACACAGGTTACGTCAGATGGGATTCATCGTATACGGAAATACGGACTCTCCTATCGTGCCTCTAGTTGGCTTTGTTCCTGGCAAAGTATAGTGAGTGTTACTGTTCATCACTTCACTTTTATTGTTGAAATCATTTTATGATAACTTGGAATCATCTTCATACGTTTTGCAGTGACATCTATTATGCAACACAGACAACCTAACATTTATTTTCACTTTGATTTCTTTATTGTCACTGTTAGCAGTCTAAATAAAAAAAATTGTTAGGCGTTATTTGCGCACCTGTGGCACATAGAACCTATATTTAGCTTACCGTCACAATAAAAAAAATTTTGAAAATGTATGAGGCGCGACATCAGCAACAACAACAACAATGCATGCCTTAACTGCAATCAATTTCCTATGTAAAACGATAGAAGGCGCTGCTAACTGAAATTTTTTAAGGATGATTCTGAGCCCTCAACATGCTATTTTCGTTGGTGTCGTCGAAAATGACAAACCTATTTGAATTCTATACATTCAAGGTAGGGGGTTCATACCGACCTGGAAAGTCAGGGAAAATTGTCAATTTTTGTCAAAAAGTCATGGAAACGAAAGGAATTTTTTTAATTTTTGTTAATAATTTTAACGTTTTTTAAAGTCATTTTAATTTGTTTTAATTTTTTCCGTAAGTTTCTTTGGAAGGCCTTTGGCAGTGATGATGTTTGATTACGTAATGGGTAAGGCCAAAAGTTGGCATAAAATGAACAACATATGTAATCACAGTTCCGACCCGTTTTTGGATATCCTATGTATCTATATGCCACATGGGCAATAATCAGTTTAATTAACAGGAAAAGTGCGTATATTAAATAATTTCTTAGTAATTTGCATAAAGTTGCATATTTTGCAAAAAAAATGTTGGCCTTAGTAATGAGGTGTAAAAATAAGCACCAAATTATTAGTGTATAATATACATGGGTATATTGTAGTAGAAATTTGTCAAGAAAATGAGGCGAGAATGGTTAGGGAAATGGATTGTTTCATTTTGGTATGAACCATGCAAGGTCATTTGACGTCACAGTTCATTAGTAGCTAGACAAGACTTGACCAGAGAGCGAAAAAACGAAAAGAAGAAAAAAGCGATTTCCAAGTCTTGAATGGAGTTTTCATTGTCGTTTTTCTTAACAATCAGTGTGTTCACAAAGATGCTTGTGGCCAACGGAATAGCCACGGTCGGTGTCAGTTTTCCTGCAGTACCCCTTCATCAGTCGAGGATACGTTTCTGTATTTCCGCCGCACACACCAAAGAAATGCTTGACAAGGTGAGTAATGGAGGAATTCTTAGTTAGGGTGGTTTTAAGCGGGGGAACTGAAGAAACCCATTGTCTCTTTCTCTTACAGGTTCTCGATGTGATCTACGAATCGGGAAAATACATTCACCTAATGTATTCTCAACGGCCGCCGCCTCTGAAGCCGGCCGAATTCGAAGAGTTTTAGACAAGTGAGGTTGTTATTGTGCAGACCGCGACCCCTTTTACCTTGCTCTAGCTGTGTAGAGATTTTTTTGGGGGTGGCTTGTTGTTGACCTCTTAATTATTTTTATTTCCAACGAAGGAAAAAAAGGGGAGGGGGGAGGAAGGTCGCAAAACACGTTCGCGAAACTGCATGCACTCTTAACGCAACTCTCTCGAAGTTGTTTAACTACCGTACGCTTCCTTTCATAACAATCTAGAAATAAATTCTTCGTAGTCATTAATCGTTTTTTTTTTGCGGACGATCCGGGCAATATTTTTTGTCTAGTTGCCTTTTTGGAGCGTCCGGTGAATTGTAAATTGTGGAGGATCGATCAATCCAAGTTCTTCTTTTCTTGCAATGTGAGTGAAAGTGCTTAATATAAGTTCGTTCCAGTCTTCGAATAATAATCGTGAGTCGGCCGTACCTGTAACCTTGTCGTCGTCGTAGCCGTACGGATAGTCGTTTTCTTTACGCTATATTATAGTATATGATGGAACCGGTCGAGGGTTCGTATTCGAAAGTAGCTTTGATTGTACGGCTTCGATAAAAGAAAAAGGTTACTTTAACCAAACTAACATTTTAGATTTGTTCTATGACAAACTTAAGTAACTGAACTTTAGAGCGAAAAAAATGTTTGCCAATACTTTATTACGACTAAATCTGTATAAAAAATATTTTGCTTTTTTAAATGTATTACTCTGGTATTATGAGATGTATTGTACAGTGACATATTTGCGGAGCCGCAAGGAAAGATGATAGGTAGATAGATAGCCGTTGCTTTATCCACTTCTGGGGGTTGTTTTTTTTCGTAGATGCTCTTCTTTTTTCGCGAGCTTTAAATTTTTCAGAATTTACACATTTTTAGTTTTTTTTTAAGTTCATTGTTATTTTTTAGGATTTTTTTCTCCTTACGTATGTGATCTTTAGAAGAAGGAAAAAAACAGTCTTCTAAACGGTCCATATCGGTTTTAAGAACATTTCGCTCATTTGCGAGAATAGTGACATGAAGTGGCAAAAATCGTTCATTTTGAGATAATTGCGAAAAGTGACTCCCAAAGATGCGGTACATTAACGGGCGTGATGACACAAGTTTAAAACTCTTTTTACGATCTTACCACTAAGTGCAGTGCAAATGGCAATACGGAATAGTGACGTCACAGTCAGTGTTGTGCATCTGAATGCATAGCTTGATGTGACGTCGTGTATTCCGTGTTGCCGTTTGCACCAGGGCTTTACGCTTTTATTACAGTATTATTAATCGCTAGATGATTCTAACGGCTGTATTCGAAAACTTGACTTGAGCCGAAGTGAAACTTAAAAACTCTGACTAGGCTTGCTATAGAGGTTTGTCTTGCTTCATTGTTTTAAGCTTAACTTTAAGTAACGTTTTTGAATGCGGGGGTTTGCTATTGTGATGAGCATTTTAATTCAATTGAAATCTTTATACATTTCCTGAAAAATGAAGCTGTCACTAATTCCTGCAAATGAGTGATTTATCAATCCTTTTAAGAAATGTACACTTGAATATAATCCAATTTCTCCTCTTTTTACATAGCTTTTTGAACGAGTATTTTTATTTGAAATGCTTAACCCAATTTCAATGATTTCTTTCCAAACATTTGTGATTTTGGTGCGGACGATATTTTTAGTGTGAACGTAAAAGAAAAGAAAATTCGTCCACATCAATTTGTAACGTTTTGTCAAATATTCCTGCAAATGTTTGAAAAACGTTGCTTTGATGTGGACGTAGTTTTAGTAATTAAAACGAAAAAGCCGGCCGGAGATGGAACGTTTAACTGTGTTATCGTTGTAGGCCGCGCCGTTCATGTCCAAATACGCTGAGTTAGTGATATCAATATTTAAATCAGTGACATCATAAATTGAATTGGTGATATTGATCACTAATTTGGAGTATTTTCTGACATGAACGGGCTGGTATATAACGGTTGTAATGTGCAGTTAAACGTTTCGTCTAGGGACAGCCTTAAATGATGATGGTGGTGGTTGGGTGATATTTTAACTGAATTCTCCTTTACCAAAGTATACAAAAAAAAAAGACATTAAACACACAGATAGATACACTTGGTGCCATGTACTTTAATATTGATTGGTAATAACATCGATGACGATTGATTTGTTGTCATTCGTCTTCTCTTTTTTTTTTCTCTCAACATTTTGAATTTATATGAATAACTTTGATATTATAATTATTTGACGACACATTCGATGACACAAGAAATTATTCCATTTTATTGCAAACAAAAAAAAATGCAATTATCTTTTATGATTTGAATTCAAGATAAAATTAATACAAAAAAAATAACACATTGTTGCACCTTGATCGTTATAATAATATAATATAATGTGATGACGATGGGTATTTTATACTATGTATGATAAAACATTTTGAACGACCAGAATATTTTGTGACGGCATTTTGCATAATGTCGGCCAATCCATTTTTATTTATGTTGTTTGATGATCCATTTTTTTCTTCTTTCTTGATAATTTTTTTGTACATATTATACATACACGATTACGGCTAATCTCTCAAATATTTTGATAACATATGCGGTTGGCACATTTTATTTGTTCTTTTGATAAAATGATGAGATGATTCAATGTTTTCTTTTTGTCTTATTTGCCACTTTCGTTTTGTGGTTTTGTTTTATATATATATATATACAGTCTTTAATTGTAATATTTTATTGCAAACAACAAAACAATAGGTTAAAATGTTAACTTTTAAAATAGGAAGTGTGTTTTATGTCAAATGCCACATTCGAATAAGTTTTCATTGTTTACACAGGCAGTTGAGTTTGTAGTAGATTCCAATAAAATCTTTTTATATTGGCTGACATGACAAGAAATTGTTTTTAATTCATGTCATTTTATTTACGTATTTTGGCGAAAATACGCTCGTACTTTTTTTTTTTTAAGTTTGTTATGTTTAAAGAGGGTCAGGCGAATATTGTAGTTTCACCTGAGTTCGTGAATCGAAGGCTCGGTTAACCAACTGATCAGAGAACTCAGGTGACGGTGGAGGGGTGGAGAGGCCAAGGTGCAAATTGCCCAAACATAGTTAAAAGTGGATTGAAATTAAAAGTTGAGATCACATCATGTTTTTGGAAAGCGGTTTCATTGGTTTTAAAGGTGTCTAAAATTATATACGTGTCGGTATTGGTTATTAATTTATTATTCTAATATATAGATACGGTCAAAATTTATTTAAATACACAAAAATGTTTACTATAAATTTTAAAAGTAAATTACGCTCATACAAGTGAGACAAATTATTTTTTAGCTGTTGAGTGCAAAATGATTTATTATCGAATGTGTGGAGCACTTTTTGTAATGAGACTCATTTTTGTCAAGGGCTGCCCTTAAAACCAGCTGAAGGCCTTGTTTCCACTAGTGTGAAAACTTTTTGAAAATTTCAAGTGGTGAAAAATTGAACAAACGTGGCTTTTGTCTATGGTAACGAATGGGCAGGGGCCACATTGCTTCTGTTTTTCACCACTTGAAATGTTTAAAAAGTTCAAATTTTCACCCCAGTGCAAACATGGTCTAAAGGTTGTTTTAAATTGTAAACGCTTCTCAAGCTTTTTATTATTCAGGTGAAAAACTAAGATACAACTTCAAAATGTGTTTTAGAAACTAGAAGGATAGCTGAATCATATTTCAGGGTATTTTCATGTTGATATTTAAAAAAAAAAAGATTTATTTTGAAAGATATCAATGTGAAAATTACCCTTAAGTGATTCAAGCTATCTTTCTAGTTTCTAAAACACAATCAAGTTTTATCTTCAGTCTGTTCGTGAATGACAGAATAATCACAGTTCACTTGTCTCTGCGTCATGTTTTTAAGCTTAGCTTTAATTTTGATTTTATTTCCTGAAGACATCATTTTGATCTTTGATCTCTTTTCATTGATTAAGTTTAATTTATTTTTTTGAAAAAAATATCTTATGATTTCACAACAGTTTTAATGGACTGATGATAAATACTCTTTGTAAATAAATGAGAAAAAAATCATTTTTGATGCCCTTCAGGTGTTCATTTTTGAATTTCGCGGGGATTTTCTTAAATAATACGATAACGATGACGTTATCGATTATTTAATTGAGTGATATCCGGTTGCTCGGCTCCCGTTCCCCCCTTTGCTCTCTCGCTCGTACGGTGAGTGCACATGCACCATATATATATATATTACAACCGTCCTCATTTGTATCTTTTTGAAGTCGGCCTCCACCCGATAAAACTACCGCATCAGCCACCACCGTCGCAGCCGCTCTTTTTTAGTTTTCAAATTCGTGTTATGTTTTGTGTCTGAGGAGGAGGAGGAGGAGGAAGGTGAAAGATGATGATGGAATTTCCTACAAATGCAATCATTTGAATAATAGTTTTTCGTTTTAATATTTTAAGAGAGAGAGAGACTAATATGGCAGATGTCTTATTCTTTACGTGTCCAGCACCGTCGTCATCTTAACGTTCATTAATATTATTATTATAAAAGGTAAAACACAGGTAGAAATAATAATAAAAGGTGTGACGTCAGTTTGTTTAATGGACGAATAATAAGAGAGAGAGGGTTTTCCATTTATTCGTTCCGGCTTCTCTTACTTCATTTGTTTCTCTTCTGTGTTCTCTGCATTCTCGGACTGTCCGTGAATAGAATAGAAAATTTTACTCATTTTTTTAATATTGTTTTAGATTATTAGAAGAATAAGAAAGAAAGAAAACGGACATAAAAGAAAAGCCGGTCGAGCGTTTGTGTGTTTTACGTGGACAAACAACCGAAAAGAACGGATTCAAAGGAAGGAGAGTACATGTAAAGAGAAGGGAGAAACCTATTTAGTAGCTGGCACGCACAACACGCACCTGGCTTCTTGAATCGCCTTGATTACAGGTGCACCACCGCCACCGCCACCAGAAGAGGAAACTGAGAGGACCCATCTCCTTTTTTTTTTTTTTCTTTCCATCTTTAGTTTTTCTTTTGAAAGAAGAAGAAAGAGGAGCAACAACAACAAAAAAAGGGTTGTCTTTTCTTGAAGTTTTCTCTGTTGTGGTCCACCAGTGGTCAGAAGTCCATCGTTGACCAAAGGAAAGAGAAACAAGAAAAGAAACAATTTTTGATCAACGATGGTGAGTTTTGAATTTATATTTTATACGTTTCTAGGGTTGGTTTTGTCGTCGTCTTTTCTTAAATATATCGATTTGTGTGTTGCTAGTTTTATTTCTAAATAATAAATATTTCGTTGTGATTCATAAATTATGTACAATATATATTATTTTATTCATATTTATTGTTGACGGAATTTTGTTTTGAGGTTCTATAGGTTTTTTTTTTTTTTTTTGGTTTTTGTGGTCGATTTTTCTGGGTGGTCCTTTTTCTTTTTGTGTATAACAGGTGTAAATTATTAATTGCATGCTAGTAATAAGCAAGGAAAAAAGTATTTTTTTTTTGTTTTGTTTCTTAGAAATCGAATATGATTTTGCATATTCGATTTATTGGGGGGGGGGGGGGGGGGGGGAAAGGGGTTGATTGAAGTGAGAAACCCCCTTTTTGATTTGTTGAATTCTGTTTTAAAAATACAATTTTAAAACAGTTTCATGTTTTGAGTGGTGTTTTTGAAGTGTGAAATTTAGTTCTTTTATTACGTCAATTCTGAAGGAAATACTTGAAAGATAAAATAAATGGGATTTCGTTTCTAGGAAACTATTGAAAACAAATGATTACCTGATCATACTTGTTCTGTGTACGTACACATAATATATAGAGACACCTTGACACGGATAGAACGGACACAAACCGTACACACACGGAAACGACAAGCAACACTGCAATGTCAGAACACACACGCACCTGACAGGCAACACACACAAACAGAATTCACACGCACGCGCACAGAAGAATGCACGCCACGTAGAAACCCCAAAACACAGAACAAACTTAAATGATAAGATTCCTGTTATGGAATTTATTTGAAATTAATGAATTAATAATTATGTAGTGGTGGTTGTAAGGGGTGGTGGTGGTGGGGGGTTATTGTACGGTAGAATATCCGATATTGAGTTTTGGACATGTATCTAATTTCAAAACACAACCAGTGAGCATGCACACACTAGTTGACCTTTGACCTCGATTGGCCCTGAATTCCGTTCTCTCTCTCTCACGCCTCCTCCTCTCTCCACCCCTTGACACTTATTAATGTCACTCGGTGCATTTGTATAATTCTGTTCACTCTGTGTGTCCCCGTTTTACCTTTTTTTTTTTGGTGGTTTTTTTTAAAGAAGAAAATGTTGGTTTGTACTTTTGACATTAATTCATTGTTGTTATTCTTTGTTGCACCTATAATCCTATCTAACCTACATAATAATGTATAGAAGAAGAAAAAAAAGCAGTGTTTGCGAATTTCTCTTCTAGTATTTTATATATTAATTATAACCTAGCAACTTGGAGAGGGAGAGAGAGAGAGAGAGAAAGAGAGAATGTGTTAACATAAAGTATAAACAAGTGCAATTATGATTTATGAAGGGGGGTTTTTTTTTGTTGACGGCTGTGACTCACACATTAAGTAGATTAGAAAAATATAATGAAAAAATGAAATATTCACAGTTTACAATGGGAACTTACGGTGGGGGGAGGTGGGAAAATCCATATATTAATTATGATTACAGGTAACTTAAGAAGAAGGATTGGGAGAGGGGACGGGCCCCCCCCCCCTTTAACTAAAGAGAGATATTGACGTCATGACCACAATAGTGGGCGACGTCTGTTCTATTTATTTTACCAGTATCATCATCATCATCATCACCATTATTATTAAAACCAACATTTGTGTTATTCTTATTAAATTATTAGATTTTAAGGAGTTCGTGGTATTGATCTCTTATAGAAATCAATTCGTTATTGATTCTATTTTTATAAATAGGGTTTCTAATTGTTAGTTTAGTCTTTTATTTTAATATAATATTTTTTTATTGACCAATCAGTCTGAGTGCCAATAATAATAGGGGGTGGGGAGGGGGAGGGAGAGAAGGTCCTTTTAATAATGTCAGATGGTCCTCCTTCTGTGTTGCGAGAAAAATAAAAGGGATTCTATGACATAGTGAAATGAAGAGGGCACACGAACATTATATTATCTTTATCATACAGTATATATTCATATTATATATAATATATTATGTACATATATGTATATATACACACTTTTATTATATAAACACATGTTTTATAATATTTGGTTTTAGCCTATATTTGGATGAAGGAGAGATACAAACTTGAAGAAGAATATTAGTCTTATTTTTAATTGTTATACTACTAAAACACGAAGGTTAAAGCCAGTTATACACCTACAATTAGTTCTTAAATAAATGTATAAATTACTTTATAAATGTGACATTGCATGTGTATAACGACGTGAATGTTAAATTATTTCTTCAAAGTTTCATTAATGAAGAAGATGTTCTATTTTTCTTAAATGATCACGTCTACTATAGCGCTTTTTCAGTATCAGTATCAGCATCAGTCTTATGTAATTTACTAAGCTATGCACGATGCGCTCTGCAACATATTCCCAGTTCTCTTGTCTAGAAGGTCACAAGGTCATCATATATACAGTACTATAAACTGTCACACTACGCACTGTTCTGCACACATTTTTTAGGTAAAAATTATTATATATATATATATATATATATATATATATATATATAATATCCCAGGTGTGTGTGTGTGTGTGGAGTAACAAAAATCATTGAAGCACGTCGAAATTTATATAAATTTGAATAAATGAACCGTTTTTTTTTTCTCAAGGTCAACTATATGTTGAACTCTTCCTTTGGAAAGTGTAGAAGGGGGAGAGAGAGAAAAAGTGGGAGGGGTGAGGGGAAAAGGTTGGAAAGTGTAGGAGGAGGGAAAAGTGGGAAAGAGGGGAACAATTGCCTGTGAATTTTGCTCCCGTCATTTATGACGGGTTACCCCACTAGTGTTCAAATACTTTTACAAGTGTATAACCGCCGATTGATACTTACAATTTAATGTATACATTTTATGTACCAAATCATTAACGAAAACATTCCTAATTTAAATGACACAAATATGTAAGTGAAAATGTTAGGTGTAAAGGGGACTGAATAGCTATGTTTATAGTGGGCAATTTAAGAGCACGTCCTCTTTTCTGATTTTCTGTACAAATTTAAAAACAAAATCAATCAGAAAAACAACCGACTATAAACCCGTATAATTTTGAAAAAGAAAAAAAGTCACTTTAAATTATGTGATTCAATTAGGTCAAAATAGGTGAAAATTATTTTTGACCGAATGGAAACAGGACAAATTCAATTTGACGAGTGCGCTTAAATTCAATATAAGTAAGCTTATTGGCACTTGAGCTTCACCTTGAACTCTCTTTGAGTAAAAATCGACATAATTTACCGTCAATATGACATTGACGGTAAATTATCTCGCTGTTTTGCTGGTAACCTTGTAGGACTTGTCACCATAAACCAAATTAACAAACATTTTTTAAAGTGTATTGTTATATATGTATCATACCCTTATGACTGCCATTGACTGGTGTATTGCATATAAATCTAATGGTTAATCATAAACGGTGACATCATAAGGTATGATTGTTATTTTGTTATAGTAAATGAGGCCCCCATGGTTTCCAACATAGAACAATTTTTTTCAATGGGACTCCATAAAAAAAGTGGTCTCATTACAGAAATTATTATGACAATCACACATTATAGGATGAAAATGGGTTATTAGCTATCTTATGACTTAATAGCTATGTTATGCTATGCAATAGCCAATGGCAGTCATAAAGATACACATATGAAACTATTTGTAATATATAATGTTTGTGACTGTTATAATGCTATGAGCCATATATGATAATTTACTGTCATATGACAGTCTTAACTTTTTTTTAATGAACCCCCAGGTTTTCTGTGTTGGAATCCTGAACTTCATCTATGCCGAATTGTATTCACAGAGAGTAAATTAGTACCTTGGATCGTTGACCACTTTTGGACGACTTTCCGATTGCAAAATGAAGTCGGGCTGTCGCCAAAACCGACCACTTTTGAGTCTTTCCATAGAAAATACATTACAACGTGCGACTTCATTTTGCAATCACAAAAGTGATTTTTGTTCTCAAAGGCCCTTATTTGTCACCAATGTCAGATGGACACGTACGCGCACCCTTTCGCATTATTAATTATTATATTGTAAAAGTGCACTTTCAGACTGTGTGACTGTTGAGTGACAAAAATAACGCATTTTGCAAGTAACTCAATCAGGAATGTCACCAACTGAATACAATTGACAAACAAGTGGCGCGGTTTTATGAATTTATATAAAGAGAATAAAAATTGTGGATGTTGTAATCGTGCAGCTGTTTGTTAAAATTCCTTTGCAAAATGTTTGATTTAGGGGTGGGTCGTCATCATACGTCATAAATGGAAGTTATTTTAAGATAAAACTTTACGATTTCAAGGAAATAAAAAAAAAAAGACTTGCATGTTTGAAAAATTCAGGGAATTCATATTTGCAATTGAAAACTTTCAAACGTTTTTATGTAAAGTTGCTGATAAAATTTATCATTTTTTTTTTAGTAATATCGTTATTATGGATGACAATTCTATTAAAAATATATTTTGAAATATATACAAAAGATATTTTATGAACCTTATGATGTCACCGCTTTTGTGCTATTATTTCATGATTGTCATACTATTTTTTGTACACCAATCAATGGCAGTCATATGATAATATTTGTCATAATAATATTTTGTATTATCCTTTTCTAACTGTTACAAAGTAATGAACTAGATATGACAATTTACCATCATTTTCACTTTCATGTCACTGCGTAAAGTTGTAACATTTTCAAATTGACATAAAAGACTTACTTAAAAACTAGAAGGGTAGTTTTTAAAGATAATTTCATGATGATATCTTTAAAAATAAGCTTTTTATGTTAATTTGAAAATGACCCAACTTTTAAGTATATATAATATTTTTAAACTTTTTCTATAAAAAAAATTTATTTTGAAAGATAAATTATTGTGCAAATAAACTTTAGCGATTGAGCTACCCTTCTAGTTTTTAAACCACGTAATTTTTTTTTTATTTTGTTCCTAACAGACAGAATATAACCAGAGTTCGTGGGGGTCCCGTTTACATTTTAAAACCACTTTAATTAAGATTCTCGTAAACCTAGATTTTGTTTTATGTGCCATTACGAAACAGGCTAAACGTAGAGACAGAGAACAAGACACTCCGATGAAAGATGCGATTGCGACTTTCTTTGGTTATGTCATCCTGGAATTGTTTGGTCACTTGAACGAGGCCCTCAGGAAGATGGGATTCCTCAGGATCCACTCGACTTGCGAAGAAGGTCATGAGGTATATTTGTGTGTTCTCAATACTTACTGCTTGCCGACGAATTTCCTCGTTTCTCGTAGATCTGACTTCTTTTCTCTTTCATTTTGTATAGAATTATGTTCCTCTTTATCAAGATTTTGCCGATTTCTACAAGAGATACGTATTTCGACGAATTAGAGATTGTTGGAATCGTCCTATTTGTAGCACGGCCGGTGCCGAATTTACGCTTATGAATCGTACCACCTCTGACCACGGATGGCACTTTCAGTAATCATGAATTGGTCCATTCGATTGGAATCAGTTTGGATCATTTTGCATGCAGTCATTGTTTAATTTTATTTCAGGCTTACTGGAACAACGACCAGGGCCATAAACCTTGGTTCTTATAACTACTTAGGATTTGCAGACAATAGTGGCCCGTGCACGGATGCCACAGAGATTACGACCAAAACATATGGTGGCGCCGTTTGTAGTTCGCAAATGGAATTGGGTATGTTTTATTCTTCTTACTATGATTGTAACTTGAGATGAGATGGAAGAAAGAATATTGACGACGACGTTTTTGTTGTTTTTTTTACAGGGACACTGGACATTCACAGGCGATTGGAATCGCTCATGTCTCGGTTTTTGGGCGTCGAAGATACGATCGCATTCGGTATGGGTTTTGCAACCAACTCTCTCAACATTCCAACTCTGTTGGAAAAGGGATGTCTCATTGTTAGCGACGAGTTGAACCACGCTTCGATCATACTCGGTTCGAGGCTTTCTCGTGCCTCCATCTCGGTTTTCAAACACAATAGTGAGCAAGTTTTAGCATCCCTTTATCTTAAGAGACGTGCATCGTATTTTTGTTTTGTTTTTTGAATTTATTGAACAGATATGCAGGACCTGGAGAAGAAATTACGTGAAGCTGTCGTCTACGGACAGCCGAGGACGCACAGACCTTGGAGGAAAATACTGATCATGGTGGAAGGTGTTTACAGGTGAGAGAGAATTTGAGAGTTGTCGAAAATAATTGATCAGTGTTGAAAACTGGCAAAAATTTGGATGGGTGTGGGTGTTTCTTCAGAACGGGACCAGATATCTGAATGAAACATTTTGCATGTTGTTCTGTAACTCACTGACATGCAACTGCGTAACTATCTATCACTTTGATATAATGAATTAACTTCTAAAAAGGTCACAAAGCCTGACATTTTCAATAAAAATTCTTAATAAATGATGAACAAAAATGATTTCTACTCCAAAGGTTAAAAAAATAAATGTTGCGTTATTCATAATATTATATAATATGTACTGCAACAAAAGGTTCTTGAATCCTTTGTTTTTTTTTCATGTTTTGGATACAAGCATGGAGGGAACGATTGTCAATTTACCGGAAGTGGTTCGTCTCAAGAAAAAGTACAAGGCGTACCTCTATCTCGATGAAGCTCACAGCATTGGAGCTCTGGGTCCGACGGGAAGAGGCGTTATCGATTATTATGGAGTTAATCCTCGAGACGTCGACGTCCTCATGGGCACGTTTACAAAGAGTTTCGGAGCCGTCGGTGGCTACATAGCCGGTTCAAAGGTATTGTTTGTTCTCAAAATTCTAATCCACGTTTTGCTAATTTTGAGATTTTTCTTGTTTTTTTGCTCTTCAGAGGTTGATCAATCACATACGTAGTTCGTCTTTCGCAACCCATTATGCTGCGAGTATGTCTGCGGCTGTAGCTCAACAGGTCATATCGAGTGTTAAAATCATAATGGGCGAGGACGGAACGGACGAAGGTCTTTTTTCTTAGCATTTATGATTTTAAGTTACCTTAGAAAATGTTTTGATTCAGGTCAAAAGCGCATCAATCAGTTAGCCGCGAACACTCGCTACTTCAGAAAGAAAATGGATGAACTCGGTTTCTTGTTGTACGGAGACAAGGATTCTCCCATTGTGCCAGTTCTTATGTTCATGCCGTCAAAGATAACGTCAGTGAGACGTCATATTTTACATTTTGTGCATAATTTACAAGTGTTTTTCGTTTTTAAGGTTATTTACTCGGTTGGCTTTGGATGATAACATTGCCGTTGTTCCAGTCGGATTTCCCGCCACGCCTATAGACAAATGCCGAGTACGATTTTGCATTTCGGCAGCTCACACCAAAGAAATGCTCGATAAAGTGAGTTTATTGTGATCATTATATATTTCTTTGAGTTTTTTATTATGTTTAAATTCGTGTTCTTCGTTAATAGACTCTGGCAGTTTGCAGCAAAGTTGGAGACATTGTTGGTTGTAAGTACAAGCGACGAAAGTTGACGCCTTCGGTTTCAGTAACGGTGCCGTCAGCATCGTCAACTTGTAGCACGGTACAGAAATACATTCAGGTTTGGTCGGGACCTAATTCAAATAAGTTGTTCTCGATGACAAACACAACGTCCGCTTTGTTGAATCACAACGGTACAAACGGCGGTCCTTTAAAAACCTGCGGATCGACTGGTTTTGGTCACGCTTAGAAAGAGAGAGAGAGAGCGATATAAATAAGTAGACACATACAATTAGTGCAATTTATTATTTAAAAAAAAGGTTCGTTGTTTGTTTTTTGTTGCTGATTGATGATGCAAATGAAACATAGAATGTACTAAGAGAGTTTAATGTTTGTTCAGCACTTGTATACAGAGGTGATTTTTGTCCTCAATTTAACGTCGAATTCATTTCTCGGAAAATTTCAAGTAAAGTTGTTGTTGAATTTCTAAGAGATCGATTCGACCATTATCGAAAAACAAACAAATTCGTGTTTGATTGCACAATTTTCTGATGTGAGAGCAAAGAGAAAAATAATAGCGAGTTCTGTGTTTTTGTATATATATGAGCATACGTGCAAAAAAGAAAAGCAAATTCCAGCCTCGAGGGAGGGAGGAAGGGCCAATGTAAAATAATTATTCAAAAGCAAGAATGGTTATCTTTTTAAACTACTGAATGGAAATTAGGAACAAATATAGTAAGAATGAGAGAGAAAAAGACACGTATATCACACATTGTAAACAAAATAGAATAAAATTAGTATAAGGTAAAAATAAGAAATGTTTGATCCAATCAAACACAAATAAAAACGATGTGTTACAAATTATTGGAAGTTTATCGTTCTAATTAAAAAGAATTCAGTTATTAGTATTATTATAACACATTTATATGTACATAATAAGCATATTGACGCAATAGCTCGTTAATCGCATAATGTGATTAGTACTGATTACATATCTTTTGCACGAGTTTCTCACTAAGAAAATTTGAAATGGGACACTTTTTTTGGTGTGTGTGTGTGTGGGGGGGGGGGGGGTGACTCTCTCTCTTGCTTTGATCTTGAAATGTACGCCTTAAAAAGCTCTTGGCACTTTTTTGTATATTGTTAATTAATTTTCAAGTTATTTATTTCTTTTAAAATTGTAGTGTCATTTACATGGAATTTTGACACTGTGTCCAAATCCTATAAAACTTGTAAATCTGATAATATTTACAATTGCCTTTATTTTGTTTGTTGCAAATCTTAAATGAAATGATTTTCATATGTGGCGAATTGTATCAAAGTGACCTTTGGTCATACGTGGTATGTAATCATTTCGCCTAATTATTTAATCATTCATAAAAGGTCACATATATCAAATGAAGTGACAAATAGTTTTTAAGTTAGGTGCTGATGTCATTTTGTCCTAAAAAAACTGCTGGGAGTTTGTAATAAAATAACATATTTTACTTTATGATTCAGATCTCTCTTTTTAAAAATTTTGTTTTCTAGTGATTGTGATAGGCAAAGTGGAGAAGCATGGAATGGCCTCTCATTTAAAACTCTTGCTTACAAATTTACTCGTGGTTCTATTTTTTCCCTTCAACGAAATGTAAGTGCCAACATCTTCAACCTTTTATGAAGCATTTTAAGGAAACCGAATATTGTTGATTAATTATTTGGTAAGAGTATACATATTTAACCTCAATTTTCTCACTATAGCACCACACCTAAAAACCTCACCTGACTATGTCAGTGTTTCAATCTTTTTGTTAGATACTATACCAACCTACCTGTTTACCTATTTTCAATTAGATATTGTGTGACATACTTCTTGTCTGAACGACCTAATGACCCATATGTTTGTACTTGAACTTGTTACTCTTTCTTTTTTCTATTTTTTTTGGAATTGGGAACATTTCTAGCAATTCCTTTGTTTTTTTCTTCTCAAGTTCCGGAGGATCCTCTTGGTCATTGCTCTTGACCTGCTTGAATGACTATCTATTGAGGTCACTCACTACCGATGTTATCCTACAACTATTCAGTTGGACTGTTTACTATTTCCTTTTTCAGCAGTTTCAAATGCCAATGACCTTTAAATATGATTGACCGATCATTGTGGTCAAAGCTGGTTGGTCAATGTTAACAAAATATTGTTAAAACAAGAATGTTAAAATGCTTTATTTGTATTTTTTTCTATAATTATTAGCATGTTTTACTTAAGATGTGGGCTAAATTATTTCTGTTGAAAGGGGTGTGATAAAATGTATTTGACTTCCTCGTGATGAAGTCTTCCGATCCCAACTGCAGGAGTGGCCATTGGTCTGCGTCCACTGTACTCTAACTGTATTAAAATGGAAACGCGCAATATATCAATAATTGAGGTTTACGCCGCACATTTCATTCTCTCGTACTTTCACGCCGACTAGATTTTCAAATCTTGGTGCAATAAACGTCCAAGGACCCATATTCTGAGGTTCTTCTTGACTCCAAATGAAACCTTACCATTTGAACATAACATTAACATCATCGATAACTTATATTGCTAGTTTAAACTGGGTCTTTCAGGAACAAAATTCTTGTTTTATAAACTAGAAGGGTAGCTCAATCACTTAATGCTATTTTCATGTGATATCTTGTAAAATAAGCTTATTATTTCAGTTCGAAAATGAGCCAAATATCAGCAGACTATTATTTTTTAATTCTTTTCTATAAAGATTTATTTTGATAATTAAATGATTCAGCTACCGTTCTAATTTCTAACATACTTTCAATGTCTCTTTCTTGCTACTGCTGAAATGCAGAATAATCAGAGTTTGACCTCTGGTTGTTCATAAAACATCTCAATTGACTTACGCTTTGCATTCGAATACTTTTTCAGTTGCTGCTGCAATTCATCTGTTGGAAAAGGACACAAGGCCTGCAAAATAATGGGTAAAATGTAATAGTCCTTAGACAGTTATATAATACACTTTTACCTCCAATCGCACAATTGCAGTGTTGTTGTTACCTATCGTTTCCCTTTGTTTGTTTAGTGCGTAATAGTGTTTTCCACTGCAAAATACAACACGATTAACATTTGCAACATCAACTTTATTGTCTGTAAGGACTGGCAAGAAGGTAGTTCCCCTTTCAAAGTCATTGAGGTCTGAGGTTGCTGCCGGAAGACGTAACAACAACTTAGGTGCCACAACAATCAACGGCTTTCTGAAATTACGGATCATCTGCAGTATGTTGATTAGTAAACGGTGTTCATTTAAAATATAAAGATGACGATAGCAATCTTACCTGTCTTCTTAGTAAGTGGAAATATTGGGCTGGTGTAGTCGGGTGAACCACATTCATGTTTACGTCATCTCCGTCCACTCCCTCTTCCTTACTGTCGCACAACTTGACACAAAAAAATAACGTCAATAAATAGGTATGTAAGAAATGAAAATAAATTTCATTATGTGTCACTTGTAGGAATCGCTCTATACGACACGAAGAGTGTTCTGGTCCCGCTCCATCATAACCATGAGGAAGTAACATGACCAAACCACTTTGAACAAGCCACTTGGCTACAAAACAAGAACAGCAGGCTCACACATTTATGAAAAAAATTCGTAATTAAAGTCAAAAATTGAGATTACTTTCTCCCGATGTAACGAATGTATCGATTATTATTTGAGCTCCGTTAAAGAAGTCTCCAAACTGTGATTCCCAAATAATCAGGTGTTTTGGATTTTCAATGCTCATCCCATATTCAAATCCTAATACTGCTTCTTCGCTCAGAATACTATTAGCCACCTGAACGAAATTTTAAATCTATTATTGTTCCCTTTACAACTATTAGGTGCAACTTTTCTTTACTTCAAAAAATCTTTTCTGGCTTTCCAAAATATTGTTGAGAGGAATATACTGATCAGCTGTTTTCTGGCAAACTAGTATGGCATGTCTTTGATTGAACGTCCCACGGCCAACATCTTGCCCAGATAGCCTTACATTGAACCCTGACAACATAGTTAATTTAGCTATACTAGTTTCATCTAATTGAAATGGAGGAGTACACCTTGGTAGAGAAGCGAACCAATGGCTATTGCCTCTGCTGTTGACCAGTCCAAATTTCTTCCAGATTCAAGTTTATTGAGCCTATTCTGAATGTGCACTTTTGTCAAGTGAGAATGAACATGCTGAAAGAACAACAAATAACATGTACTATATGGTGCATACTACATGTATCATTCGTATGTTCTCACTTACGAAGTCTTCGGGAACTTGAACAGATTTCGCACCGATATACTGAAGGATACTAGCGTCCACTCCAGTATCCCAAGTTGTAATAACTGGACTAGCTTGGATATAACCCGCCCAATTCCCTGACAAGTGTGTTGCCTGAATGAAATAATTACTCTTAACGTTGAACAATTCTAATTGTTTATAGAATTTGATTCTTACAAGAGGAAGATGAGTGTCCGCTTTGTTGTATTCAGAACTGAGCACCTTTACGTAACTTTCTACTATCTCCGAAACTTCATTGTCTGTCAGAACCCCTTCTCGCTAATATAATCGAGATTCAAGTTTCAATTGAAGCCTAGTGTCAATTTGTTTTTAAATTTACAGCATTCGCTACCAACCACAAGCTTATCGGCATAAATGTCTGGAATTGATTTTCGATCATGAATTGCTTTGTACATGAGAGGATTTGTGAAAGTTGGGTCATCAATCTCGTTGTGTCCCCATTTTCGAAAACAGATCAAATCAACGAAAGCATCTTTTTGAAACCTATGTCTGTATTCCATTGCTAAAATGGACGCTTTTACGAGACACTGTGCAAACAATTTTGAAAACGTTTTTCGTTAGTTTGTTAGTGGCCATCTCTGTTCGGTGTTCGATTTGGTTGATGGAACACCAAACCTCTGGAAAATCTCCGTTAACATGTATCACTGGAGCTTTGATCATTTTGGCAATGTCGCTGCAATATGTCGAAGATCTACAGCAAAGAAAAACTCCATCGTGTCACTTTTACGATACAAATAAAATATTCCGTGAAGTTTTTTTCAAAGACCTTCCTCTATCTGCAGGTGTTGTGAAACCAATCTGATTGTTAACGATCAAATGTACTGATCCACCAACTGTGTAATGAGGCACATTGGCTAAGGCAAGTGTTTCCATTACTATGCCCTAAAATTATGACAAACTCATTAAAACATTAACTTTGTGATATGCCTTAACAGGTTTGTGCACCTGCGCTGCAAATGCGGCGTCTCCGTGAACTTGCAGACACAGCACTCTGTTTCCACCTCGATCTGACGTCATTTCGGAATAACTACCATCTCTGACAGTCAGTTGGCGACCTCTCGTCTTTCCCACTGCCACCGGGTTGATCGCCTTTTCAGGATCATTACATCGAGTGTACAAATTTAGGTACGAGTCGAGTCGCCCAGGTCAATCGAGACTGACCTCTAAGTGTGATGGATTTGGCAACATCGTGACGTGGAGCTTTTTACCCTCATTGTCCAGATCAACCGAAGAGGCTATTAAAATATATATTATTCGTTGTTTAATTTTTCAAATCACGAACTATTCGTTAGTAGGATACTTAGGTGAGAGAGAACGTCTCCAGTGGTAACCAAATCATCTGGGAATTCACTCATTCCTTTCATCTAATTTTTAAAGATCGGTAAACAATAAATCAATCAATTTGATTTTTTATATCTTTCAATTGAAACACCTAAGATCGTTTAAAACCTTTCGAAACATGTTCACCGGTGGATATTTCAAGAGCGTGGTCAATAAGTTAAGCCGTCCTCTGTGAGGAATGCAAATGATCACTTGATCAACTCCAACTGTCATAATCAATAAACATAAAATACTTTTAATTGCTGCAGAGTAACTTTAAATGTAAACATCGAGCTATTTACGTTTCGTGGATTGCTCGAAAACAGTCGAGAAGAATCCCATCATGCTTTCGGCACCTTCACCACCATATCTTTTGACTGTGGTAAATTTGGCAGCAACAAAGTTGTCAAAAGCCTGAACGTAAAAATCACATATTCAACACACAAGTAAACATAAATTCGATGGCCCGACAGTTGTATTTAGGTATATAAAGTTAATGTTAAATTTGTTTTCCAGAAGTACCTCTTTGAGAAACAATTAACATAATTAATTGTGCAACACAAGTAATTGTTTGATGCGATTAATAGTTATGGTACAATCATCAGAGGCAATAACAGAAAATGGCATTTAATCAAAACGATTTGAGAAAAATGTGGTTTTTAAAGAAATTAAATTATAAGACTTCATGCAAATTTCTAAATATTATACAATTTATGCATTTTAAGCATTTTTAATTTGGATTAAACTAATTAATGATTAATGCACAGATGACACATACAGTATATTATCATAGTGTACCCAAAAATAGGTGAAACTTTCATTATGCGTTTATGCAAATTTTTGGTTTTAATTTCAGTACAAGAATAGGAAATTTTAGTTTAAAGAAAACTTTAATATTTTCCTTCTAAAAAGTTGTTTAAAGTTAACGTCACTTTATTAACCACTTTTAATTAATCTTTCACCGTTTTTAAACCTGAGATTTCAGCATTTCAATTGCAAGACGTTTCTTCTCTTGAGTTGTTAACGTGAAGTTCACAAGATCTTCAGCTCTTCCTGCAAACCACTCTCTCTCTTCCTCCTTCGATCGATCGTGGAAACAACGAGAAGTTTAAAGCTACAGCACAATAATTTATGACACAAAGACTTAATTTATAGATATACGCTCGTACTTCCAGATGAGTAAACTCCAGTGCCATCGTTCCGCAGTAAGTCCTCCTCAGAATTTCAACAACTTCAGCTACAGTTAGGCCTCCGTCTTGTCGAGACACATTCAGAATACCGCTCGGATCGTACGAGTCTCCTGACAGTCCGTAATTATGAGGGTTCAGTTCGTCCAAGTGGCACGGAGCCGTGACATCACTCGGTGCCAGTGGATTCAGGTTGGTTTGCTTGTGTCCATGTTCTCGAAAGGCGTTCACCAGACGCAGAATGTTACTGTTTGCAGCTCTCTTCCGCAGAATCTCGGGATCACCTACGACAAGCGTAAAAAAACATTAATTTATGTCATTAATTGTACGGCAAATCTATCAATGCCCTGAGAAGGTCGAATCCACGATATTACGTTTATAACGTTGTTTTTCTCCAAGTGTCGACTTGTGTCCGAACACTGAACTCTGGTCATGATAAGTAGCCTTAGAAACACACCCTGTAATGACGTTAACCATAGATGGACATTGTGTCGTCCTCTTCAACCTAATCAGGACGTTGAAAACAAGGAATTTCGTGTTAAATGGTGACCCAAACATGATATTTACATAACATGGAACGCTCTGCTCAAATTCATGGATAATAAGAGTTATAAGGTCGTAGGATATATAGTTATCTCAATTGAATTGGATGATAATCTTCCGTCCTTGAACTACGATTCATTATACACGGTGTGTATCTGCGTTCAAAAACATAAAGCATCTCTTAATACATTTAAATTAATTTATTATGTATTTCCATAGGGTGCGTTTTATTTTTGAACACCTTGTAGAAGAGAACTTTAAAGGGGGTGTCGTATTCGGATGGTGCTTGGTTTTGAAGTGTATAAACGCCTCTCGAATTTTGTTTATTCTGTCTTTCGAGTTCAAAATAAAGACAAACTCGAAAGTGTTTTAGAAACTAGAAGGGTAGCTGAATCATTTAAGGGTTATTTTCATGTTGATATCTTTCAAAATAAACTTTTTATGTCAGTTTGAACATTATCTAACTTTAAGCAGATTGAAGCAGATGATTTTTTTTTAAAATTGTTGTCTATAAAAAGGTTATTTTGAAATCAACTTTTAAGTACCCTTAAATGATTCAACTACCCGGTACTCGTCTAGTTTCTAAAACACTTTCTAGTTTCTTTTAATATTCTTCTAAAAGACAGAACAACCAGAATTCAAAAATCAGCTATTCATATATAAACATTTTCACGCCCATTTCATTTTTAGGAAAGTTAATTTGGGCCTAAATTCAAGAAGAGTTTCTTTTTTAAATTTATTTCTCCTTTTCTTTTATCGTTTAATTACTGCATTTCTTCTAATTTCATGTTGTTTGTTTATCATTTTTGTTGCTAGGCAACGGCCATGTGTTTTGGTTATCGTTAATAACAAGAAACCCGATCGGATGAAAAGGCTTAATTGATAGAGTTTTATGAATAAATTTGGATATGGACAACTTGTTTCTGGCTTTGAGTCGCTTTCGTAGACGTAAATTTGATTCTTGCGTTGATCTATGTACGGATATATTGGAAAAGAATCCATACGATCAGGTTTTATAACTCGCACTCGATACTATTTTTTTTTCTTTGTTTGTTGAATTTTGCTTTTATATATCCGTTTTTTTTTCAGGCAGCATGGGTCCTCAAGATGAGAGCTCTAACTGAACAAGTGTTTGTTGACGATGTGGATATCGAAGAAGAAGGATTGGCCGAAGTTCTCATGGAAGATAATTCGATAGCACAGGTGACTAGACCGGGAACGTCTCTCAGGACTCCTTCTTCGGCTTCTTCGCAATCTGGACACAGCCAAGCATTTCGGTTACGAGTGAATCACGTGTCTGTTGATCTTATTTAGTTATTAAAGATCTGTTTGTTATTGTTTACAGGCCCGTCAGCACTTCGGGAAGACCTCTTAGTGGCATAATTCATCCAGGAACGCAGAGTGGTAGACCGGGAACCGTAGAACAGGCCATCAGTGCCCCTAGAACGGCACATACTGCACGGCCTGTCACGTCTTCGTCTGGAAGGTTCGTTCGTCTCGGAACCGTAAGTAACAAAAATATTTCGTTCTCAACTTCTCGGTCATTGTTACTATTTAGTTTGAAACGAATACATGTATATGTTTGTATTTGTTTTTTGCAAACAGGCGTCGATGCTTTCGTCGCGTGACGGACCGTTTGTCAATTTGGCTCGGCTCAACGTTTCTAAGTATTCGGCTAGTTCTCCACTCTCGAAGCCTCTTTTTCAGTACATTTATTATCACGAAAACGACGTTCGCATGGTGAGCATCAAGATTTGGCTGAAGTATTCGTTGTTTTTTCTAATTATTAGAGCGTTTAGGCGTTGAGGTTGGCGGCCGAGGCGACTCAAAAGAGCCAATTTAAAGACTGGTGGTGGAAACTACAATTGGGAAAATGTTATTACAGGTTGTGACATTATTATTATTCTTATAAGAGTTGTTTTTATACCCTATGTTGTTTCAGATTAGGCCTGTTCCGTGATGCAGAGAAACAATTGAAGTCTGCTATTAAACAACACGATGCAATTGAAACGTATTTGCATCTCGCCAAAGTTTACGTACGTCTGGATCAGCCATTAACTGCTCTCGAAGTGTACGACGGTGGCCTCAAAAAGTTCTCGGGAGAGACGACTATTCTCGTCGGAATCGCTCGTCTTCACGAAGTACTTGCGTTGGCGGACTCCTGACACAAATTTTATCGAGCGTTATCATTGTTTGCTTTCTTCTTTTCAGGCCCTCAATGATCTTGCAACGTCCGTCAAGTTCTACAAGGAGGTGCTGCATTACGACGCAACTTGTGTCGAAGCGATTGCCTGCATCGCTGCTCATCACTTTTATACGGACCAACCCGAAGTGGCAATGAGATATTACAGGTGGAGAGGCAGGCGACTGTCGAAAGTACGATAGAATCTAATTTTCTTTTGTTGTAATTTTTCACGCTAGGCGGCTTCTACAGATGGGTGTTTACAACAGTGAGGTGTTTACAAACTTGGCTCTATGTTGCTTCTATGCTCAGCAGTTCGATTTGTCGTTGACTTGTTTCGAGAGGGCTCTGAGCCTTACGGGTGGCGACCAAATGGATGCCGACATCTGGTATAATATCAGTCACGTCGCGATGGGTGTCGGAGATGTCAGTCTGGCTTATCAGTGCCTTCGACTGGCTCTAGTGTCTGACAACGATCACGCAGAAGCCTGCAATAATTTGGCCATTCTCGAATGGAAGAAGGGAAGACCTCAACAGGCATGTTCAACATCATTTCACCCGTTTTAATTGTATTAACGACTTTCATTTCGTTTGTGTTATAAAGGCCAAGACGTTTTTTCAGACGTCTTACAAACTTGCACCCAACTTGTATGAACCGTTATACAATTGCGCCTACCTTGCTGAACAGGTGCGTTAATTTTTTGGAATCAAATTAACTATTTTTTAATGTATTGATCAATTATTTAGGCCGGTGACGTCAATTCCAGTTATTCTGCTGTTTGCAAAGCACTGGAATTGTTCTCGGAACACACAGACTCGAAGAGACTCGTAGAACGTCTCAAGCGACACCTGTCCTCTGTGTGATTTGAATTATTTGGTAAACTGTAAAAAAAAATATCAAAGAATCATACTTGATTTTTATTTTATTATTTATTTATTTGTTTATTACATGAAACATTTGTGAATTCAATTATTATTGTTTTTAAACTGATAAAACCCAACTGAACTATTGTTTACGTAGACATTTCTCATGTTGTGGTTAGAAAAGTTGGCGTTTGAACTTTGGTGTTGTTTATAATAGAGCCTACGTTAAGGTATGCCGTTTCAGATTTGACATTTTTATAGCAATCAATGGTAACATCTCTGGCTCTTGCGCGAGGAGCCTGAGTTAGATCCTCGGACCTCGTTTGATAACGAACTTATTTTAGTTTATTACGTTTATTATTGCGTATATTTTAGTTAGGTTTGGTTAGTTTTATTTATATTTAGTGAGGTTTAGTTAGTTTTAGTTTCGAATTGAACTCGGGACGTTACCATTTCTGCTATTAAATTGGTTTGTTTGAAGCGGTATACCTTAACGTAGTCGCTATTCTAAACAATCCCGAAAAAACTTAAGCTGATTTTAGGGTTCTCTAGTCTTCACACGGACTTCTAATTATTAATTAATATTATTATTATGGCAACCACAAAAATGAGTTTTTTTTTAAGCCAAAGAACCTCGTTAGAGTATAGACCATTATTACTAATAATGGTATAAAGTTACAGACTAGCAGCTTAAGTAGTATCTAGTTATGTCCCTGGAGGCTAAAAATATAATCTCTAAACCAGGTTGTTTGAAGAAAAACACAATTATTAGTTATGTCGCCGTATTATCATATTAATTATCCAATACATTAATTATTGGTTAAAGAATGATTCAATGAGAAAACATAGGCTAATCTAATGATGTAACTTGTCTTATCGTAACTTGTCTTGACGTCAGAGGGGTTAGTATAAAATTTTGAATTGTTATTTAGTCTGATTGAAAAGTGGTAATAACATAATATTTTTAACAGTTTAAATAAAGGATTCTTGTATTCTTTTGTTAATACCCATTTTCTATTAGACAAAGTGTCACAAGCCTAACTTTTTTTTTTAACTCCTCTGACGTCATAAACTTATTCTTACGATGAGACAACTATGCTATTTTTTGTAATAATTTAAATTTGCCGCCAGAACGATTGGTTGGTTGGCCGCCGATCACGAAACGATTAGTCGCTAGCCAGATTATTATTGTTAGAATTTCCCGCATTTTCCGCATTCGAGGATTGTGCGGAAAATTGTTTTTCGCACTGGTTTTTTTCGTTGTTTCAAGACTTTTATTTCATTTCTTCAGTTTTTCATCGTGTTTCTATTAAGCTTGGACATATCTTCGTCCAAGTTTTAAGGATTTTTGAGTTGTCAATGGCGCAACTTGATCCTAGAGAAGTCGGCGCTCCGATCAGCGCTATAAAAGTTCGTGTCAATTACACAAACACGTATTTTTGTCGTTTATTTAATTTGTTGCATTCGCTCGATTTCGTGTCGGTTTTTCAGGACAAATGGCGTCTGTTGCCGGCGTTTTTTCGTGTCAGAGGGTTGGTAAAGCAACACGTGGATTCCTTCGATCATTTTGTAAATGTAGACCTGAAGAAGATCATTATGGCCAATCAGATGGTGCTCACAGATGCTGATCCCAACTTCTACCTCAAGTAATTATCCGTAACAATCTCGTTTTTTTACGTTTTCTTTGACTCGCATTTTGTTTTCACATAATCGGTGTAGATATTTAGATATTTCTGTTGGAACGCCGGAAGTTCAAGATGGATTCAATATGAGTTCGAAGACGACGCCTCACGATTGCAGACTTCGAGATCTGACTTATTCGGCACCTGTAAGAGTCGACATCGAATACACAAGGGGGCAGCAAAGGGTCATAAAGAAAGATATTCTCATCGGAAGGCAAAATAAGAAACCATTCTCGAAACGTGGTCGAACACAAAATGCTAAAGTGGAACCTTTTGTTTAATTTTTTTTAGGTTGCCGATCATGCTGAAAAGTTCCAACTGTATACTCAAAGGGAAAACGCCGGTCGAGATGGCAAAAATAAACGAGTGTCCTCTCGATCCCGGTGGCTATTTCATCGTCCGAGGAACTGAAAAGGTCATTCTGATTCAGGAACAACTGTCGAAAAACAGAATGTTCGTCGAAGAAGATTCGAAGGGTAACATGATGTGTCAGGTTGTAAGGTGAGGTTTTGTCGAGTTTAATTCTTTTCGTACGTCGTTTTTTTTTTACACTTGCATTGCAATTGGTGCCTTTTCAGTTCCACGGATGACAAAAAGAGCAGAACCGATGTAATTATCAAACGTGGTCACTTCTATTTAAAGCACAATACTTTTACGGATGTAAGATTCGATCGCTGTCTCTAAATGTTAAGAGAATGATCATTTTTGTTTGTATCTCTCATTTCTTTCCTAGGTTATTCCTGTGGTTATCGTTTTTAAGGCGATGGGCTTTGAATGTGAGCAAGAGATCATTCAAATGGTTGGAACTGAACACAAGACTATGGAAACGTTTGTTCCTTCGATTTCTGACTGCCATCAGGCGCAAGTTTTTACGCAGGAACAGGTTCGTTTTTTTCTTTCTTGTGTTTTTTTTATGCGGACTTTTTCGACTCTTTCTCTTTATCGTTTGAAGGCGTTACGTTTCTTAGGTCAGAAAATACGCCGTCGTACTTGGGGTGAAACTTCCAGAAAACCTCCGATGGAAGAAGCGCGAGAAATACTATCTAATACAATTCTGGCTCACGTGAAAGTCAGTTATCACAATAGGTTTTTTTTTTTGAGAGGGAGAGAAAGTTTGTTTGATTTTTGTGTTTTGTTCGTTTGCTTTTAGGTCGAGGCATTCGATTTCAAATTAAAAGGAACCTACTTGAGCCTAATGATACGCCGTATTATTCTCGCGCAGAATAATCCGAAACTTGTCGACGATCGAGATTATTACGGGAACAAAAGATTAGAATTGGCCGGTTCCATGTTGTCTCTTCTTTTTGAAGATCTCTTTAAAGTTTATAACAAGGAGGTAAAGGATTCTTGATGTCTATGATTATGTTCTTATTGAAACAAATGTTTTAGTGTTATTGTTTTTTTTGTTTAGCTTAAGGACGTTGCCTTCAAAAACATTCCTAAAGTTAAAGCTTCACCGTTTGATATCGTTGCTCACATGAGACCAGATCAAATTACGAATGGTCTTGTCAATGCTATTTCATCTGTTAGTATTTTTTAATTCTAACTAAAGTTGTGTTCGTAACATTCTTGTTATTTAGTGTGACGTTACGTCTATAGAATTATATGGATGTGACGTCACACCGCTGGATGAATTACTAAATAACGGTATTTGCGATGGATCGTAGGTTATTCAGCGTTTCAGATGCATTATCGAGAAGGAATTAATATTGTTTTAGAAACTAGATGAGTAAATCGATTCTTTTAAGAGAATTTTTTGAGAATTTTTTTGCTTGTGTCAAAAACATAAAATACTAACACAAATGCAGTAATAATTAAACTTACTTTTATTTTCATACGTGGTATGTTTTTGAACACTGTCAAGTTTTTGTTGATGTTGCATCTGAAACGCTGAATAGTTTAGAATTGAATAGACATTTTACATACAAAACGTGTCGTCTTTTTTAAACATATGCATGTGATTGTTATTTGGTTGTTGTTTGAAGGGTAATTGGAAGTTGAAGCGGTTCAATATGGATCGAGCTGGTGTGACTCAGGTTCTTTGTCGTCTTTCGTATATTTCTTGTCTCGGAATGATGACGAGAGTAAACAGTCAGTTTGAAAAGACGCGGAAAGTGAGTGGGCCGAGATCTCTGCAACCGTCTCAGTGGGGAATGCTGTGTCCGTCTGACACTCCTGAGGGAGAGGTTAGAACAATTGCCTTATTTTGGCATTTTTTGACTGGTGTAAACGTTAATTTGAACTCCGGTTATTATGCGTTGTAGAAGCAATGTTAAGAAAAACTGGAAAGGGTAACTGAATTACATAAAAGATATTTACCGCGTTCAAGTTTTTATGGTTGCTTCGAAAACGCAGATTAGGCCTACTCAGGAGTTTCGTAATCAGCTGTTTGAAACAAAGCTTAAATGTGTTGTTTTTTTGCTTTTTTTTATTAATTTGTTGTTAGGCATGTGGTCTCGTAAAAAATCTGGCTTTGATGACCCACATTACAACCGATGTTGAGGAATACCCGATAATAAACTTGTGCTACGTTCTAGGTATGGAAGACATCCATTCGTTGAATGGAGAGACACTAACGAACGGATTGACGCATATTGTGTTCTTGAATGGTGCGGGGTTTTTTGTTGTAGTTTATTCTCTTATTGGAGTTTTTAAATAACCCATTGTCGTCAAACTATAACTTTGTTCAGGAAACATCATAGGGGCCATCCTTGCGTACGAAAATTTGATCTTGACCATCAGAAATCTTCGTCGTAAAGGGAAACTTAGTGAATTTGTATCTGTTTATTACAACAAAAGTCTGAAGCATGTTATGATTGCTTCAGACGGCGGTAGAGTTTGTCGGTAACGACCGTCTTTTCTTACTTTCTCTGTTTTGACGACGATTACACGTTATCGATTTCTCCGTTTTCGCAGACCGTACATCATTGTTCAGAATGGCAAATCCATGGTTGAGGATCGTCACATAATTGAGTTATTGCATAACACCCGCACTTTTTACGATTTTATTCACGATGGTCTCGTCGAATACCTCGATGTGAACGAGGAGAACGACAGTTCGATTGCTCTATACGAAGATCTAATCACGGAGTTTGTATTCTTGTGTTTTATTGCTCATATGGATGAGTTTTACATTCATTATCTGCTATTTAGAGTCACTACTCACCTTGAAATTGAACCCTTTACATTGCTCGGAGTTTGTGCAGGACTCATTCCTTATCCACACCATAATCAGTCTCCTAGGAACACGTATCAGTGTGCCATGGGAAAGCAGGCTATGGGTCGGTCTTCTTGTAGTTAGTTGAATCTTATGCTTATGTCTCATACGTTGGAATGTTTTTTCTAGGTTCCATTGCTTACAATCAGCAGAACCGAATCGATTCTCTTATGTATCTTTTGGTGTATCCGCAAAAGCCACTCGTTAAAACTCGTACTATCGAGCTGGTAAATTTTGAAAAGCTTCCGGCCGGCCAGAACGCGATCGTAGCTGTGATGAGCTACAGTGGTTACGACATAGAGGATGCTCTCATTCTCAATAAGGGTTCTCTCGATAGAGGTTTTGCAATTTTGTTTGTTTTTTGATCGATGGACTGTTTTAACCGTGTATTTCTCACTACCTTATGGTCACAGGTTACGGCCGTTGTTTAGTCTATCGTAACAGCAAGTGTGTTCTAAAGCAGTACAGCAACGGTGCCTCCGACGTATTGAAGGGTCCCAAAATTTCCGAGGTGACGAAACGACCTCTTCATATGTACGCTGCAATTGATATCGATGGAATCGCTGCCACTGGTATTAAACAACAAGTAGTTTTTTTAAAAAAAGCAAGATAAGTTTTTTTTGTTTTTAATAGGGTCACATGTGGAGAGAAATCAAATATTGGTGAACAAATACATGCCGTCAGTGACTGCAATGGACCGGGGTAGATCGAATCTCACGTTGCCGGGCGAAGAAAGCCATACGGATATGCCTAACAAGTATTTTGTTTCTTTTAATCGCAAACGGATGTTTGTCATCGAACCTTTTATTGTTTTAGGTATCACTTTACGACGCCGTCGTACGTGGAGAAAGTCATGGTGGCGGCAACTGTGGATGATGCTGTTCTTATCAAGCTGCTTTTACGACAGACACGAAGGCCTGAAATCGGAGATAAGTTCAGCAGTCGTCACGGACAAAAAGGGTTCCCTATTTGTTTTTTGCTTGTCATTTCACAAATTCGACATTTTGTTTATCTTTTTATTCGAACAGTGTAACTGGATTGATCGTTCAGCAGGAAGACATGCCGTTTACCGATCAAGGAATTTGCCCCGACATGGTACTTTGCTCGAACAAAAGAACATTCATGAATTTTACTTTGAATTTGTCGATATTCAAGTATTTTATCGTTTTTTTCGAGGCACCTTTTTAAAAGAAAATTAAGATGTATTTAAAACTCAGAGTAAATTAATTAAGTGGTGGCATGTTTGATATTTTTCGAAATAATTTTTTATCGCAGTTTGATTCGGACGATTTTCATTTTGTTGTCCTATATAAACTTTTTGAAATTGCCATAAAAAGTTTATTTTGAAAGAGATCGTCATATGAATGTCGTTAACTCGATTCTATTACTCTTCTAATTTCAAATGTATTTTGAATTTGTTTTAATAGTTGCATCTAAAAATGTAAGCTATTTAATGTTTTCGCGAATTTTAGCCAAAAACTTCAGTTCTTTTTTAATTTCAGGAGTAGGTGAAGAAATATTTTGAGTTTTTCTTTCTTATTCAGATTATGAACCCTCACGGATTTCCATCTCGTATGACGGTTGGAAAGTTAATGGAACTTTTAGCTGGAAAGGCTGCGGTCCTCGAAGGGAAATTTCATTATGGGACTGGTGTGTAACATTCTTGTTATCTTTTTGTTTTCGTCTCGACAGTTGAATAACGCTGCTGGAAGTCTCGGTTTTTGCAAATTAATTTCGAATCGGTTGTTTTTCTAGCATTTGGAGGAAGCAAAGTTAAGGATGTCAGTGAAGAGTTGATAAAGCACGGCTTTAATTACCAGGGGAAAGATTACGTGACGTCTGGAATAACGGGGTCTGATAAAAAGCAATGAAAAAATAACAAAAGCTCGATTATTAAATGCCATGCTTTTATTAGGGAGCCGTTAAGCGCGTACATTTTTTTTGGTCCAGTGTACTATCAAAAGTTGAAGCATATGGTTGTCGATAAAATGCATGCTCGTGCCAAAGGCCCCAGAGCGGTTCTGACTCGCCAGCCGACTGAAGGACGATCGAAGGACGGTGGGCTTCGTCTCGGAGAGATGGAGAGAGATTGCCTCATCAGTTACGGAGCGAGGTGCGGTTTCATTCGAGTTATAACAAGGAGATTCTTATTATTGTAACGTACGTTTGATTGTGTAGTAATTTGTTGATGGAACGTCTAATGGTATCCAGTGACGCTTATGACGCAGACGTTTGCAATACTTGTGGACTGCTTGCTTATTCTGGATGGTGATGACCTTTTTAAACACTAGATGGTTTTGAAGTTAACAATTTCTCACAGTAATGATTTTTGTTTCTGGGTGCAACTAGGTGCAACTTTTGCCGTTCATCTCAACGTGTGTCTACCATAAAGATACCATATGCTTGCAAACTGTTGTTTCAGGAATTGTTGTCGATGAATGTTGCACCGAGAATACTCTTAAAGAAATATTGCGATTGAAAACGGGAAGGATTATAGAAGTGAAAACTTTTCTTTTTGGTTTTTCGGTTTTTGTTACGTCATATCTGAAGCTAATTGCTTCATTATGTTTAGTTCGCAAGCATCTATTTCTTGTTTTGATGCTTTGCTTTTGTTTTCTCAAAGATTTATTATTTGTGTATTATTTGTTAAAATGTAAATTTTGCGAGTGAGCGTTTTGTCACCTTGAAGTAAACGTTGTTTATTCGAATATTTCGAGTATTCAATGCCACATGAGATTCATTGGCGTTTAGAGTTGTTTTGGTGGTTTATTTTCGTTGTTTTTGCCAAATCCATAATTGTTTAAAAGAGCAAAATCAAAAACTGAATTTTAATATTTTTGGCCGTTAAAAGAAATGGAAAAGAACGCGTTTCATAAGCAACACTTAAGAAGTTGAAAGTGTTTTAAAAACGAGAAGAGTAGCTCAATCACTTAAGAAGGGACGTGTAAAGTGTATCGAGTGCTTGTATTTTCCACAGTTTTATCCGGAGCGTGCTGTGTAGTTGTTACCTAAATTTTTTTTATCTTTCAAACTAACGTGTGGTAAAGCGCTTGGTGTTAAAAATCAACAAGTTCACAGGGATTGCCTACGTGACTGGCTACACACTTTACTTTTACCGTGCACTGTCTTTACACTCACACTCGTTATCGCATGAAAGCGAGCAACCCGCCTAATCGCGCAGGAAAGTGTGGTGTATGTGTGTAAACGCTGAATGGACAAAACTACATAAAAGAAACTCAAACTCACACAAAAAGCTTCATTTGAAAGATATTAACGTTATTATAAACCTTTAAGTCATTGAGCTACCCATCTAGTTTCAAAAACATTTTCAAGTTTTTCTTTAACTTTGCTCTTGAAAGACAGAAAATAAGAGTTCTAAAGGCATTTACACAATTAACAATCTTAAGGTTGCATACATGTTTTTTTTTTCTGTTCAAATTTGGCGCCCATCATTGAATGCTTTATGATATAAGATACCAATAGATGGCGATTTTCTTCTTTATGGGAACTGGACTGGCCAGATATTTTTTCTTCCCCTTGTGGAGGTGGATCCTCCTCTGTGCCTCTTTATAAGGGGGTGTCCCATTTTTTTTTTGTGTGGTTGTTGTCTATTTCATTGCTGACGTGTGTTTCCTGTGTTTGTAAATGTACATACCAAATACGGTCATCCTATCAGTAAAGAGCAAAAAAAAAAGAGGCAAATTGTGGGGTTGTTTGCTGTTGAGTTTATAACTTTTTAATATTCTCATGTGTGTTTGTTCCTTTTCTAATTTCAGTTTCATTCAGTTGTGAATGGGTTAAAGAAGAAGAAGTTTCAGTTTTGGGACTTATTAAGTGAAACTACATATTTAATAACACGCACTTTTTTGTGTGGCGGGCTCGCGCGCTCGCCTACGACGGTCATGATTACCTTTTTATTTGTGTGAAACTTTTATTAGAACATTTTTTTCTATTTTTTCTATTTTCTTATCGTTTTTCTTTTTTGTATTTTCGTCATGCGTCGAATTGTGGGACATAAATTATCAGTAAAAAATTAACAAGAAGAAGCAACATAAGAATCGGGTTCGGTTCGGTTATTCAGTACATGTGAGAGATCAATTCGGACCTGATTATTACATATTATTTTTTTTAGTTCTCCTTTCAATAATAATAATTATAAAGGAAGAAATAATAAAAGGAAAATGATTTCTGACGGTTATTTGTGTGGAGATGGTTCCTGGGAACTGAGGATCAATGTGACAGACTTAAGAGTGGACAGGACCTTGAGGGTCAAAGGAGATCTCCACATCGGTGGAGTTATGCTCAAATTGGTCGAAGATTTGGGTGAGAATTTTTTCTTTTCAATTTTGTTTTGATCTTTGTATAGTATTGTTTTTTTCTTATTTTATTATCGTAATTAAATTTTTACAATTGATTTTTTTTAAGTAGTTTGTTTTAACCAGGTGTCATTTCGAATTTGAGCTAAAGAAAACACAGGAACTTAAAATGTGGCCTTTTTTGGAGTTGGCCACAAAAAAAGTTCTGAATGTAACAAATAGAACGCAAAAAAAAAGGAAACTTTTTTCCCAAATTTGTTTTTAAAACTGAAGACTAAATGACTTGAGTGTCTGACTGTCTGGACTGACTCACAAATTTCTATTTTCTGTGCTAACTTCTTTTTTTTTTCTTCTTAATTTAGTAATTTCTCATTGTTTTGCAACATCCTTTCCTGTCATATTACTGTATAAAAAACACTTTCCTTTCCTATGGTTTTCTTCAATATCTTGGTTTTCTTGACATCTATCTATAATCAGAAACAAAACCGTGATCTCAGTTTGGTCATTGGAATTGTATTTCAATCAAGTTCATGTTTCAAATTGAACCCTGATGGATTGTTCGATTTGAAGCATGGAATTGATTACAATTTGAATTACACCTGGTTAGTTTCAGGTGTTGTTCCGTGTAGTTAGTACAAGGGAATTTAAGCATTGATCCTCATTACTTGTTATGTAAATTTTGTAATCACAAAAGTTATATAATTCTGTTATATCCACTTGAAGAAGATCCTTCATCTTCAAATTGGACAATGAAGTTGTTTGTTGTTGAAAGATAGCTTTTTGTGTGTTGACATTTGAAATATAACCTGGGGACTCTGAATCTTACTTAAAAAAGCAACATTAGTTAACTAAAAAAAATACGTTAACTAATTTTTGTTTGTGTTAGAAGATGATGAATGGTGCTGATTGTTTGTGGGTCATCTCTTTCGTCACATGTAAAATGTTTATAGTAAAGCCCACAACAATTGAGGACGACCCACAGTTCTTACAAAACTGATTATATGATGTTGGTGGTGGAGCTTAGGTAGAGAGGAGAGACCAACCTTTTATGGAAACACAACTTTTTTTTCTTTCTTGTGTTATGTTGTTTTTTTGGCCTAATTACTACTTTGAAGTTGTTGGTTTCTGTTGGTGTTTTCTCTCTTCATCTGTCTCTCACTAAAGTTTGGCCCACTTGTGTTTCTCTCACTCTGATGGCTTCTCTGAGACTGCATGCTGCTGTTTGGGTCGCCAAAAAATCTTTTATATGTGGGTTTCAGTCTCAATTCCACATGTTATAAATTAAATAATGTAAATACAAGTGCGTTGATCTCTTCTTTAGAGATAAATTTCATTTTGCGTTTCCTAACTATATAATGAAAGAGGGTTACTATTTAGCATGATGCTGGCTCTCAATGTTACAAATATTATTTAATTCAATAATTGAATCTTTCAAGAAAATGTCCATTTTAGTCAATGTATTTAAGTTAGGTTGAATGAAGAGAATAATTGAAACAAAAAAAAAATATGGTTGATTGATTGTTTTGTCAACTTTTTGTGAAAGTAGTGGACACGTTTGTGCTATGTGGGTGGTCGAAAAAAAGTGGGCTTTTTTTTCTCTCTCTGATAATAACTCTATTATGTGTTTTAAGAATATAATGGGATATGGAGGGGATTCTGTCTTCTTTTGTTTCTTTTCTTTATTATCTTCTATATTTTTATTTCTTAATAAATCTCTCGATGGTTAGGTGAGTGGACTGCACTGTCTGCACAAGTCTCTTCTGCAACATCCTCCTCCTCCTCCTCCTCTTTTACAAAAGTCGTATTTCGTAATTACTCCTCAAAGTTACTCTTGGGGCTAAACCAAAGAATCACGTCTTTTTTATTGTTAAATTATGATTCATTTTATTAAGAAAGAAAAAAGTTGGGGATTTTTCTCTACACTCTCTAAGTGTATATGAGTCTTATATGACTCCTTCTTCCCCTCTCTTCTATAGTTTAATTCTCCATAAAATGGGTGACATTGCACTTCCTGTCATGATTTGAAATTGGTCATTTCTGTCTGATGGACTGTGATTTATCATGGATGATTTTTTTTTTTTCATTGGTCGAAACCCCGCGATTTTATTTTATATTTATGTGTGACTGAATGGGTGTTAGAAGTGAATTTGGTCACTAGTTTTCCATATATTACTGTATGTTTATATAAATCTGTTTCTTACAGGAAATCCAGGGAAGTTTAATAGGGATATTTCTGATTTTTAACCTAAAATAATCTGGCCTGTTTCCATTAGGTTGGTTCGATTTTCACAGGTCTGCTATTTTAACCTAATGGAAACGGGGTTTTAGGTTAGAATTTTTTTTTACTTACCCCTTTTAGGCGTTTAGTTAGTGGTTTTTCTCAGTTTAGACTATTAATAAAAATGTGTTCTTGAGAAACTAGATGAGACTCAGATGGCCTATGATGTATCAAAAGGTGTGGGGGTGGGGGGTAATAAGAAAGATGGTTTTGTATTTCCATCCCTCAATGATGATGATTTTTTGTTGTTGTTTTCTAGGGGTAGTTAGATGCCAATGAACTTAGATGTAATAAAAATTGTCAAGAATGAGATTTATGCTCTGAAAAATGCACCCTGAATTACTCTCCAATGAACTTCTCCAAAAAACAAAAAGTTAAAAGTTAAACACAATGAAAAAAAAAAAAATATATTTAACATTTAATCTTGATCTTTTTTTCGTATTTATAGCCTAATAATAGAAATAATTTACAAGTTGGCATCTTCACAAATTTTACATTTACAAAACAGTATAAAATTTGTAATGTTATGCATTAAATTGATTAGAATTTTCATAAGTTTTTGATTTCAATTAGTTTATGAAACCGTAGGCCTACAATATTTGGAATGTTCTCAACATTCCAAAGACTCACGTTCAAGAAGAAAACAATGGGAACTTCAACTTACAACTCTCTGAACAAGGTTTCAACATAGAAAAACCTCGTTTTATTGAATACATTTAAACAGGGTTTTTGGTTATAACTTTGTTTAGAGGGTTCAAGTTGAAGGTCATATGTTAAGTTATTTTTTTTTTGCCTTTTTCGAGTTAAAGAGGGTACATTGTCCTGACTCCTGAGAGTGTCCTCTTCTGGAATTTCTTTCGGCTGGATCACAGTTCTCGTAATCAAACTAGATAGGGTTGTTTGTCTCCAATTTGAAGAATTTGACCACAACAAATTCCTTCATCCTTGTGTCTCTTTTTCTTTCCCCTCTTAACTTTCTCCTTTTTGTTTTTACATTTTTGTGTTATCTAATTACTTGCCCCCTCTTCTGACCCTCCTCTCCATTCTTTCAATTCTCATCATCTTTACTTTTAAACTTTAAAGTGTAGGAGGAATTTTTTTTAAATAAGGAAATATCTTATGGAATTTATAAAAAAAGAAATAATGTAATTTATTACAAGGCTAATTTGAAATGGGCAATAGGTGTTAGAAATGTGTTGAATGCACAATTGGTTTGTCGCCCACCTGTGCTCAAATGCAGGTTATTCCGCACCTTAAATAAAGGTAAATTAATTGCTTAAAATGGATTTTTTTTTTATTCTTCTAACCGCCTTTTTTATGTTTCTAGATATTATATTTATTTTAACTTATTGGAGAATAATTATCTTTTGGTGGGGTTATTATATTACAAATACTGTATGTGTACCCCCTTCTGTGTTGTGGGCACGGTTCTAGGGGTGGTAGTGGTTTGTAAGGGTAACTGGACAGTCGACGGCCTTCGATGGCCTCCAATGAAACCACCCACTTATGAAAACACACCCACTTTCTACTCCCACAGGTGTTATTTATACAAACAACTATTTTGCATTATAACAATGGCTACTAATATAAAGCCTTGTTTGTTTATTTTGCATAATTTCATTGTTAATCTATCCAGTTTCAATTTTCAACTCCCATTGGGTTGTCATCCATTAGTGTTTTTAAGTACATTCTGCCTTTGTATACATTATAATAAGAAGTGGTGTTGGGTGACCATAAATTAAAATGTTTTTAAATTGTGTACCTTGGATATTATATTAACAAAATATCAAATATTTAGGATAGTTCGTAAATATCCTGAAAGTATTTTCATGATATTTTCTAAAAACAATTTAAAACTTATATGGCAATTTCAATTTTTGGAAATTGTTTTACAAAAAAAAAAAGTGGCGCAAAAAAGTGAAATTTCAATTCACATTATACAGGTGACTTTTTTTGTCCAATTTACTTTTTATTTACTTTTAGGAATTTGCTCATATCTCAGATATTTAGAATAATCGATACTGAAGAATGTTTTTTGTTTAAATTTATGTTTGATTGATAAATCTTTTTTATTGTTGTTGTAATAACACAATTAGGCTTGTGAAATCATAAAAAAAACATCTTAAGGTTCCCTGTTTGTTTAATTTGGTTCTTATAGAGGAAGTTAATGTATTTTATAAAATGAGATTTTTTTTGTTTTGCATTTATACAACAAAGTATAATTAAGAGACTCGTCTTCATTAAGCTGGGTATAGACGTTCAATTTCTAGCTTGTCAATCCTGGGAGTTGGAACATTTTTTTCCAAATCGTAATGTTTTGCAATGATGGGAATTGGGAACATGAACAATTAGTAAAAAGAATGAACTGTTGACATAAAATTTCAAAAGAAAACCAATTGATGGAACAAGAAGCGGGAATTGATCGTGTGTACGTGCGAACTAATGCCAGTATTTTTAGTGGGCCCAGTGGGGCTAACGTTGGAAGTCATCAAAATGTATTTAGAATAGCGAAATGGGATGGTGTTTATAACAACAACAACAACAAAAATTGCCCCTTCCTATTTTTTTGTCCTTTCTCAAGTAGTTTATTTCCTGTTTGTGACATTTATAGTTAGCTCTCTCTAATTGTAATATCCATCAAGGAGGCTCAGGGTTTTCTTATAGGCCTATTTTTTTGTTTCTTGGTAACGGATTTTCTTCCTGTGTTTTTTATTTAAAAAAGCACACAGGCAGACACTCCTTTTTGCGAAAAATGATCCCTTCAATTTTGATCAAAAAGTAAAGATATGGCCATTTTGGAAGCTAGGTGCTAAAAATATTTTAGCTATTTTTTTTCGGTTTTCTCTCAACGACTTGTCTCTCTCTCTCTCACATACACAGTTCGGTGATTTTTGGGCACAGTAATGTGGCCCTCATTACAATGTTAACCCATCCCACATGTACACACACCCAGCCCACATTTTACGCTTTTTTTTTCCTCGTTTGGTTTTCTTTCTTATTTATTTTTTTAACCAGTTTTTAACCCACTCTTTTTAAGTTTTTTTTTTCTTTTCTACACTCAATAGGAGTGAAATAACTTCACCCAGGTGGTGGTAGTGGCGGCCCTTGTGGGGTTCTTTAGTCTGGGGTTTTGGCGGAACTTTGGTTGATTGCCAAAAAATTGTCTAAAACTTCAATGTAATATACGAGTGTTTGTTGGAAGCATTTTGGGCGTCCACCTGACACAAAGACAAGATTAAATGGAGCTGAGCAAATGCTTTTTTTTTGTTTAGTTGCAATATTTCATTCCTTTTATTTTGTTTTAAATATAGCTGCAACACATTTCGACCTACATCCTTACTATACACTGTGTGTGTCTATGGTTTATGTTTGTAATGGAAGTTTGGCTGTACATTTTTGGGATAGTGAGGCCTCCCTGAAACTATTATATTTTTGGTGGTGGAGAGGATAATGGTAGTGGTTGGTACTTTCAATTTTATTTGTAGCTTTGAAGGGGGGGGGGGGGGAACTGATCTGACACTTATCATTATTCAGACGAATTTGCATAATGACAGGTTCACCACCCCCTTTTGTTATACATTATGATAACTTACAAGTGTCATATGGACAATTATAAACAGTTCGAAAACGAAATCAAAAATTAAACAAGGCAAAAATGGGCTGTCTTTTGTAAAGTTGCATAAAATTGCATAATGTGACTTATTTCTTTAAGAATTCGACAACTGAATTGTTTTGATGATGCATTTTCTGTTATTGCTTTTGATAGTTGTGACAATAATTGGCTTCAGACAATTAACTGTGGCATTGTGCCTTTGCTATAATGTATATGATATACATTTTTAATTTGCAAAAAAACAAACCATTTGCAGCCATATTTTGCATTTTTTTTTGGGGGGGGGGTGGTTATTTACTATTTGCATAAAACGCACACAAATAAAATTGCGCATTCATCAATTTTTATTTGTATAAAAGTTTTGGTCGCATTTATTCGTGATGTGAATTTATGCTTTTGTAGGATATGAAAGAGTTCATCTTTATAAATAAATGTCATGTTGTCAACCGTTTGTGTGTACGAACCATTTTATTTAGTGAATTTACAAATTGTTGGTAGTAAAGATTTTTTTTTTTTAAGTGTATACGTTAATTATTGGCTTATGGCTTAACAAAATCACTGTTGTGGTGATTCGTAACTTTTGACACTTGTTCATTTTATTGGTTATTATTCAACTTAACTCCATTTTCTGCGAAACTCTCAAAAAATATTTCATTTAAGTAATCTTTCTCATAATATAAAATGTCAAAACCAATTTCTGTGGCTTTTGCGTTGTTATGGTTGCGATGGTGGTGGTGATGGGTAGTGTCATGGGAAACATCTGCTATTTTGCTTGTGATTGTCTCCTACAAATGTCACCTCCGCCCATTGCACTACACCACACACACAGTGTCACACACATACATAAACACACATACACATAAAGCACACATACAAACAGCTACACACACATTATTCATAAAGAACATATACAGATTGTGTAGTCCTAAATATGTGTACAACTACAAGTGCAGGATAAGATTTATTGGGCGTCAGTCGGGTGATTCTCCCCACTATCTGAGAATTCTACATGGTTTCAATTTTTTGTTTGGTGTTTTTTTTTTAAATAATCTATATACAGTGTATTTCATTTTTTTGTGCTGTATATAGAGAACGTTTGTCAATTTTAAAAGGTTCTCTGTTTTAATAACATTATCGAAATTATTTTTTTTAATATAAACCACCTGTGAGTTTATGTATTTAATTTTCCTTGTTATTGATAACGACCAAATGAGCTTTAAAAGGATACTTGCTTTTAAAACGTTTACGTTTCAAGGGCCTCTTTTTTAAACAAGGAAATAAAAGGTTGTTTGTGTGTGCATTTTTAATTCCCTTTTTTTTCTGGTTCTTACTTGCAGTACCTAAATGTGAAATTTATTTTATGGTTTATGACTAAAAGGTTTTTTTAAAAAAAAAACACAAAGTAAATGCTTTTTGAATGTCTTTTTAGAGAAGTGCAAAAAGAACCAACAGCACTTCATAAAGTACTTTTTTGCTAACAAATGTTATCTATGTTATCATCATCTTTATTATATTAATGAAATTTCGCTCTGATCATTTCAAACGTTTTTCAATGGCAGATTTAATGGGTTTTGCTATCTTTGCAAATATACAAGACCATATGTATTGGGGGGTATGAAGGGAGAGAGAATAATAATCAGTAGTGCTCTCAGTAATAATCAATTGCTCATAAAAAAAACCTTTGGCACTGATACTGCTTGTTTTGTTCAAGATTACAGATTTGTTTTTGTGGTTTCTTTTACGGAACGGTATCAATCAATAGTATTTGTGTGGTTATATGAATACTTTGTTTACATTCCGATTTGAATTTGAAAAATCACTCTGCAAGGAGCCAGGAAGGCCTGTGGCGGAGGTCCAAAACAGTCCAATTGCAACATGCGAAATGCATTGTCAAACCCCAAAGATATAAATCCCATGACAATTACAACGTGTTCTGGTGTAACTGAAATAATTCATTGCATGCATGTGTAATACAAGTTTATTTTCATGCATAAAAAACATCTCTTCAAGAGAGTTCCACTGTCTCAATCACCATAGGAACAAATGACCAGTATTATGAAGCTGTCCGTGCAAACATTTCTCATAATGCCCTGCATAGTTTCCTTAAAGTTGGTTTAGGACAAAAAAAACTTCTTCTATCATCCGTTTAAAATGTGCTAAATCTAAAATCGGTCCTCCTTGCATGTAAACTGTCCCAACCAAGTTCCAAAAGCATTTTTGTCACACTCGCGGTTTGCTTAAATGTATTTTGATGTAATTTTAAGGGTTATTAGGATAATGTTCATTGAGTACCGTGTGGCATATAGAGAGGATGGAACTTAACTGTTGTTTGAAAATGACAATACAAAAATGCTGTAATTGTCTTTTAATAGGTTTAGATATGAGGTTATTTTAATTCTTAATAAATTAAAATGCATGAAAGGTTTTTTAAAAGGAGTTCCTGCAAGAATGTTATTTTGACAGCCTTTGAGAGTGGTCTCTTCTAATAGATTTTGTGTTTGTTGGATGAAATTGCCTTGGATTTCCTTGCTTTTGCTGTCTTTGGCCCACTGCCACTATTTTACTGTGAGAAAAATGGAGACCCTCTTTTTGAGCTCGCGTAGATTGTTGTATGAACTAAAATAAAATCAGTTTTATTATTTTACATTTTACTAACATAGTTATGTAAAGAGGTTGGCCCAGTTTGAAGTTTCCTCTCCTATTTCCTGAGCTGTTTTTACTGCTTCTACTTCTCTTTCTCTGTTTTTGTTGTTTTCAGACACTTCTTTTGTATGCAATAGAAACTGAAAGCGAAGCAAATGAAATGCTTCATGAAACCTTGAAGTTATGACATTGGTGTAACCCTTTTTATTATTATATTATGAGAAGGTAAAACTAAGGCCCAAATTCAAGAAGGAAATTTGGTACAAAAACTTCAACTTGAACTCTCTGAACAAGGGTTTCAACGTAGAAAACCCTTATTTAAGGGCATTTAATAAAACAGGACCTTTTTCTATGTTTTGAAGTTCAAGTTCCAATTTTCTTTTTGAAATTTTCAGGAGAATTGGGCCCAATAGCTGATATTTAAAACAAACACATGAATGTCATAATAGATTTCAAGGAAAAAAATAAGTGAAAATTCGTCATATTTTCAGTTAGTAATTTTAGGTTACAATGAAGAAAGTAATAACGCATTTAAGTTTATTTGTTGATGTAAAAAAAAACAAGCTTTTTTGATTACATTTTAGATATTTCGCAAATGTTTTGACCATTTTTGTCCATTCGTAATGTCGTTTTTCATTGAAATAACTTGTTTATAAACAAGTCAGTTTCATAAGAATGTCATTTTTGTGTTGGTTTTTTTTTCAGGTGGAGCAGCATAAAAGATACTAATAAAAAGCACTTTTTTCAATGACCATTTAGGCTAACCTCAAAAAACATGTTATGAACTTATGATGAGATTCTGTTTGTGGGCGTTTACAAAAAAAAAAGTCGGTCGTTTTAATAATATAAGGATTTAATTCGATTATTTTGTTGTGACACAGTTGTTCGTCTCTTGTGGTTTCATTCCCACATGTTCTAGTTAACATGTAGGCCTACTACAAGTTACAGTCACTTGATGCCATAACTCCCTCCCACGCAAACATACACAAACATCACTGTGTCACTGACACAGCAGGCACAACACAGGGCACATTTGAGACAGAACACATACACATGACACAGAATTGATGAAACAAAATACATGCGACATACACACAGCCACCCACAAATAGAAACACAGCACACACACTCACACACACAATTTGGTGACACAGATACACTCGACACAGACACGTAAAAACACAACAAACACACCGACATACAAACGCACAGATACATTGCAAAAAAAAAGAGAAAATGGTTTACGTTTTGGTTTGGTTTACTTTAAAATTGTTGTACAACTTATAAATTATAATAATCGCTTAGCAACAAATTTGTGGAGTGAAACGAGAAGCTATTCTTGGAATTATGTCAGCCACTTCTAATTTTAGAGTTCACTTATATTAACTAAAAAAAATTCAGGAAGAGGAGTGGTTGAGGGAGCATTTCCATTTACGAATATTTACTGTAATTTTTTCTTAAAAAATAAAGTTGCAATTTTAAAAATGTATTTGATTATAAGTTTTTAAAATTTATTGCTTTTTTAATTTAAAGATATTGCTATCGATTGGTCTGATCATGCACTGTGGTGGCCAGAAAAGAACATGTGGTTGTCGAGGACCAGATCGACGTTGGACCAGTACGGTGTACAAGCGGACGCCTTTCTTCACTTTACTCCCATGCACAAAACACTCAGGATTCAATTGCCCGATCTCCAGTTTAGAGATTGTAAAGTCGATTTCTCCTGTAAAGTCTTCACCACAATTATTCACTTGACCAAGGATCTTGGTGAGAACTTTGTTCAAAGAGGGGGGGGGGGGGACATTTCGGAAAGTTCTGCTATACGTAATGTTATCTTAATTTTCTTTCAGGCATACGCCATCCGGAAGAGTTATCGTTCTGTCGTCCACTTGTACAGGAACAGTTAAAACGCAATCAGAAGGGAACCAACGACCGAAGAAACCGCAACGAAAATGGTGTAATACATTCACCGAATGCATCTACGGACTCTACGGGACTTCTTAACAGTCTGGAGAGGAACAGTCCTGGCTCTGGATATCATTTCACACGAACGGGGACACCAGTTGGCTCTCCCGGAGTTTGTATTCTTGTCAAAGTCTATTTTGATAATCGTTTTTAATGTTTTATTTCTGTTTATTTCTACTAGGGCACATGGAAAGCAAACTGCAATACTACATTTACGTCCTGTAATGGCATCTACAATGGAGGCCTATCTCCGACGTCCATTCACAGTTTGTCCATTGATGGTCTCGATGGTTTAGATGTTTCTCTCATTAACAGTCCACAACACATTGCCATCGAGACGAAACAGTCTCTGTTGAGGCCAAGAAGCCTGGTGGAAAAGGCTCGCATGAATTCAGCGTATGTTTGAATCTGCTTCTGCTGTTCTTGTGTGTTTTTATATTCTGTTTCTTAACATAATTAAGGTGGTTGGATTCGTCTTTGTCTCTTATGGAACAAGGAGTGCAAGAATTTGATTCGCTTCTGCTGCGATTCAAATTCTACACGTTCTACGACTTGAATCCGAAGGTATAATGAAGACATTTTTTCTAGCAAAATTTCAGATTATTAACCGTCTACGTTTTTTTATACACATAAATAGTACGACATGATAAGAATCAATCAGATTTACGAACAGGCAAAGTGGTCGTTACTTTCCGAAGAGTTGGACTGTACGGAGGAGGAGATGTTGATGTTTGCTGCTTTGCAGGTGTGAATGTTTGCCTTTTTCATGCTTTTTTTTTGGGTGGGGATTTTTCTTAATTGTCAACTGTGATACAACGTTTAAAATTAGGTCCAAGTGAACTTGCAGTCTCAGCTTCCACAACCAAACTATGACTCTTCGAAGGATGACGATATTGATGCTGCACTCACAGATCTGCAGATCACTCTGGAGGGATCGACGATCACTAGTTCTCCTAGTGACATCACACAGGTGCCAGAGCTTGCCGGTTATCTTAGGTTTCTCAAGTAAGTCTTCATTTTTGTTTGCTGTAGTTGTTGAATTGTGATTTCAATTCGACCTTTTTGCTTATCAGGCCTAAGAGGTTCACTCTAAAGGGGTTTAAGAGATACTATTTTACGTTCAAGGACACTAGTATTTCTTATTATAAGGGCAAAGAAGATCTTGGATCTCATCCCATTCAAACAATCAATTTAAAAGGCAAATATTTGTATTTGATGCCGATGGATTTTTTATTATTTGTGTGTCAATTTTGATGTTCAGGTTGTGAAGTGGCGCCGGATGTTAACATCTCACAGAATAAATACGGGATAAAGTTGGAAGTGCCCGTACCAGGTGGAATGAGCGAAATGTGGATTCGTTGTGAATCGGTATGCAAATTCATTTTAATTACAAGCATACAGTCAGATCGTGATCTTATGTTTTCTCGTTTTGCCTTCATAGGAGGAGGCGTATGCCAAGTGGATGGCTGCTTGTAGGCTGGCATCCAAAGGGAAGACAATGGCTGACAGTTCTTATGATGCAGAAGTGTCTTCGATTCAGGCCTTTTTGAGCATGCAACACCCGGCTCCAGCTCCTGCCATCAATCCAAACAGTTTGGACATCCAACCAGAGGATTACGTGGCGTCGCGTTTTATAAAGAAACTAAAAGGAAGACAGGCAAGTTGTGTTAAAATGCTTTTAAGTTTTTCGTTTATAACTAATTCATTTCTTTGATAGTAGTGACACTTATTGGTTTCTTTACTTAAGAGATGTTTAGAGATTGTTTTCATCGGTGACTTTTAAAATGAAATTGTTGCATTCGGTTTTATTGTATATTTTTACATTTAACAGGGTTGCCACTCAACCTGGAAAATTAGAAAATTTTAATAAAAGTTAGAGAAAGTCAAAGGAATTTAGCAAGAGAGATATGGGTGAAACCTGAAAAAGTCAGTTCATTTTTTTCTTCTCATGATGTCTCAACGGGGTCCAGAAGTTTGAAAAAAGGTTAACGATTCAGGAATTTTTAAAATTCGAAAAAATGGAAAAACACTGTTGCCACTCAATATGGAAACCTGGATAACGTGAAAATGTCAGGGAATTAGAAATTTTTGAGAAAAAAAAAACGTCGGAGGCTAGTTACTAGCAGGGGATTATTATTGTAATTGTGATTGTTATTGTAATGTATAGAAGTTTTTTTTAAAAAAAAGTCAGGGAATTTCAGAAATGAAATTCGGTGGCAACCCTGTTTAGTATTGAATATCAGATCTGAGATAAAGTATATTTTTCGTGGGGCATAGTTGAGAGGGTGAATCATCATAATGAACTGTCTTGTTTCAGATTTGTGGGTGTACTTGCTGCCCAAATTCAACGAAAATGGTAAACACCATTACTAAGATAAACACGAGCACTGTATCGTGTAGTCATTGCCAGCATGTAGCTTCTGGTAGTGTGTTTTGACCACCACCACCACCACCAACACTACATTCTCGTTCAGCAAAAACTACAATTACCACTTGTTTGCACATAAGACACCTTTATTTTTCTTTCTAACAAAATAACTATAAATACACGTACAGTAGCAATTGTTAAACACGAAAAATCGGATAATACGAAGTATGTTTGGTTCAGTTCTTTAATATAGAGTAAAAAAATTCTTAACACAAAATTTTTTTCTGGTACTTTCGATTTCATGTTAAACGGTTTCCACTGCATTTACAAGGCACATTTTTTTGTTTGCCCGTATGTTTTTTGTTTCAATTTTTCTTATGCCATGTTTGTGTTTTTGTATTGATTTTTATTGTCACTAGTAACTAGTACTTTAGTACTAGTCAACTTTTCTAACATTGTCATTGTTTGTATGCAAGTTTCTGTTGTGAATGGTGTAAACTAATATTGGCGCTTATCTATTTTGCCAGGTGGCCACTCGCATTCTCGAAGCACATGCTAATGTGAAGGATCTTAATCTAATGGAGGCCAAACTAAATTACATTAAAGCTTGGCAAGCGTTGCCGGACTACGGTGTCACGTTGTTTGTCGTCAAGTTTGATGGCTCGAAAAAAGAGGCATATATTTAGTTTTCTTTTGTTTTATGTCAGCGTTCATTAGATGGTTTTGTTTGGCACTTTCAGGAACTTCTCGGTGTAGCATCCAACCGGTTAATGCGTATGGACCTTCACACTGGCGATCACCTGAAAACTTGGCGATATAATACAATGATGGCGTGGAATGTGAACTGGGAGGTGAAACAGGTTGTGGTTCAATTCGAAGAGCAGAATGTTGCTTTTGGGTGCCTTAGTGCCGACTGTAAGGTGGTGCACGAATTTATTGGAGGCTACATATTCTTATCAATGCGCTCTAAAGACCAGAACCAAACTTTAAACGAGGAACTCTTTCACAAGCTTACTGGTGGCTGGATATAGTGAAGTTTATTGTTTCAGATTAACTTTTGAGGTTAGGGAATGCGATTGGGTGATCAACGAACAGGTTCAACTGAGGAGATTGCCGACAAAAGATAATCGATCGTTTTGTGCCTCGTTTATTTTTTTTTGTTACTTCTCTGAACACAAATGCCTTCCTGATTCAGATTTTTATTGAAATACTTGAGATAAGTCACTATATGAAATTTGTTTGCTTTTTTATTTCTTTTAACTTTTTATGTTATGAGGAAATGATTTTTATGTTTTGAATTTTGTTGTGTTGTTTGTTAGCATAGAATAATTTGAAAGGGAGTAGGTATAAAGGGTGTCAGTCAGCACATTCAGACGGTTTGATAGTGAATCACGTCAGCTCTTCTAGAAGGAAGCACATTTCATGTACATAATTTCACAAAATAACTATTCATATTCAAGTACCAATTGTGCCAATTTTAAATTTTTTTGTTTAAATCAGATGTCTAAAGAGGTGGCACTTAAGCAAAAAAACAAAAAAAACAAATTGAAGTTAACTGCATCATGACAACTGTGGCATTTAATTTGTGGAGAAGTTTCATTACATCGAACTATTTTCTTTTATAATTTACTTCACATTGCAATTTAATCGACATGATCCTTATATATATTTTTTCCCCCCTAATGTTTAGAAACTTGCTGTGGGAGTGCCAACTCTTTATTCGCGCTTTTATATTTAATCATGTAGCTTAAGTTATGAAGAAAACGAGAAAGACCTTGACTAATAATTACATGCTGACGTGGATTTTTGTTTTAGTTGACAATGATTTTTGAATTTTCTTTTTTAAAAAAGGAATCAGAATGGAAAATGGATGAGTGTTTAGTTTCAAATAAGAGTATGTTAATTCGAACGCTTTTTTTTTTCGTTCTGTAAAAACAAACAAAGAAATGGAAAAAGCTTTATCAAACTGTCATAATCATCTTTTACATATTTTTTATTATTTCTTTTGATGTTTTTGTAGACACGTACTATTTAATTTAATGTTTTGTTAAATTAGACGCCCGACCACCAACAAATGACTTAAAAATCAAAGACGTTGTGAAAACATCACGTAAATTTTGTTAATAGGGCTTCCTCTTACAAAATATTATTTCCCCCCTCCTGTCTTCCTCATTTACATGTAATTTATCCCAATTTCAAAAATATATGAACCCCTTGATTAACGTTGATTTTTTTTGTTTTTGTTTCCTTCTCTCCAATAAATGTTTTATTTTATTGGATAATCAAATAATTCAAGTTTGGTTTTAAATTTTTTATTTGAACAGATCCATGATTACAGTGACATAAAAAAGTACAATTTTAACGAGACAAACATTATTGTTTTAAAAAAAATGACGACAAAAAGATCTAGTTGATTGCGTTTGCGATGTCTAACCAACACAGAGTTTGTTGGATTTTATCGTTTGCTGACGGATCCTTGTCCCAGTTCCAGTAAGTGAATGAATCGAACGAGTTATCTACTTTCCAAAGTTGTTTGTCAATCGAATCGCCTTCTAATGTAGATTTCTTCACAAGGTTCACAGCTGCGATACAAATAGAAAGAACCAAGTTTAGATTTATTTTGTGCGCGCGTGTGACGGAATAACGAAGATACAACCAACATAATCCTTCGGCAGAGGCACCTGATGCCCATTCAGAGGTCTTCCTCGGAACGAACAAGTCAAGTTTCCTTCATCTTCTTCACCTGTCAAAATCAAAAACCTTTTTAATTACTAGTCCAAAGTCATGTCATTGTCAGAGGTGAGATAACGCCTTCGTTGGTTTCCAGACCCCCCCCCCCCCCCCACTGTACGTAGGCTATACGCACAGAGGGCGTGGTGGGTCGTTGAAGGGGCTAAGTAACGAAGCCCCATGAATGACCCATCAGGCCCCCTTATCCTTTACAGTGGATGTTACCTTTACGAATAGATGCTTCAAAGTATTTTTCAACGGCTGCAGTTCCGTTGTGTTCAATGGTACAAGGCATAAGGTGACAGTTAACACACTGTGAATTACGGTCGTAAGATTTTACGTCGATTTCAGATGTCATTTTATTCGTAAAATGAACTTGGCTTTAAACACGATAAAAGCGGTTTCAACAGTAACTGCTTTATAGATATGATATGATGGCTTCAGTAAACTTTTAAGCGGGGTAGTATTGAAGCAGCGTGTATTTGCTAAAAATTTGATGGGGTATTCTAATATGACAGGCAATTAGAAATCGGAACATACAGAAGTTGGCTCCGCCCTTTTTTATGACGACCTGCAACTTCTAATTGGTTTGTTGTGTGGTTTGACGTTGAAAAGGGCTGTGCATGTGACGTCAGACTACATAACCAATCAATTAGAAGTTGGCGGTCGTCATAAAAAGGGGCGGAGCCAATTTCTGTATGTCCCGATTTCTAATTGCCTATTCTAATATGACGTTTTCTTTTCCTACAGATAAGCTTCGCATACACCCTATTAGTACACTCATTTCTAGCTTCATAAATGTGACGAGTTGCCATATTAGGTCGTTATTAGATCGATAATCGATACAATCCGATATTTCAAAGATGGCGACCTCCAGTGAAGGTCGTCATATGTTTTTATTTTCTTTCTTGAAATTTTAATTTCACTAGATTTGACGGCGGCTTTTTAGTTGTTTTTTTTTTAGAAGTTATTTACAATTAAGTGTAAGAATGATGTTCGGTTATTTGCGTCGGTTTATACGTCTACATTTCATTCGTATTCCTGAAACTACGGCTGACAAATGGAATCGGCGCCTCAGAAATGCCTACCTGATCTTCTCTTGGAACGCCTGTGGCCTCATGTTATTGTACCATTTCAGAAAGGAAAAGGAAAAGACGACAAAAGGAAATAATAATCTGAGTGATAGTTTATGTAAGTTTACGAAGTGCGAGACTTTACAATGACAGAAGAAATATGTAAAATTCACACAAACTGTTTGTCCTTTCCTTTAATATTAATTAGCACTGGGATGGGCCAAAGTTCTAAATGTGCAGGAGGCAGAAGTAATCAAAATCCAAGGATTTTCGGCCATTGGAAGATCAAGAATAAAAGCCGATGCTGAAATACCTCTAGACAAGGAGGAACCCCTTTTACCGAAATCAAATACTTGAACCTGAAATGCTTGAACTTTTTATGTCACCTCATTTCAATATATTTAGAATGTTAAAACGTAATATAATACAAGTTTGTACAGAATTTCCTTTATTATAATATGTTTTAATGAATCACTGTTATAAAGACAATGCTCAGATCACTGAAATTTACACAAAACTTTCATTCGTTAGTCGTCCGTAGAAACAGGATTGGAAAAGTCACACAATTGTCTCTACGTTTTGAGTGAGTGCGGTGGTTTCTTCTTTGTCGTCTTCCTCCTCCACCTCTTCTTCTTCTTCTTCTTCTCGATACTCGTTCCTAACCACCTTCTCTTCTTCGTCCTTCATTTCTTTTGCTTGCTGTAGCTGATTTTGATGATGAAGTCGTCGCCGCCTCTCCATCTCATGGAGTAGCGATTGACGGTAAACTTCGTAACTCATTACGATACCCTCCAGTTCCTGTTTGTAAAGTCGTTTGAGCATCGCTTGGAAACAGTCCAACTGAGGAAGGCGGAACAGATCCCACTTGAAAAATCGAAACAAAGAAACATATTCTCAGGTTAGAAACATCTAGACTAAACTTTCTTCTTAAATCTCCAAAGTCACCTTCAGTTTATGGTCAGATCCGTGAGGCGCTCTCGAATAAACGTACAGCCATTTTGGTATTGCTGCACCAAAGTGGATAGCATATTAGGATTAATATATTCGTGTGTGTGTGTAAGGTTTAGATGTGGCCCGTCAGTTGTTTTTCTTACCCTCCTGTAAGTAGGGGCTTGCAGGAACTAAGACGTTATGCTGATGGAAGTCAGTATGATGCGGTGCAGGTTGTCGACCCTGAGATGGATGTAAGAATCCCACTGCCGAAATCAATTCTCCACCGTAGGCATCGAGGTAGTTCTGATAGTGCGGGACGCACGGATGTTCGTACTGTGCCTCCTTCGTAATGTGACTACAATCGAAGATTTTAAACGAGCGAAAAACAATAATAAAGGGAAACTACCTCGGATCTTCTCTTTTTTTTAAATTTTCTTACTTGACATAGTAGACACCATAATCGGGAGATTCTATCCTCTCCCAACCAGTTGGTAATCCTTCCTTTTCCAAAGGGTGGCTCCAATGAGTTGTTTTCGTGTTATGATCTACGTAATATTTACGTCCCCGCATCGTAAAGTCGACCGACCATCCGGGAGGAAGGGGTAATTCTTCGGCATCTTCGACGTTTCCTCCATAACCTTGAAAACGAGAAGAAAAGAGCCACATTAAAACGACTTTGTATTCATTTTTATGGATATGTTTCTACCGGTTGCCGTTCCCGCTGCTGGTGTTACGGAAGCTTGTGGTTGCTGCTGTTGAGCGTAATGTTGTCCGATTTGTTCGTGGTACAGCTGAATCTGGTAGTTTTCTTCGTACTGGTATGGGACGTCCATCACTGCACCATATTGATGATGACCAGCGTCTTGAACGTATTGATCTAGCAGAGAATTCGCATAAATACAAATGCCACCCCTAATATTTTAGCATACAATTGTACCGACCATTTGGCAACTGAATAGCTGAATGTTCGTGGATTGTATAAGGATTGTATACGGATTGCTGTTGCTGAAGTGGCACTTTATAATGTCCTGGAAACTGAAGACGAGAGGTAGCAGGATGTTGGTGGTATTGATCTATCGGTAAAGCCGAGAGGTTGCTGGTCATATTAGGCGATTGATCGACAACTGATGCCAATCCAAGAGATGCAAACCTTTAGAAAAAAACAACAAAAAGAAACCGAAATGTCATTACAGGTTTTATGATTATCTTCAAGATAGAAGTAACCTCTGTTGAAGGCCAATCATTCCTAACTGTGCGTTCGACTGAATCGGAGTCTGTACGCACGTACTAGGCATCTCGAAGACGTACGCTTCTCCGAGATTTGCGTTTGTGGCCTGTTGGTGTACTCCTCCTCCTCCTCCTACGAATGGTTTGTGCTGATGTTGAGGCATTTCTGGTATCAGCAACTGTTGCTGATGGGACTGAACCTGAGATGCCTTAGCGTTTGCATACTTCTGAGCAATGCTTGTCGGCTGTGACAGAAGTGGGTTCGCTGTTGAGTACGAATAACGCTGTACGTTTTGATGGCGAGGATGGACTCGAGCCGCAGGGGAAGGTGAGGAAGAAAGTGTGTTCGGTACTGGCTTAGTTCTTTGAAACGTTGTCACTCTCCTGTTGTTGTTGTCATTCACATTTGGCCACGCGTTCATATCTGTCAAACAGTATAAACATAAACAGTTATGTAAATGGAAAATGGGGGAGGGAAATAAAAGAGAAATACTTGGCATATCTGGTGGAGTGTCCTTTTTGACATATTTTCCCATCACTCCTTCACTGAAACCTCGAACTTCTTTCTTCTTGGAGAGCATCTTCTTTAGAAATGAACGAAAGCACAGCTTCAAAACTACCGATCTATTAAAGCGCACTCCGAACAATACGACGCAGAGAACAATAATGTGACAAACGGGTTTACGTCATTCATGTTTCAGTTACTTAAAAATATACAACTTTTTGACATTCATCCATTGACATTTCAAAGAAAAAAGTAAATACCATTCAATGCTATCCGCACATTCTGTTATTCATTGATTTATCAAGCAATATGACGTCCCTGCTGTATAGTTTTACGGAATGGACGTCACGATGCTGTATTCGCTGATTAGTGGAATTTGCAGAATGTCATTTAAAGGATCGGCGGCGGCTAGTTTAGCCGACGAATAAAAAACTGGTAAAAAAAATTATGTTAAATAATAATATAACTTGTTTGTACAATTCTATTAAAGTAATGGTTAGACATCAAAATCTTATAAAGAAAAATGTGGTTTATAAATTTTTTTTTTTTCTGAAATATTTTAAAAGTTATTTAACTTTGTTTCTTTGATATTTAATATTTTACATCTTTCCTCTAATAGTGAGCATTGGATGAAGTCAGGTTTATTCGTAATCCACATGACGTACTACACAGCACAACCAATGAATGACGACTTGGCTTTTTGCGGTTTTTTTGTGGAGGGTCTGATTTTTTGTGATGTGCTGCTACCTTGTGAGTAACCAATGAATTAATATTTCGATTGCGTTTTCGTGTTTTATGTCCATTTACGCCGATTTAGAAGTTGATTATAGTTGCGAAAATCACGCATATTATGGAAATTATTAGGCAAGATTGGTTTACGAGTGTTGTCAGTGGCTTTGGTAAGAATTTCAGTTGATTTTAGGTTTTTTAGCAGGCAGTTTGGTTACTGTTTCATCGAAATGTTCAGATCGTGATTTGGCGCGCTTCACATTTCAGGTTGTTGTTTTTCAGATTTCAAATGGATGAATTATGTGATGTTTTAACTTTTAAGATCACACAAACGCATATAATGGGATTTCCTGTGACTCAAAGCGACAATTTAGCAGATATTTCTGTAATTTCAGCTGGTACCAATGTTGAAAAACGTTGGCAATTCGGGTTAAAGTGAGAGTTTAGCCCCTTTCATAACCTATTGTTAGGCATCACTGCGTTGTATTAATGTTTGTCAGGTATTGCAATTCAGGGGCTACTTTTTATTCACGTTAAGACCCTGCTGTGTTATGTCGATGTTATCGTTAGTTAGGATCTACTGCAATTTGGTTTATCATTCATCTTGTTTATATGGAAGGATCCTTCCATGTTTTTGGAATTAGGGGTTTGTCGGAAGTTTTAGTTTGGTTCTGTGACCCTTGAAGATCGATCGGTCGCTGGTGCATTGCATCATGAATGTCCATCCATCGATTTTTCTCTCTCTCTTTCTCTCGCTCTCTTCTCTTTGCTTGTTGTTTGTTGTTTTCGTGCATATTTTTCTCTAGCTGCCAGTTGAGAACTTGAGAGTAATTGTTGATGTGTTATTCTTTTCTACAGACACGCATCTGCAGCACTTTTTTAGACAAGGAGCAAAACGATCGCAGGAATTATACGAATGTCACCAATACAGTTATAACACGGACTTTCTCATTTAACTGACCGATGAAATGGACTGGAACGAAAACGGCACGTTTCGAAATTGTAACTATGTAAAATGCTAAGTAGGTTCAAATGGCCGAAGTCGTACATCTGATGCCAGTGGAGACGGGTAGCAACAGCAACAGTAGCAGCAAAGCTTCAAGTGTCGCTAGTGAAGGGACACAGAACGATCTTGGCGTGGCTCCTTCAGAAAACGGAACGTCGGTCGGCACTTTCACCGATTCGTCTGAATCAAAGTTCACGACGAGCAGCGATTTGAGCGACTTTCGTTTGTCTCTTTTAGACGGAAATGGCAGCGAAACGGAATGGGGGGTTGGAATGTTGGGAGCAAGAGGAGGAGGAGGAGGTGGGGGATTGGTTGAGAAATCTGGAACTTTGCTTCCTCAATCGACCCTCTTTCACGAACTCGATGATCTTTTGTGTTTCGATCATCCTAGAGTGAGAACCGAATGTGCAACGATGATATCTAGAATCGCATCTCAACTGGGTCCTGAAGATCTAGAGCGTTGTATGTCGGTCGTGTTGCCGAATCTCGTTAACAATCTTGCACACGACAACGAAGAAGTGCGACGATCGGCCGCACGTTCTCTTGGAATTTACATACGGAGATCCGACGATCCTCAAGTTGCAGTCCGAACGGTTCTCTCCCGTGCTCTTTTTCATTGCAATCCTCGGTTGAGGAACACGATCGTACAGTCGCTTCCTCTGTTGTACGCAGAGGATTTGACGGATCGTAACTGGGAACATGTTTTAGTGTGTCTCGTGTCTTTTGCGTTCGAGGGTGAGGGTGGTAGGGAGGAGGATGAGGGCGTAGGCGTTTTAGCACTGGCTGCAGTGAACGACCTACAGGACTTAGTTGGCCGCGAGACGTTGACTCGTTTTATTCGATCACAGATGGGTGAAGAAGATCAACTGAGAGCCAATCGTATTCTCGGTTATGACTTATCTCCACCTTCTTCGTCTTCTGACACTGACGGTAGCGACGATGGGAACTTTACGTTCATTGATCCAATCGTTTTAACGCGTCTAAGAGACATGGACGACTGGAAGGGAAGGATCGAAGGGGTGGAACAGCTCAAAGTGGTCGTTAAAAGTCGGCAGGATCTCGACGTCCTTCTCGAAGGACAGGTGCCGCGTTTTTTGTTGTTTCTCGAAGAACTTCTCAACGATCCGAACTTTAAGGTAACTCTTCTCACATTAGAGGTTTACAGTGCTTTGATCGACAGGCTTAGTTTGCGCATTAAGGATCACGTGACAACAATCGTGGATGCCCTCGTGAAGCATCTCGGTGAGAATAAGATAGTTGTTCGTACGCAGACGTCTAAGGTTTTGTCCGCATTGACACATAGTTGTGGACCAGCACCAGTCGTTGCCGCTCTCTGTAAGAATCTGACCGATAAAGATCGCAGGCAAAATCCAAGAACACGGGAAGAGATACTTAATGCGATCATTTTTGCTCTTCTGACGTTTCCGAGTTACGAGTTCGATCTCTATTCGGCGTGCACCGCAGTCGCTCCCTCGCTACTCGATTCAAAAAGACGAGTTCGTCAAGCGACTCTCGAATGTCTGGCCGTTCTGGCTCAAGCTATGGGACCTTCCAAGTTGGCCACGATCGCGTCTGCCATCGATGCCTCTTCGGAACCGCATCACGATACGGAGGGTGCCTTGGCTGCTGTTCTTTCCAGACTTGCTCGAAGGCAGCTTCCTCGTGTGACGGGTGACGGCCAAGTGGAGTACAGCTTACGTGTCGAACAGGGACGTAGTTCGGGGTCTCGTATCGGTGGTCGAAGTGGTTTCTCTCCTCCTGGTGGTTCTAGTCAAGGTGCCGACGTGGACTGGATCCTGACCGGAAGTGGATCTCTGAATTCAGGTTCCGCCGGGTCACGTATTGTGGCTACCAATGGAAATGGCGAGAAGAATCAGCCGGCTTCATTTCCTTGCAGTCCTTCTGCTCCAAGAAGGTTTGTTATATCTTATTTACTTTGGGGAATTTTTGTTTGTTTCGGTTATTTTATCGTTGCTTAAATTAGAATCGTGATTTACTTGTTATATTTTTGATTGCTTATAGAATTGTGAGCCCGGGTAACGGCAAGAACCCATTGCCTTGGAAGGAACTGGACTCATCGGAATACCACCGTGCCACCACCACGACCACCCGTGCTCCGTTCGCAACTCGTGTAATTAACGAGTTGGACTTTGTCGGCAATGTCGATATTCGTCCATTTCCTGCTTCTTCGCAGTTGAATGGATCGTTCATTGGAAGAGTAAGTATTCACTATTGAAATCATTCTTGGTAGATATCGAGTTCTCTCGATTCGTTTTTTTCTTTCGTCGGTCGATCGTAACTTCATTTCCTATGAAGTGATCATAAATATATGGGTAATAATTGTTGTGTTTGTTGGGAGGTGGGTTGATAATATTTTGGCACCTGTGCCATTTTTTTATTTCAATTCATTTAATGGACATATTGATTGATTTGTCACTCAAATTGGGACATCGGGTTAATCCCTTATTGACCGCAAGACACCCTAAAACAGTATGTGTGTCGAACAATTGATTGCTTTTTTCTCCCGCTATTCCTCTCTTTCTTTCTAATTATATTCTCGTTTGATTATTGTAAAAAAAAAAATAGGTAAGTGGTTTACCGCCAAATGACGAGAAAATGACAAACATTCATTTTTAATATATGGCTTTTTATATTGAAATTGTTCACACAATGAATTTTTCTCAAAATGTGTGGTGAACATAATTTTATTTGCTTAGATTGCGTCCTCATGTTCTCGAATTTTTAATTCAATAATTCATAATAAATATAAATCGATGTTTTCTTACTAATGTGACATCCTTTTTAATGTACGACTTCGAAACAGAGCAGGTTTTCGTTGCTGTTTTTTTTTTGTGCAAGGCCGTTTATAAGGGTAGGGTAGGGTAGGGTTTTTTGGATGAACAGACTCATATTTTTAAGTCATTTGTACTTAGGATCATTTGATGATAGAATTTGTTTGTGTTATGCCTTGTTTCCATTGGGGTGAAAAGTTGGACATTTTTTAAAATTTCAACTGGTGAAAAATAGAAGAAACGTGCCGCCGCCCGCCTATGATATGGGGGCCAAGTGTGTTCTTTTTTTCACCAGTTGAAATTTTCAAAAAGTTCAAATTTTCACCCCAATGGAAACAAGGCATTAAAAATTTCATAGGAGAGTTGATTTTACGTGGGCGGAATTTGTATGGCATTTGTGGATTATTTTGACAAATGCATTTCTTATTCAGTTTCAGAGCTAAATTGTCTCTCTGTCATAGGCCCTTTTCTCTCGTTACCGACGTTGTCTTAACGCGTTTTCAAACTTCTCGTAGCTTTTTTTTTTAATTTGAGGGCAGAGACCTACTGGACACTTCGGTTTTCATAAATTATTCAGATTTTTTTTACGTTTCAATTTGAGTAGCGATCGATAATTCTGTTTCATTGGGAAAATTTGAGTTGTTGTTGTTGTTTTTCCCCGCAGTTTGTAGACAAAAATACGTTAAATGATGTATACGAGGAATGAAGATACTCCCCGTTAATTAACTTCTCGGGTCACAGTTTAAAAATGCATTTACGATCGAAATCGTTTGTGACTCCTCTTCTTCCTCTTTATACCTGGAATTCTACGAAGGTGTTGCAATATGTCGCCAATTGATTAGCTAGCACTCTTAGTGTTTTTTTTTATTTGTGTCGTGCCAAATGTCTTCCGTGTTTGATGGATGGAAGGATTCATTTTGAACAATTACCGTTTTTTTTTGTCGCATTCGTTTTTTTTTTAGAAATCTTCGTTAACGCCTTCGTCTAAGGGCGAGCTTCGATACGCTGATCATTCTGTGGTCAACGATGGCAGCAACGTCTTTATGAAGAACACGATGATGACAAACCAGAACAAAATTCTCTCAAATAATTTTGGTAAATATAAATAATTTATAATTTTTCTTTTTATTCACGTAAAAGAGGTTGAAATCAAAGTTTTAATTGTTTATACTGGGAGTTATGACTTATGGATGTTGTTCGTATTGTCGTAGTTTCCTGAATTTATTTATTGGATATTTTATTTGGTTTCGTTTCATTCGCCACATTGGTTTGTAGGTTTCGTGTGTGTTTCGAAACAACTTGTAGAGATTCTTTTCTATTTTCGATACTTATTGCTATGCGAGGTACATGCGAGCGTACATTCTATTCTAGCTTGTCCATCCTGGCTTTTTAAAGCCAAAATTGATCGTGTGATGTGGTGGATTTTGTTCAATTTCTTCTCTTCAATGTCGACAGCTGAACTACTTAGTCAGATTTTAGTTTCAGTTTTTTTTTTTTGGCTTAAAAATTGGATGATGAATTGCGCGTGGAAGAACAAGCCTTAAAGCTGGAGAAAATACACATTTTCTCAAATCATAATCTTTCAATAGTTAGAAAAATGAGCAATTACAATATAACCTTGGTAATCCGAACCTCGTTAGGCCGTGATTTCCGATAATCTCAGAACACAAAAAGAGGAAAAAGAAGAAAGACATTCAGACGAAAAAGAATTTTATTTTGTCAAATAACTAAGTAGAATTCCAGTACAACTTTCTCAAATGACGGAACTTTTATTGTTTCTTGTTAATTTAGAGAATCTGTAGGTGTTGTCACACCAACAGTAAACAATTAATCGCATTTGTGTTATTACCAATGTCAGTAGCTTGCTTAAACCTAACATTCTTGTATTTAAAGCAAGTTTTGGTTCTGATTAGCGAGGTTCTAATGTGGTTAAAAAGAGCGTCTGTCCGCATAAATTTTAAAAGAAAACCAAATAAAAATAGACACAAAAGGTTTGATCGTCGTCTGTGGCGATTTTGGGAGACAGCAAGGATTAACAAGCCGAGAAGGACAAGCCAGAATTGATCGGGTGTACTCGGCCTTATGTTAAAATTAAATAAGAAACGAAGTGGAAATGAAATTTGCACGTAATATTATATTGCGTTTGGTTGTTTGTTGAGCTTTTTTTTGTGCTTTATATTGTTCTGTCTATTCCGGTTGTCATAGCAACATATTTGTTTCCTTTTTTTATGTGACACTTTTAACTTTGCGTTAGCCAAAATTGAAAATTCTAATTACAAATGCATACAAAATTGAGGTCTTTCGTTTGATGCATTATATAATGTTTCAAGTGCTTGACTCAGTACGTGAAATAACATTTAGTCGTAATTGCGTTTGCCGTGTTCGGAGGTTTTCGTATTTTTCTATTTGTAGAAATAGTGTGAATTAAGAGACATGGGGATTTTTCAAAATGCGACAGACAAACAAGCTCTTAAATCTGTTTTGCTTCTCTACAATTGACACGGTCTCTGCGTTGTTTCTCGGTTTATTTTTTATTTTTTTACTGAGGGCCACTTGATTCGAGCTTTTTGAATAATTAACAAGAGATGATATGAGTATATGATGGAATATTTAATTCTACGAGGACCTGAATTAGATTTTCTTCATGCTTTGCTGCTGCTGCTGTTTTTACTTGCTGTTAAAACCAACGTAGATTCGTCGCTGTTTTAGTGTATGTCACACAGTCATGTAATTTATTCTGTTCTGTTTACCTATTTCTATGAATGAGGCTCAATCAACAACATTGGTTCTGCCCTTGTTTCTCTAAACAAACTCATCTTATTTTGCAAAGCGGAATAGTATACACATACATCCAAGTCACACGTGTGTTGTATACTTTGTGATAAGTTGATAACTTATTTGATTCGCTGAGATCTCATTTTTTTTTTCGTTGCAAATCTGAATGTGTGCAAGTGTCTCAAATAGAGGCTTAAATAAGCCCACTGAAGAGGATCAATAAGGATTCTCAGATGATTTTTGACTAGATTTTTAATTTATATGCGTGCAATTCAGATTTAACACTTATACTTTACATTTAAATGAAATAATCTTTTTAGAAATAAATAAATTAAAAATAAATTTTGAAATAATTAAAAAAAAAACTATGAAAACTCTAAAGCAAGTAGCACACTACAATGAAACAGAACGAGTCGAAATATTTTGTTAACAAGCTTTTCAGAGTAGTTCAGCCAACGTGTCGTTTCCAATCCCATCCAAGCTAGTGTGCGGGAGGCTCCATTGAAATGCTTATTATCAAAATATTCTGATTCGTTCCCGATGTAGTGTACTACTTGCTTAATTTCAACTGTAATCAGTAAACTGTAAACAGATTCGCTGTCGTTTCAATATAACTTGAGAGCCTGTTAAATCTATTCTATTATTTAACCTGTTGTTGCTACTTATGTATATTTTCATTTTTCAATTTTTTTTAAATTGACTCTTAAGACGATTCAGTTGTGATCGAAACATCAGACATTCTGTTTACATAAAAATTGTAGTTGAAATTATCATTTTTGATGGCTTTTTAATTCTTTAAAATTTCTTGAGACTGAAGAGAATTACTCTTTAAGTTATTATTACTGTAGTCAAGAATTTAAAATTTATATTTACACTAAACTTCCAATCAAAAGTTGATGAGTTGAGCACTATATGCTCGTATTTGACATTAAGAGTAGTACTACATTTACACAGTTTTACAATGATCCTTTTTTTTCTATAATATGGCTAAATTGATGCACGAAATTGAGTTCATGTGTTTGTTCATGTTATTTTTATGTATGTGATTGTGTTTGAGAATGACTGACTGTTTAATAAGCAATCAAACTTTCCTGCAAAGTACATATGATTGCAGTGATTGCTAAACTACGTATTAGAACGTCGTATGTGTTCAATGCCTTTTAGTGTGCTGCCAAATTGTGTCCTGTTTTTTTACAGACTTTTTTTTAATGACGTTTGCGTGTTTCTAAACTCTTGTGTCCTATTCCCCTTTCGCTTTTACTAGTGTTTATTTGGTGGCTGACATTGAGGTTGCGACCGAACCCTCCCCCGCTTAACGACAGTTCGTAATCAAATTTATGGAAGAAATTAGCATTCATAAAATAGGTGCAGTAGCTCTGGCAATTTGAGAAACTGTGATTCATTGCCGTGATTACAAATGCAAAATGCTCGTTTGTTGACTGCTTGTAATTATATCGGAGTCTGCGTTAATATTTTTTTTACCATTTAGGTCATCATTTATTCGTGTTTAGAAAAAAAAAATGACGAAGTTATTATATATTTATCTTAATCCTGGTGTGGTTGTTTTTTTACTTGGAGATTAATTATTTAAGTAATGTTCTCGTAATGTGTTTTTAGGTGCCTCGTACAGAATCATTAATTCCGGAAAGAATTCGCACTTTACAGATAAAGCAGCACATCGTCCAATGGATAAAGGTACGAAAAACAATGAACCCAATTTTCGTATGGATTAAAAAATCTCATGTTTTTTTTGCAGCTTTTTGTTTTAACGTTATTCAAATTGTATATTTATAGTGGCCGCTATGATTGGACACAATTTGCTTCCTAGTAAGCTGCATCCGATTTCAGATTCTGTTGTACGAAGTGATCATTATGGTGATTACACGTCTCTGACGTCCACAACCATCGTCCCACTTCCTGTTAAAAGTATTACTAGTAATCTCTCCAACACTTGGCCTGGACAGAATACTCTTCCGGCTCTCACTCCTCGAAAGAACGTCCTTGGACCTGTCACAGGTATAACCTTTATTTTTAAAAGTGACGTTATTTTTTTAGTTAATTTCCAGTTATTTTTGTGTGTTTGCAAGATGCTCCCGTTCACACGAGGCCGACACTGGTCAGGTCTAGTTCTGGTGGGAAACGATCCAAAATTGTCGTATCCAAGAGCATTTCTTCAGTCGATAACGGTAACCAAGTACTGGTGTCTAGAAACACCTCTCCGAAAGCATCGTCTCCTGAATATACGACGGTGGATTCGGTCACGGATAACGGCCATCCAAAGTACCTTACTCATGGAAAAGTCGATTCCATCGGTCGTTTGCCGACTGCAACGAATGACGGAAGATTGTCGAGGGTTAGCGGCCGAGAAAGGAGTCCTTACACGAACAACCACAGAAACAAGGCGAGTTACAATTATTATCGATTCGAGTATTGAATGTATTTTTAAATTGGGTTACATATGCCTAACTACTTTAGAAGTTTGACGTTAGATGGCGTTGAAACCACTTCTGATGGCTTAAATCTGACTGAACTCTACTTATGTTTGGTCCTTTTTTTTAATAAACTCATTTTTATTTAATTCTGAAAAGATAAACGAAGATGCAGAAACATTATCACAATTACTAGAAATTATTTTTAATTTCATTTTGAAATTTTTTTTTCTCATGTTAATTCTCACCGACAAAACTTCATGAAATCTGACCAAACTCATTAATGGCATATTTTAAAATTCTATACTCATTTCCATTAAATAATAGTCCATATCCCGATGTTGAAAACGAAATCATGAGGATATCTTTAGAAATAAACTTTTTATCACATTTTTTTAAAAGCAGATCACCAATTTTATTTATTTTTTTTTCAGCCGAAAAAAGTTGAAAATTAGATCATTTTAGAGCTGCCATAAAATGTTTTATTTTAAAAGATATCATTGTACAAATTGTGTTTATATGTCCGTTTAATCTTCGAGTTTCAAATCAGACTTGTAAACGCTTTCCGCAAAGTAGCCCTCTTAAACATTTCAAACATTGGCCACCTTCGTAGGAATCCAGAATTGATGATGATTACGTTCGTGCGAGAGCTTCGGTGGACAGTGGTGTGGGTAGTTTGGTGAGACCCATTTCGCCATCTTCTTCCATGTCGCTTCGTCCACATAGTCTGGACTTGAGACGATCTCATTCTTTGCCTCGAAACGGCGGAAACGGAAAAGTATTTCCGCTGTCTTCCTCTCCAGATATCGATTCGAGACCAGACCTCGATTGGAACGAGACCGTTTTACCAAAGAAGGCACCTTCCACAGACTCTTTAACCGATACGGGGTTATCTGTTAGTAATGTTTCCGATCGTCATCGTCGCCGCCATCGCTCTACGAGTGTTGTTCCGAGTAATAATTCCATCGTGGAGGATGTCGTTTCTACGACGGCCGAAGATCTCGACGACGGGCATAAAACTCGATCCGAGGACTTGAATGGGTGAGTGAATTTTTAATAAGATGCGTAGTTTACATGTTAACTTCTTAAGAAATTGACCTTAAATTAGGTGTCATAATGTTTTCTCAATAATGATTGATTGTTTATTCTTTCTTTAGGCAGTTACTGCTGTGTATTATGTGTTTGGGAGGTGGTGGGTAGGAGGGGTTGAATTTAAGAGTCGTTTTTCTCTCTCGAACTCTGATTGCCATAGATAAATCGAGGGGCGGGTGAAGGGTGGCTTTTGCCCCTTGATACATAAAGCTCTCTGTAGGATTCTACCTCCATCCGATGTCCACTGTGAACACAGACACACAAACATAACGACAATTGTTGAATAATTAATTGTAGTGGCCTACATTTCTTCGAATATTACACACACACAACACACACACACGCAGATGTTTGCTTAACACACTGTTGTAGTAGAATAGATAAACGTAGTTTTAAATTGCGCTTTGTGTGACATTTGCGTATGTTTTTAGTTTTAAAGGGGGACACACACTATTTCTGATTATTATTTATAGAAGTAGTTTCCATCGATTGGGCTCGGCTAAGCCTACTTTTGTTTTTGTTTGAGTATTTGTTTCCGTTTGTGTGAAGCTACTTTTCCTAAATTTCACTCAGTTTTCTGGTTTTTCCTGTTATTCATCGGTAGTAGAAAGACGGACTTTTGCTTTAATACCTTATGCTACCAAAATCACGATAGATCATGTCATGAAAATCATCATTTGTGTGTTTGTTTGTTTGGGAGAGGATCATAAAAAAAAGGATGTCGTTCAGTTTCTTGTTATGTAGTGTTTTATTAAATTCTCAAGTAAATTGGCTGAAGTTAATATTAATATCTACATTGAGATATGATGATAAAAGTTTGAAGTAGTTTCGATGAGTATTGCTGAATATTGATCTGATAATCAGCATCCGTCCGCTCATTTATATATAGTTTTTTTATCATTCAGTATTTCTGATTTCTGACAATTACTTTTTTTATAAGTTGAGCTTCAATTAGTATCTTCTAGTTACTTTTTTTGCTATGAGCTTCTTTTTATAAAGTTCAGTTTTGACTGTTGATATTCCTTTTTGAATTCTCAACCTTTATTATGGCTTTACAATTAAGGAATTCCTATCTGTTTATTGGAAATTATCGATTATTCATTCTACATATTGATTTTAAATTCATTTACATGTTTTTTTTAAAATATTAATTGACAGTAAATTTATTGATTTCCATTCTTTTTTAAGCTACGACTGCGTTTAGATTTTAACCAAAAAAAATGAAGTTTAGATGAGGCGATCAACACTTTTGACGAGATATAAATAGGTAAGGTATAGTAAGACAGTAGTAACACTAGTAAACATACAACGCACACACAGGTTGTGTATAAGGGTGGGTGGGTCGTCATGGACACCACAGTATTAAACTTTGGTTACCATGTACGAGTATAGGTTTATGGTTCCTCTGGACAACGGACAGTTTGCGTCATATAAAATCTCTTTGCTTAGTTTTGTGCGCGTATAAATGGGATTTCATAATAAGTTGATTCAGCTTACAGTTTGTTGATGTAGATAATATTGAGTACAACAAGAAGAAAACGTTACGAGCTCTAAACGGCTAAAGAGTGTTTTTTTTTTTGTTATAGGAATAGATGGGAGGGCATTTGATATGCTCGTATGTGTATTTTATGTTGAAGTTTAGTTTGTTAGGAGGTGGTGGTCGTCATCGTTTCTGAATGTATGAATGAATGAACACACGAGTTTCTTCTGTTGTTGTTTTTTCATTGCGTGTATCATAAACCAGCTGTATGATCTGAAGTTTTTCATGTTAACATCTTTAAACGTGCGATCAGTGTAGTTTGTGAGTGTGTCGGTCGTACGCGTGTGTTCGTTGTTGTTTTTTTTTTTGCAGTTGAAAATAGCAGAATTGGTTCGTTATATTACGAGAGAAACTGTGGTTGTTTTAAACTTCTACTCCTCGAAATACTTCTCTGCATAATTCATTCATTATTTTCTTTCCTATACGGTGTATATTTTGTTTTATTTTTTTGTTTTTTCCTTCTCCTTCCTGATGGTTATTTTGTGGCCACCATGTGTTCAACCGACGACCACCTGGAGGTGTCTCTTCGGACTCGTTCCTCCGTTCTTTTGCTCTCTGCTCCAATGATAACAACATTAATATTTATTTGCATACATTTCTTTCCTGTTAAACTTTCTTTTTCTCCATAATTAATATGGGGACGTGTTTTTCGTCGAATTCAACACCTGTGCAGGTGATTAAACCATGGTATGTGACTTAAAACGTGTTTCACACGTCTGTTTTTTTTTATTCCTCTTCTTTGCTCAATTACGATCATGTTTACGTTTATGTATTATTTTTTAGTCTTTTTAATGGAATCAATTCGTAAACTTACGTTTACAGGTTTTTACGGTTTACAGGTTTTTTGCTAACCTTATGTAAAGTTTTCTTGAGGTTATTTGTGGGTTGATTGTAGAGCCATTTAATTTACTGATTAATAGTTCCTGTGAAATTAGTGTTGGAAACATAGTTATTTAATTAATATTCAACGAGAATGCAAACGAGACCCTCGGACTTTGCAAGTTTTTCGTGGTTTGTTTTTTGCGTACAGTTGTAGCCAATACAAAGCAAAAGTACCATATTGCGACCAAGTTGAGAAATTGTAAGCTAAGTAGTATCATCGTATTAGAAAATGTTCAAAATTTATATCGATGGTCACAAATGAAATATGATCTTGGTCGCATTTTTTTTTTGCTTATCACCCTGAAAGTTTCTATTCGCCGTCTCAGTCAATAATACGACAATATCGATTTGGCTGTTGGGGGGGGGGGGGGTACCAACGAATTGTGAAGCATTTGTGTACAATGTATGGATGGATTATTGTTAAAAGTTAAAATAGTATCGATCGATTTGTTGTTCAATATGTCCTAGACCTTGAAATTGACAACTGTAGGCTACTCGATGTTGCATTCGCTTAGAAGTTTAACGGAAATCGGTTTTTTTTTTCTCTCTTCATGATATCCACTACCATGGTTCGTAGCTTTCAAAAATCGACTTATATAAACCTACGAGTTGGATCAACCGCGAAACTGTTTAATCCATAGTTCTTAAGTTTGCTCATTGAAATGTAATCGGTTTACAATATTACAGGTTTTGACATCTATGTTAGTGAGTATATTTGACAGGTGCTCCAACCGTTAGGCCCTAGGCCATTCATACCCAATGGGCACACCCACCAAACCAATATTCCTCAACTGGGAAATACCATAGCCAAAAAAAAAACAGCTGGGCTGGTACCCAGCTTGTCTCTAAAGATGTGTTCCCGAATAAGGCACTTGTTAGTATGAATGTCAGGTCTTAGCCGAGAAATGGGATGATATCACACCCATCTTTCGACTAATGTTCATATTGTTGATGTCGGACATCTACAGTAGTGTCCCCTGTACTGCACGCTGCAAACTTATGCAAGATTTCTCGTTTGAGAAATCTTGTATAGTTTGCTTTTTGTATTACGTTGGGTCGTCCTTAGAGGGTCGTGATGTTGTGTGTCGCCATCAAATGTATATTTTGTTTTTTTTTCGTAAAAAATTTAGCAGTTGAGTTCACAATTAAATATAGACAAATAAGCAAATATACAAATGTTTTTAAAGATATGGAAATGATGATGATGTTGTATTGTGGACAATGTTTTTTATTCGTGAAAAAAAGAGAAAGACTTGTCGAGCATACATGGGATTATTTTGTTTGTTGAATGGTCTGGGTGAGGAGGAGGAGGTGGTGGGTAAAGGGGGGAAGGGAGGGTAAAAGGTAGAACTTGAGGGTTGTTCAGTTTGAAATGAACTCGGCACCTGTGCTAACGTCCACCTTTTTTTTTTGTCTCTTCTTCTTTTCCTTCCTTACTATTTACCTTACACTTCCGCTATTTTTGTTTTTTTTTATCTCGCAACTTCCTATTATTTTTCACGTGAGCCTCTCTCCATTCGAAACGAATTTAACACGGATTTATTTTGTAATAATTCATTGTTTGTTTTGTCTTATATAAGATTTTTTTTTTGTCATCATTTATTATGACACACGCCAATTCTCAATCAACCATTTCTCTGCTTTTTTTGTGTGCTTAACAATAATTTTTAAAAGTGAACATAAGCTTATTTTGCATTTAAGCAACATTAAATGATTTTCGAATTCTGATTACTGGAGAAAAATTAAGAGAAACTTGTTTTAGAAACTCGATGGTTCATTTTCAAACTGACGTTAAAAGAACCGTATTTTAAACAATATATCAACATGAAAATACCCTTGAGTGGTTGATCTACCTTTTTAGTTTCTAACAGAGGCGTGCTGGGAAAACAATTTGGCCCTAGCATTTTGAAGATATACCGGCCCACATTTTCTTACCTCATCTTTAAACAAATCTGCAACAGCAAATGTCATTCATTTGAATTATTTATTTTATAAACGATTTTTTATGGAATAAGAACGGTTTGTAGTAGCGCACTTGTTTCAGCTAAATTATCAATTATTTCCTCTGACCCCAGATTCAATATATTGAAAACACTTGTTTCACATACACACAGTAACTGTGTAGGCGGGTATTTGTTATTGTGTCACAGTTATATTGGAGAAAAATAACCCATTTTTTTAATTTTATACTGGATTGAAAATATTTTTTGAAAAATAAATACGGCCCAATTTAATACCGGTTCTTCTGGCATTTGCTAGAGCTGCCCGATGGCTAGCACGCCTCTGGTTTCTAAAACAGTTTCTAGTTTCGTTTACACTTTAAAGTCACCTTAATCGTTTTGTTTCTAAAAAATAGATTGCATCTATTATGGATTTTCACGTTTGTCTTTTCAATGGTTTCTATCATTTGTTGTTGATAAACTGCATGATGGCTAATTAATTAATTTGGGTGGTTGTTGTTTTTTTTTATTCAAGTTTTTTATTTATTTTGTTTTGCTTTGGTTTTGTGACACTTTAGTAAAATACGCGCTCAGCAAAATGTTGCGTTCCACTCTAGTCGCATCAGGCCTATTGCACTTTCGTCCCATCCCTCTCGTGCTCATGCTCGAAATGGGACCGTGTCCGTCTTACAACCACTCGACAATTCTAATCACTCAAAAACAAAGTCTAATGGTAGACTGAAGTCTGATTGTTTGATACTTTCCAGCCCTTTGGAAAATGCTATCGGAAAGGAAGATGGTTTCGATGTGGTTGGAAAAGGTAAAAAGAAATATATTATGGGTAATAGTAATTAGCCGTGTTTTAGGCTGGCTTCACACGGACTTTTCTGTGGTGCCACAAAGTGGTTGACGCCGCGTGATTTCCACAAACTACCATTAAAAACAATGACCTGCTGTCAGTATATAAGTTACTGATATGAAATTGATCATCACTGACAAACTGGCGGTAGTCGCCACTTGTGGCAGGATTCAGCTACTCATGTCCACTGTGGTGTGGTGGCTCGTGTGAGTGCCCACTCTGTAATCACTGGTTTGCTAAGTACGACCACTTTATGTGGCGTCACAAAGTGGTTCTTGTGAAGCCATTCTTAGTTGTTGTGTCTATATTTTTTGTAAATGACTGAATGGCAGGAATGTGGGCGCAGGGTGTCAATACTAATGGCGTATCCGGTGTCATCAGTTCGCCACCTGTCCCTGCTCACAGACTACATTCCAATGAACAGAATCATCATTTGCCGTCCGTCCAGGGCAAAGGAGTAGCTCATCGTGACTCCATTGACGACAACGACGACGATGTAACATGTTTTTGGTCGCTTAGTTGTCATCTCATATATCCATATTAATCATTTGTTTTGTGACCATCAGGATCCTCATTCAATGTCTCTGTCTCGCTCCACCTTCAATAAGATGATGAACCGGAAGTTAGAGATAGCGCAAGAGGCCGAAAGACGAAAGATAGGCAAACACAACACAAGTGACCAAGGAGCGAAACGGTTCGAGAATAACAACAAGGGAGAAGGTTTGCCATTGTTTTCTTTATGGCGTTTGTTTAATACGATTATTGTGCGAATCGTAAATTATTTGTTTTCTTTTTTTTTTTATAGAGATGAATACGAAAACGCCTCCAGAAAAACGTCCAGCAGCTCGAAGGAAGCCGAGGTAATCGAGATTGAACTAATGTGGTTTTAAAGTTTATTTTCTTGCTATTCTGTTTTTTGAGGGCAAAATTAAGAGCAACTTGAAAGTGCTTTAAAACTCGAATGGAACCTCAATCATGTAAGGGTATTTTTTATATTAAAGATTTTTTAAAATAAGCTTTTTAGGTCAGTTTGAAAATGACGCAACATGATATTTTCTAATTTTTGGTCTCTAAAAAGTTTATTTCAAAGATATCAACATGAAAATCTGCTTAAGTGATTCAGCTACTCTTCTAGTTTCTAACACACTTTCAATTACTCTTTAGTTTTCCTTTTCTGAAACGCAGAATAACCGGATGTTCGAAAATCAGCTGTTCATAAAACATCTTAATCATTTGATCTTTTAGGTATTCGGTGCCATCTGGTCAGAAAAAAGGCCTCGGTGTTGATTCTGGATTGAACAGCAGTATGAAGTCGGTAGGAAGTAGCCAATCGAGGACTTCGATCGAAGTGGATCAGAACTTGTTGAGGAATCCAGATGAAGCTTTGAAGGTGGCATACAGAAAACTAGAGAACGAAGATTGGCACGCAAAATGCGAAGGAATCAAGATCGTCGTTGCTCTAGCAAAACAAGAACCGAACGTTATCAGTGGCGACATGCACAATGTTAATCTCGCTCTCGTTGCTGAAGTATAATTATTGTCATTTCGCTTTTAAAAATTAAGCATTGGAATTATATTTGACCATGTTGTTGTCGTTGTGTTTTGTTTAGGTGAAGAATTTGAGATCTACTGTATCGAGAGCTGCCATTCAGTGTTTCGGTGATCTTTTTGCATGCACTAAAAAGAGCATGGAAAACGTAAGAGATCGGTTTCATTCATTGGTTACATTCATATTAAGATGTTTTATGAACAGCTGATTTTCGATATGAAGAGCAACAACTAAAGAAGTTTTAGAAACTAGAACGGTAGCTTCTGAATCACTTGATAAGTTAATAGTATTTTCATGGTGATGTCTTTCAAAATAATTTTTTTTATAGACAAACTGACATAAACAAGCTTATTTTGAAAGATATCAACGTCAAAATGTGATCTACCCCTTCTCGTTTCTAAAACACTTTCAAGTTTCTCTTCATTTTGCTTCCAAAAGACATACTTATGAAAAGTATGCTTTAAAACCAAGTTAAGCAATTGTTTTTCCTGTTTCGTAACAGGATCTGGAGATGATTTGCAAGACACTACTTCACAAATCTGGAGAAAGTAACGTGTTTATAAAGGAGGATGTGGAAAAAGCGTTGATTCAGATGGTTGAAGCGGTGACTCCGCAGAAAGCTTGTTTGGCTCTCATCTTGGGTGGTGCAACGTAAGTTTCGATTTCGGTTCTATGTTACCAGTTTCTCATACCTGAGTATAAATTGAATGAGTTTTTAGAAACTAGAATAGTAAATTGATCGTTCAAAAGGATTTTAATGATCTAATCTTTCAAAATAAAATTTTTATGGATCCAAGATTTAAGAATTCCAATCTGCTTATATTCAAACTGCCATAAGAAGCTTATTTTAAAAGATATCAAACTTCATTTACTTTTATAGTTTTCGGAAACACGTTTAAGTGTTGCTTCTGAAAGATAGATTAGTCAAGTGTTTTAGAGAGAGACGAATGAACTTAATATATTACAGGCATCGTAACGCGGCCGTCAGAAAAACGACTGCTCAGTTCTTATGCATTGTCTGCGAGAAATTGGGACCTAGTCGAATTCTGAGTGGCACGAAGGATGTAACGGATCGGATCCTTCCAACTGCTGCCCTTTTCGTCATGGACGGTTCTCCGCTCACAAGGTATCTTACATTGAGAGAGAATCAAATCCCAAATAAACGAGCCAAATTATTGCTCAACTCTTTTATTTTTCAGGTATTATGGAAGGAAGATGTTCTTCATGTTGATTTCGAATTCAGAGTTTGACAGGGTTCTTCGTCAAAACGTTCCGTCAAACACTTTGCGTAACATTCAGGGCATTTTGGGAGGTTTGAGGACAAAGGTTAAAGAACTTCTTCACCTTAGATGGTTGTTTTATTTTAATAGGTGTGACTAAACGTTTGAGTTGTTTTTGTTGGTTCTTTTTTTAGGGATTGGGAACTATGCCAAACGAATCGGCTTCTTCAAGGTTGAAAGCAAGTCTAAAGTGAAGGACAAAGTCATTTCATATGATTAATATGTACATATTCTGTGATATGAGAGGGAAATGTGTGTGTTTGTAGATTTCAGTTTCAGTAGATTTCAGTAGAGCGTTCACAAACGAGCGAATTTGAGTAGTCGAGGTGGACTGCAAAAAGTGGACGGCGTGCGTTTCGCAGTAAATTCAAATAGACTAGGATCACTCCACAACTGCTGACAGTACACTCGAGTAGTTGGTTTTGAGCCACATGGCGAACACGGTTTTTTTTTTTTGCATTCTTTCACGACCACTAAAATTCGGTCGTTATTGAACGCCGTAATAGACACTTGAGCATATGTTTTGTTAAAATTTTGTAGCACATATTTTTCGACATTTTACGTGGCGATCACTTCTTCCAACCGAAGGTTACAACGAAAATGTTTGTGTTTTTTTGTTTGTTTTTCGCTCTAGGTTGAAGAAGTGATTTTACGTGTGTGTCGTCGCCACAACCACGATCATCACGCTGAAATCAAAATTGGCAATCTTGTTTTTAATACAAATTTGTTAGCAATACATTGTCAAACTTAAATTTATAGAGATCGATCTTCCGTCCAAAAAAACTAACAAGTTTGTTTCTTTTGCAATCCTATATTTTATGTATAGTTTATATTCGGCAAAGGAAAAGAGGGGGGGAACGAATGTTAAGAAAAAAGGAGTCGTAGTTGTTGTGCCAATTGCAATTTCGCCCCCTTTTAATCGTTTATAATCTGCTTTGAACTCATTTGTGCCATATAATTATTTATGTATACTGTAGAAAAGGCCTATTTAATTGGGCTCCGTAAGAGAGCAATTTGACTTGAGATTCCATTTTTATTGTGATTTTCATTCTGCTTAATTCCGCAGTTTGTCTTTTGGCATCACTTTTACTTCGAAAAAAAAGTTTCCTATTTATTTATTTCTTGCTTCGAGCTACGTTTACGGCAATACAAGATGGAGGTTTTTACAAATGTATACAGCGAATTCAACACAAGTGGGCTAATTGTCTACTGTCTCTTACGTCTTTTAATTGTTTGTTTTTGCCTTTGCTGTTATTCTATACTTTCAGCCAGTGCCTGTAAAGAAAATTGTTTGTATATGTGCCTTTCCTTTAAGAAAGGAAAACTGTTTCCTATTTTTAGCTTATATACTCAAATCTCAATTGTGAATTGTAAAAGTAATTCATTGAGATATTATTATTATTACGAATAAACGCACAATGTTGTTTCGAATACAAAAGCGATGATAATTAAGGTATTAAAACATCTTTTTTTTTTTTTTGCAACAACAGTAGAAATTGCAACTGCGGTTAATTGTAATGGCTCTAGGTTAGCAGTGAGACGTGGTGAGTTCCATTCCTGGCTATGGCCTGGATGGTTATTTTATCAGGTTACTTTGTTGATGCATTTCTTGTGCTGCTTTTGAAGTAAATTGGCCCTCTGCCATAGGGCGTTTGAGTTGCTGGCAGATTAATTATTCATATTCAACATGAAAAGAAGGTATGTTGAGCAACAAGAATTCTTCTTAAGGAAGGAACATTGGTTATTGTCTTTTAGAAGCAAAATTAAAAGAAACTTGAAAGTGTTTCAGAAAACTAGAAGGGTACCTTTTAATGTTGATATCTTTCAAGGTAAGCTTTAAAAAGTTTATTTTGAAATATGTCAACATGAAAATACTTGAGCTACTATTCTAGTGTCTAAAACACTAGTTTCCTTTTAAAATGTTCCTGAAAGACAGCATAATCAAGAAAGAGTTCAAAAATAAGCTATTCATAAACCAATATATTAAGTTAGGTCGGTTTGCTAAAGCGATTTTGTATAGTAAAATAAATAATGGCATTTTATTGCAAAAATATTTCACACATGTCAATTGTCATTTTTTATCATGTGTTTTGTAGAATGTAGAAGTTACTATTGGGCATAACTCCAAGGAATCTTGTTTTTGTGAAGTCTAGTTCATTGGCTACAAGTGAGTCTAAATATATTGCTGCAGTTGTGGTTTTTGTTTTTTAAGTCTTACTCATACTTTTTTCCATTTATAGCAACTTATCCAAAGATATTTCTCCTCTCTTAAAAAACTTCATTTTCTTAACTGTCTCCTCAGTGCAAAAAAGAAGAAGAAGATGGATTCAACACTCCAGAAGGCTCAAACTGCTTTCCAACTCATCTTTGATTCTCTTCAGAATGAACAAAAGGCATCTTTTATGAGATGGATTTTTGAGTCCACTAGTCAACCACCTTTGGGTAAATTATCGAAAAGAATAACTTATCTTAATTAATCTGCATTTATTTTTCTAAAAATAACTTGTTTCTATTGTCATTTGTTATGAGTCATAATTTCTATTTCAGGCTCTAGGAATATTTTTGGTTGAATTCAACTTTTTAAAGTGGAAAACGCTTCGCGAACTCTGGTTACGCTGCCTTTTTTGGAGCAAAATTAAACGAAACTTGAAAGTGTTTTTAGAAACTAGAAGGGTACAGTGGCGGATTTACCATTTTGCCGCCCCTAGGCAGCAACTGAAAACACATAACCTATACTTTCTTAAAGTAATAAAGTTACTTTTGTATGCTTTTAACAATGGTTGTATCCAAAACGAATTTCCCAAAAAAAAATTTTGCAATTTGCCGCCCCCAAAAATTTGCCGCCCTAGGCAGCTGCCTACTCTGCCTATTGGTAAATCCGCCCCTGGAAGGGTAGCTCAATCCCGTACGGAAGTTACGGGTATTTTCATGTGCCTATCTTTTAAAATAAGCTTTTTGTCGGTTATAAAATGATCGAACTTTAAGCAGACAAGATTATAAAAATTTTATTTTAAAAAGATATCAAAATGAAGTACTACAGTCTCTACACGTTCTAGTTTCTAACACTTTCGAAGTAAACCAGAGTTCTAAAATCAGGTCTATAATAACAAAGGATTAAAACTTAATTGTAGATTTTTTTTTTTTGAAGATTCTTTAGCGGGAAAACTTCAGGCTGCTGAACAGAAACTGTCCGAAATAATTGCAGATCTTCGAGAAGCTCTTCCGCTGAATGGAGTAGTGGAAAGTGAAAAGATCTACTTTCCAACCGTTGGCGAAGTCGGTGTCTCATTTGTTGTTTATTATAAAACTGCAAATTGCTGCTGATAGTGATATACAAATACATTATTTTTTTCAGCATGCTGACTGTAAACCTGAACACACGGTTCAGATCGATGCGTTTCTTTACGACGACTGGGAACTGGATCAATTGTGTGACGAAGGAAAGATTCAGAGGAACTACTGTAAGGACTGTGGCTCTCGTAATGTACAGCCTCTAAGTGAGTAGAATTATCATCACAATTACATAAATGATGGATGATCGGTCAAGATTAATCTTTAATTTAAAATTCTAGCTTTCATTTCACACTCAATGTCCAAGAGAAGATTGCAATTTATTTTCTTGTCACTTCTACCGGATCTTCAAGGGAAGACGGTCGTGGATATTGGATCGAGGCTTGGAACGGTTTTGTATGGAGTAAGTAGTAGTATATCGACACGAATTGTCGTTGCTTTCATTACGATTTGTTGAAGAGTTAATAGTTGTTACGTATAAGCAGAGTCTTAACAATGGTAACACAATATAAGGTCCTTGTCCCAACTGTTTGGCAAGGGCTCCCTCACCCCCAGTGCTTTCTTTTGTGCTCCTTTTGGTCATGTTATGTAATTTTAATTTGAAATTTGTAACTTTTAATAATTAAAAAATATGTGACATGAAACTGGTTTAGAAAATTAATCAATGGAAAACTATATGTTACAATAGTTTTAACAATATAATTTGTAAATTATAAAATGTTTCAGATGGTTATATAGTGAACAGCTGATTTTCGAAATCTGATTATGCTGTCTTTCAGGAGCAAAACAAAGAGAAACTTGAATTGTTTTGGAAACTAGAAGAGTAGCTCAATCACTGTAGGGTGTTTTCATGTCGATATCTATCAAAATATACTTTTTATAGACAAAAATTAAAAAAAAAATATCGTCTTCGTTAGAGTTGTATCATTTCAAACTCACATAAAAAGCTTATTTTCAAAGATATCAACATTAAAATAATTTTAATGGATTTGTCTACATCTTCTGGCGCCGGTTATTTAAAACACATGGAAGTTTCTCTTAATTTTGCATCTAAAACGCAGAATAAGTAAGAGTTTGAGAGGCGTGTGCTTACACTTAAAAACCACCTTTAATGTCGGCTTTTTTATTGCTCATAATAAGTGTGTGCATTTTAAATTGTATACAGATATTAATTCTCGATAAGTTGTGTGCCTCTTTTATTAATTATTATTTCTTGCTCAAATGTGTACACTCGATTAGTACATTTCTTTTATTCGTTTTTAAGGCGTATGTATATAGTGGTGCATCTAAGATCATTGGCATCGAAATGAATCCTCAGTTGGATGAAGTGCAGAAGACAGTTGTTAAAAAGCACGGTCTCGACGACAGAATTCAAGTGATTTTTTTAAATTTCGTCTTTTGTTTTTTTACGCAAATTAATTGGAAGTCTTGTGGTTTTATTTACGTTTACACAATATAAAGGTCGTGTGCGGTGACGTAAGGCAACAAGGTGATTTACTGAAACAGGCCGACGTTGTCATAATCCACAGTGTCACCGATTTCTTTCTGCCTCGAGAGGAACATTCTCAGTTTTGGACGAGCATCAGAGAGAATGTGAATCGTTCGGGTGTGAAATTAGTCACCACGCCGAGTCTCGAGAAATCTCTTCAGTCCGTAGAGGTGATTTAAGATATACGAAGCGATGCCAGTTTTAGTTTGGCTACATATGTGTTTTTTGTCTTCTCAGCCTGCTGTTGAATTGGCCACATGGGTGAAACCGGTTCGTCCTTCGGAAGGAGCCGAATTCGAGGCCATGCACGATCCGGACCTGGCTGAATTGAGCGTTTACGAATGCGTTTAATTTTGCCTTGTTGTTTTGAATTGTTACTTTATTCGTAAATAAAATTAATTTCAATGAAGAAAGGGGGGATTTTGGTGTGCGTGTGTGTGCAAAATATTATATATGGAGCAATCTGTGGCGTATAGCTGAATGTAACTAATAGATGGCGCCTTCTCTACTTAGAACTAAACTTCTTAGATTAAATTCATGGAACACTGTGCACGGATTTGGAAAATTTTCAACTTTTAAGGTTCCCTTTTTAATAATGCAAAAAGAATTATGCTTTTTGTAATCAAACGGTCTGAGTCATAGCTAAGCCTTGTAGAGAGAGTATACAATTAAAGCTCGCTCATTGACGTGGTTGTCTAACTTGGAGTTGAGCTACCTGTAAGTATATACCCTGTAAGAGATTGTATTCCCTTCCCCCCCCCTAAAAAAAGTTGTTCTTTATGCTGCCTCGCCTTAAGATGGAGCTTGTGGCGTCAGAGGGGTTGACAAAAAATTAAAAATTGTGTCATTTAGTCTGATAGAAATTAGATTTTGGCAAACGTTTTTAACAGTTTAATCAAAAAGGTTCTTGCAATATTTTGTTATAGCCCTTTTTATTAGACAAAAGGACATAAACGTAAATATTTCGTTAGCCCATCTGACGTCACACGCTTCCTCTTATGGCGAGGCAACTATATTACTTGTACAGGTTTTGTCGTTTTTTTAAGTTTGGCGGCTTTTTTTTGTCGAAGCTGCCTCCATTTGATAATTGTTGTCAGTAGATGGCAGCATGGAATTAAATGGCCGGAGGTGGCTGAAGTTTCTGGAGGTCGTTTTAAAAGAATTCGCGTTCAATTTCAGTGTTGAAAACATGTGAAATCTTACGGGAAATGTATCGATTTCAGGCACTTGTTTTGTTTTCAGCAATCTTGATCGGTATTTCTTACTATGCTTTCTACAATGAAGGAAAACAAGGAGAGAAGAGGGATGAGTGGGGAGAAAGCGTTTCGGTTGAGTCGGTTCGGTTGTTTCGACAATACGACAGAGACGATGATGGTTTCATTAATTCAAAAGAATTTATCCCAATTGCTGATCTATTAACAAGAATCAGCAGTCTGAAGGACATTAATTATGTCTGTCTACCAAGAGAGAGATTTAATTGTCTTATAATTAATGATTGTGTTATATTTTAATTCGCAGGAAAAAGAAGAATATGAAGACGAGGAGGAGGCCGAAGTTGGAGTCGATGCGGGCTCGGTTGACGTCGTTTGCAAGTTCATACCGTTACGTCTAACGTCGTTAAAGAAGACGAATCTTAACGAATCGGATCGTTCATTGGTAAACGAGACATCAAAGTCTGTTATCGAGACAATCGGTGCTGTCTTAAGAATTATCGAGGATCTGTGCTAAGTGAAGAATGGAGGCCCCACAGGTTCACCCACAAAACTTACGTTTAATTGATTTAAACATTAGCCATCTACTTCATAACACATGTCCTCCACTTCTGATTCAGAAGTGGTGGGTTATAAATTTCCAAAAAACATTTTGGTTTCGAATGTTTCATTTTTTTTTTAAAGTTAAGAGACGGGGGGCCCTTTAAAACTACGGGGCCTTCGGCTACAGCCCGGCTAACTCGTACCTTAAGCTGTCACTAGACATAATTAATATATTTTGGGAATATGAGAATATTTAACAATTTATTAAAGGATTTTAAGATTTCTTTCTGATACTATAAAAATAAACGAAATTGCAAAAATGATTTTTACGATGATATCTTTAAAAATAAACTCTTTATAACACAAAAGACGGTATTTTATTAAGGTAGCTTTCGAATGTTTTTGAACTCAAAAACATCAAGTTAATCTTTTTTTAGGAAGAAGATTAACGATAAAATTCAAATTGTTTTTAAAACTAGAATGGTAAAAGGTTATGGTGTGAGTACTTTTTATGACAATATCTCTTAAAAATAGTCATTTTATATTAGTTTGAAAATTATCCATATCCAGGTTTTTGTTTTTCGTCAAATATACATTATATATAACTAGTGGAGTAACCCGTCATAAATGACGGGAGCGAAATTCACAGGCAATTGTGCCCAGCATTAGAATTTCTTTTCCTCCGCCCTTTAACATAAAATTCCACCTTTTTGAAAAGTACCATAAAAAGTTAATTTCTAAAGATGTCATCATGAAAATTATTTACTTATCATTTTTGTGCTTCTAATTAAAAGTTACTTCAAGGAAATTTTTCATTGGTTTTTTGATGAAAAAGAAAACTTCACTAGAAGGGTTTCGTTTTATTAGGAAGTGCTGAATGGTCTTCTAAAGTGGACAAAACCGAACAGAGAGAAGAGGACGTTTCGAGTAAAAGAGTTCCGATCGTTTTTCTTGCCTGTACTGGAAAACACCGAAAGAAGAAGAGACAGAGTGTCGACGGCATACCGTGAAGGTGAACCGTGGTACGTCGTCAAGTCAACTCTCGATCCACTTTCGATCCCATTGTCAAGTGGACGACACTATCCACCTGCCGTTCATCCGGAAGAGAGGATCGTACACGAACTCTTCTCCATGTTTCATCCACGTCCGTTCATCTACACCCGATTTTCACCACAGGGAACTCTGGCCATTCTCAGAGCTCAAAATAAACATCTCTTACACGTTGTCTTTCGGTTAGTCTATAGAGATCCATATGTATCTTACGCATATTCCTGGTTTTTGCACGTGCCATAAAATACGTGAATCAGTTTTGCTGCTTGCCCGAAAGGACGTATTAAAGCATATGCACACAATTTGAAAGATATGTTTCTGAAGAACAGAAAGGTTGTTTAGAAAATAGACCTGTTTGAGGTCAGGGGTGTTTAACAGGGGTCAATCAAATTAGCGTAATTCAAAAGGATGTAAAATTAAAAACTCCTTTAAATTTTGCAATTAAAATTCATTAATACCTGATCACCACATTCAAGAAGCGATTGCAACTTCAATTATTGCTCAAAACAAAGTTTGAAAACAGTTTCATTGATCGAATCACAACCTTGTTTTTATAAACGTCAAATTTCACTTAACATTCCATCCGTGGCGTCAAGCAGCAATTGGAAATTTTATTCTTACTTATTGTCTCTCAGCTCTCACGTGGAGTTCCAGTTGAACGAATCTCCGAACTTTCCGTTCTGGTTTACACCTGCTCAGTTCAAAGGACAGTTGATCATAACTAGGAATGGTTCACGGCTGTTGCATTTTGAAATGCACGTTCCGGCCACATCGGAAGGTCTTCTTAACGTTGGTATACAACGTTTATATCTCGCGCACACACACACACATGAGAGGCCACTCGATAAAAAATGAGCTCGATCTGTTTTTCAGACATGGAATGGATGAACGGACCGGGCGTGAAAGGTACAATGGATAACATGGAAGTGGACATCGGTTTTGTTCCACTGATGTCTTTGAGTGCAAACGTTCCATCGGAATTCGATCTAAGTGAAATCGTTTGGGACGAAGATATTGGCGTAGAAGCAGCATTTCGAAGATTAGACGTTATGATGTATCCGTTCAAAAAAGTAAAATACAACGGGCCGGTTCACTCGACTGCAGTTATCGACTTATCATATCTCTCTGTTTGATTGTTTTCTTTCAGGTGGAATATTATCCTTTCGAGAAAGTGTTTAAAATTGCCGCACTAGAAGAGAAGTTGATTCACAGCGTTGTACTTTGGGGTGCATTGGACGACCAATCGTGCTGAGGATCGGGGCGGACTTTACGCGATGGCGTTCTAACAAGTCCGCCCATCCAACAGCTTTTAAAAAACTTTTTTGTCAGCTCTTGGTCTCTTGTCAGTCAATTACAGGTACTTATTAAATTGCATTTATTATATAAACGTTTTTGACGGACACTCCTCTGGATAATTTCGTAACCAGTTAATCGCGAAGGATGTAAGTGCCGACGAAGAATTGCGGCGACTCGTTTCGATGTCACTCGATACGTATACTTTCCCCGTAGTCTCTATGATTCTCTTAGCTAACGGCACCGTCATTCACCACATCAATGCGAACGACATCTTGGGAATGATTTCGGAAGATGGATCCATCTTCGAACAGTATTATTAACCGATGATATTACACATTATAACGTTCAAAGCCAATATTAATGCAGTGAATTCTTGTCTTAGGTACGACGATCCGATGGAGAGAAGATACACAATGTTCCTAAAAGAGGGATTGAAGAAATCCAAACTTTATCTCGAAACTCACGCTTATTAATTAAATGATTCTAATGTGTTCTACAATTCAAATACGTATATTTCAGATATATATTTTTTAATCCTCTCATGATGATGTATTTGTTTTTGTTTTGTTCGCTCGAATTATGATGACTACGTTCCAAAGCGATTTCGATCGGCGGACGTTGTCGGATACCATACGAGAATAATACAAAACTATATATACGTCCATCGCTAACACCCAAAATATCGTTAATATATTCTGTAATCAATAACTTATTGCGAGAAACTATTTATATTCGTCTGTGATGTAATTATTTAATTATTTTTTTTTTAAATTAATATTATATTTACTAAATTAAAAACAAAATATAGAACTTAAATGAAATTAACATGTGGTACTAATTAGTTTATATCTAAGGCAAAGTTTATCAGTTGATTTTTAGTTCTTTTCATCTTTAGCTGTTACTTTTGATTACAACTAACATTTTATAGTCTAATCTAACTATTGTTGAAAACTAGTGAATTTCTTATAAGGGTTATATTTGTAAATAATTTAGATTAAAATTTGTTTTCTACAGAGCTGTTTAGTTTTTACAAATTGTTTTGTGTTTTGATCGTTTCAATTCAAGTGTATATAGGGTGTTGTTGAGGTGTTCAGTTTTTAATTTATTATTTAAAAACGAGAAGGTACTCGGGAGTTTTCTTTTATAGGGGATATGTTTGCCGAAATGGTATTTAGTTTTATTTCAAATTCCATTGATTTTCTACAAAGCTAGTTTTTCTAAAATATTTTGTGTTTCATTTCGTAGAAAGGTGCTCGGTTTTTAATTTTTTTTATTTAAAAACTAGAAGGTGCGCAGAAATTTCCTTTCAGTTATTATGTTTTTTGATATTTTTTCTATTTGTAATTTCTTAGATTTCTACGGTTATTTTTTTAAAAATAATTTTGTGTTTCTTTCCATAGTAAAGAGCGGAACATGACATCGTTTTTACGTTACACCACTAGAGGCGCTGTTTGTTGCGTTCTTCTCCTGGCTGGCTTCTCCATTGACCTTCCTTCTTTCTCTGTCGTCATTCTCATCTGTTCTGATTCTCTGTTTCTGCAAGGGAAATATGCTATTTATATGTTTATAAGCGTAGCGATTTCATAAAATCATTCTTGTTAAAATGTTGACGGCTTGTTCAAGGAGTTTGCGCCTCTTAAATGTGAGTATTCAAACTATAACGAGAAAGACACTTCAACCCTGGCAAGATGACCTCGTTTTGTGTCTCGCTTGGTGGACAAGTGGTGGACACCAGCTCTTCCCCTTACCCTCAACCCCTACCCTACTGTATCCCCTTCACCTAGCACCTCTCCTCTCCTTAACTCACCCCCTCTTCCAGCTCCCATCTCTCACACCGTAAACATGGACGTCAACTGTTATAAATAAGTTATGAAGTGTTCATTTTTTGTTGCAGAGGCATTACTGTTTGCATTTACGGTTTGCTAGTTCACTTGTGGTCGTCGAACACGACAATCAGAAACTACTTCCGGTCACTCTGAATGCCGTTTCAGCCGCTTCGAAGATCGGAGGAGATGTTACTTGTCTTGTAGCCGGTGACGCATCAGGCAACGTCCAGTCGGTTAGTTGAAACCGCCAAGACCGAGCGAGATTCAAGGCTCTCGGTCTATCGATTGATCGTGGTTCGTATGAACAAAAGGGAGGATCTAACAAAATGACTCTTTTCTTTTAACGTTTTAGGTTGTAGATCAGTTGAAAAATGTTGTCGGAGTGAAGACAGTTTTGGTTTCTGATAACGCACTTTTCAAAGGTTCTCTTGCAGGTGATTGCAATGAGTTGAATTCTTTCTAAATTAGCCGTTTCGTTAGATTCAAAGTTTTAATTTAATCAATTTTTTTTTAGAGAGTTTGACCCCTCTAATTTTGACTTTACAAGAACAACACAAATTCACGCACATCGTTGCCGGCGCAACCTCATTTGGAAAAGTACTTCTAAGTCTTACTCCCGTAATTTCTTCTTTGAGATTTAATATCATTTGTTTTGAATTTCAGAATTTATTACCACGGGTCGCATCGAAGTTGGACGTGTCACCTGTGTCTGATGTCATCGGCATCAAATCGGAGGATACTTTCGTTCGTACCATTTACGCAGGTTGCCATCGACAGTCTTTACTTCCGTTTTATTTTTCTTCTAATCCCGATTACTTACTTTAGGTAATGCGATTCAGACTTTGAAGAGTAAAGATCCCGTCAAAGTTGTAACTGTCCGTGGAACTGCTTTCGAAGCCGCCAAGTCGGAAGGAGGCTCGGCAGATGTACAACAAGGTGACTTTCTCGATACATCAAGTTTATATGTCTTGATTAATATCGATTATATTCTTGATTTATAAACAGTTTCATCTGACAATGTGAAGAACGAACTGTCAACTTTTGTGTCTCAAGAACTGAGCAAAAGCGACCGACCCGAATTGACCAGTGCCAAAATAGTTGTGTCTGGAGGAAAGTTTATCCAATCTTTTTCTTAACCTTGTATGTATGTAAATTATAACGTGTTCTGCTCTTTAGGACGAGGAATGAAGACTGGAGACAACTTCAAGTTGCTGTACGATCTTGCTGATAAGCTCGGAGCTGCTGTTGGAGCGTCGAGGGCAGCCGTCGATGCAGGAATGGTCCCTAACGAATTGCAAGTCGGGCAGACGGGAAAGATCGTTGCCCCCGTGAGTGATAACATCATTAAGCTGTTCAGAACACAGATAGGATGTTGCCTTCAACCGTTTCTCTTAACTTGAAACAGGAATTGTACATCGCAGTTGGAATTTCTGGAGCTATCCAACATTTGGCTGGAATGAAAGACAGTAAAACCATTGTTGCTATTAACAAAGATCCAGAAGCACCGATATTTCAGGTTGCAGACTATGGAATTGTTGCCGATCTTTTTAAGGTTTGTCACTTTGTTCGTTTTTAAGAGCCTAGAGAGAGAGATTCCAGAGTTTTACGTGCTATGAGACGTGGTCAAACTGACGTTTGCAAAATTACTTAAATGGCTCCAGCAACCAAACAGCAATTCGAAAAACGTCGTGAAATTACTTAAATTTTAGAAGAAGGTATTGAATATTGAAATTTAAAACTCAAAGATGTTTCTGGAAAAATAAAAGGTGGCCAGCAAAATGGATCTTTTTTTGAGGTTAATTTGAGTCAAACAAATTAGCATAATTCAAAGGGATGTAAAAATAAAAATCCTTTAAATATTGCAACCAAAAGGTGTTAATACCTGCAGGCCACAACAATTCATGAAGCTGTTACAACTGTAAATAATTATTTTTCAAAATATAATGGTTGTTACAATTGAGTCCATATTCTTGTGTCTGTGGCGTCTTGTAGCATGTGCACGCTATGTCAAGTATCTAGGCTCTTAAACAATGCGGTACAACAAATGTTTCTTTGTTTTTCTAGGTTGTTCCTGAAATGACTGAAAAGCTGAACAAGTGAGGGGAAAGATTTCGCAATCTTGTCCCGATATTGTTTAAATGGATCGTACATGAATCTAGTTTTATATGTCGAACCTATTTTCCATGTTAAAATCTAATGTGTAGGAATAACTAACTCTTTAATTAATTGGTTAAAATAAGAAACTCAATTCAGAGAGAGAAAAAAGACGTTTTTATTCATTTCATTTGAGATTTCAACACTTCAATGCAAATCTTTTAATTTTAAATCGTAAACCATTAGCAAATAGAGCAGTAATATTTTTTTATTTCCATAGCTTCTTGATGGACATATTCTTTTCGGAATCCTTTTGCATGACCTGAAATTGAAAAACAAAACGAACAGATTTTGGTATTTGTTTCGAGTGGAATGGAATTCAGAATGTTTTTCTTTTTGTTACTTTAGCAACAGCCATTTCGAAATCTTCCTGAGTGACGTGGACTCTTCTTTCACGTAGAGCGTACATTCCAGCCTCAGTGCAAACACCCTACAAACAAATACAACGAAATTCGATTGTATTGAATCACACAAATCTTGACGTTATGATGATTGGAATAAGGAAGACCCCCTTCTTTAACCTTCACTTCGGCTCCGGATGCTCCCGGCATCAACTCTGCAATCTTTCGCAAATTAATACCACGAGTCAAATTCATCTTTCGCGAGTGAATCTTTAGAATGTCGAGTCGAGCCTACGAGAAATCAACATCCAAATTGTCATGTTTTTTTAAATATTGTATCGAATTATAAAGACGGCACCTCCTCATTCGGAGGTGGGAACTCGATCTTGCGGTCGATACGACCGGGTCTCAGAAGAGCTGGATCCAGTATGTCGATTCGGTTTGTGGCCATGATAACCTTTTGAATTTTTAGAAAAATAAACAATTGTATTAAGATCCGGATAAAAGTTACTAAAAGTAGCGGTGAATAAACCTTGATGTTCTTCGTTGCTTCGAAACCGTCGAGTTGATTCAGAAGTTCGAGCATCGTACGCTGAACTTCGCTGTCGCCGCCAGCACCGGCCTCAATTCTAGATGAGCCAATCGAATCGATCTCGTCCATGAAGATGATAGAAGGAGCGTGTTCTCTGCAAAGAGATTACAACAATCAAGAAAAATCTTTGTACAATGGGAATAGAACGAGAGGTGATACCTAGCCATGACGAACAGCTCTCGAACCATTCTGGATCCTTCTCCAATGAACTTCTGAACTAATTCCGAACCGGACACTCTTATGAAAGTGCACTCGGTGTGGTGGGCTACTGCACGAGCCAACAGGGTCTTGCCGGTACCCGGTGGGCCATACAGCAAAACACCCTAACGAAATTAAGATTTGATCGACGTCATCTTAATGCTTGAAGACGATCACTTGTGTCAAAACGTAACGAACCTTTGGCTGTGCTATTCCCAAAGCATCAAAAAGCTCTGGGTGTTTCACTGGTAACTCGATGACCTCTTTGATCTCCTTGATCTGTTTGTCCAATCCACCAACCATTTCGTAAGTGGAGTCCGGCACCTTCTCCACCATCATCAGACTGACTAACGGATCAACCTGAAAAGAGATGCAAAAAAACAGATTTCGGTTGCTTAAGGCCACGAAAATTTACGACCACAAAACAAACCTTGTTGGGTAAGATCTTGTGCAAGACATAGCTGTCGTTACGCAAAGCAACACGACAGTTGGGTGTCACATCGTTGATGTCGATGTTCTTGTCGATATCAACAACAAACTTTCCCTCGGGGTGAACCTAACCAAGGGTTAATACACATTACTGACTGTGTATCGTAACACTTGTAAAGTGAAACCGAGCTGTTCGCACTTTAACGAAAACTTTCTTTTTGTCCATCGGTTTGACGACTTCTCCAACGTACGATCCTTGGTCCTGAAGGTGTTGAAGCTCTTCTCGTAACATACGAACTAGAAAATAACAAATGCTTTCTTTTATTTCAGTTTCAAATTGGAAAAATTCTGTTATTTGTGCCTTTGGCGTTCAGTTCATTTCGTTGCGCTTGAAGACGTCGAAGATTTTGCCCCTTTTCGGCAACCACCAACTGAAGTTCTTCGATCTTCGTGATGTAATACTTCTTAAGACCTTCGGTCCTGATCGGGACATCGTCCACATCCATCTGAATGAAGAATAAAACAAAAGAAACATCATTCTCTTTAGAGTAACGCACACCAAAGATCCAAATTCTTAAATGTAAGTACGGATTAATGCTCAAGCGGAATATATTCTACGCTAATTAGCAAACTATTAATATCTCTTGCCTGATTGTCCATTTTCAAGACCGAAAATTAAGAATTTGACAACTAAATAATATTTTCCAGCAAATAACAGAAGAAGAACTAATACGAAAATTAAGAAAGTCAATAGTCATTCCCAATATAATTATACAAAGAGGTAACTCAACTACGAGCTCTTCCTGGGGAGCAGTTCGTGCTAAATCTAAGTGTTACCAATAGATGGCGCAAACTGTACTTAGAGCTTCAGTTACAATACTGAAACGTAGTGTAACTAAAGCAAGATGTCTTCTGTCTGGCTTCAAAATGCAGACGATTCTTCGCTCACTTTTTGCGTTTTTTTAACATAGAGTTGTTCTCCTTTATAAATTTATCTTGACCAATCGATATAAAATATCGATGTGTATATAACTCTACCAAAAAAAAACCAAGGGGGCGACATTAGAAGTAAATCTCGTAGGCCTTGCTGTGAATCACAAACGACTTGTGAAGTTGAAAATCCCGTACATGATTTTATATAATGTCGGCCCACTTCACTCTTCACTATGGTCGCAGTCGACCAATCAAATGGTTATTTATTAATGGACGAGGCGATTATTGCTCGAAGGAAGATGAAGGTTGAATCAATTTATTGACAGTGGTGTCAGCTGTTCTTACACATATTTCAGATAAAATAATTGTTTGCATATTTTATTGAAACTTCAAACTTATATTGCTAGTCTAGAAATTATATTATTCGTAGTACGAGGATAATGACAAGACAAATAATAATTAAAATCGATAAAAAAGTCGACTTTTAATGGTTGAGTGTGTGGTTTAACTTAATAACTGGCAACACTGTCGTTCTTTTCGGGACGTCGATGAAGAAGAAGAGAGAGTCGGCCATTTTTGTTGGATGTTTTTGTGTAGAAGATTTAATTTCGGTTTCTATGGATGTTGTTGGACGTGTAATGTATAGGACTACCGGACGTCCTTACGCGGACTGATGGTGTTATCGCCATTGGACGTTAGATTCGTGTAACCGTACTGAGAGAGTGAGGGAAAAATTGAGCGGTCTCCGTCCCTATTGACGTGTTATCGTGGCCTATAATTAAGCCTTTAGACGTAGCAGCAGCGGCATTGAGAGAAGAGGCTAAAAAGAGAAAGAGAGAGAGATTTATAGAAAAAGCGACGCTTCTCTTTTTTTTTTGGTTGCACTTTTTTTTTTCTTCTCTCTTTTTCATAGAACATTGTTCAACATCTAAACTGTCGCTTCTCTTTCTTCGTAATCTAGGACTCTTTTATTTCAAGTGGAGCTAAAGTGCGAACTGGAAGTGCTAGAAAGTAAAAAAGAAGTGCCAACATGTCGGCTTGTAGTACGAGGACCCCTTTGCAAACCGTACCCGAAGCATTGCCCACCGATCATGTAAGTCTTTTTTATTTCTTTTAGACTATCTTATATAATGAGAGTGCCTCATAAATTATATCATTTTATTGCAAACTTAGTTATTTATCAGCTAAATTCATTTCTTTATCGCTTTTTTTTTAATAATGTTGTTATTGACCTGTAGAGGGGTAAAAGAAAGGGGTCGAGGAAGAGGCTAGTCGTAAAAAGTCATTCGGGGTTTTGTTCAAAGTTGTCATTAATGAGTGGTTGCTTATCTTAGGGTTGCGGCCATTTTGTGTCTATTTTACTATAGCGCGTTCATAGTTTTTTTTTTTAACTTGTGTCGGTACTTGTTATATTATCTTATATATAGAAATTTATGTATTAATTTCTTTGTAAATTGAGTATTTGCCACTTAACGAGGTGACAGGTTAAGTATTTAAACATAGTCTAAATAAAACAGTAATTCGATTTTGTTAGAAAGTCGGAAACATGGTAAGTGCTGTGAATTAGCTGGTTGTTAGGACACAAGATGGTTGTGGGGTGATAGTGGTGGCTTTTATTTCTGTTTCGCTTCGTTGGAGGCCGTCTATTTCTTGGAGTTCAATCGATGTTGGTTGGTGGTTTTCTTTCGTTGAAGGTGTCTGCGGTGCTTTCAGTAGTGTGTGACTGTAGAGAGTGATTATAATATGCGTGTGCGTTTTTTTTCTTTCTCTTTTCTATATACGGCTATGAGAGAGATAAAAGAGCTACTTTTATAATGGAAAAAAGACGACGATGATAATGATGACGCGTTCTTTACTTTAGACGTGGTATTAAAAAAAAGGTGGTTGCCACAGTATTAACAAAAAAAAAAAACTAAACCTCAGAAGCTGTGCAAAGTTATTTCTTTTCGTCTTTATTCATTGTGTTTATATATTTCACAAGAAGACATCTTAAGATTAAGAGGAGACGTAAAAAAAACAAGATTTCTTAAGACTACACCAATAAAAAAAGGATTTCTGTAGAATTAATCTACAAGAATAGATTTCGGAGAGATGACGTGGGAGGTGGGGGGCCAATTAGGAACATATGGGGGGGGGGGGGGAGGAGCGAATCTCAATAAAGAGGGGAGGGGGGGGGGTCGAGGGACCTGGAAGAGCTACCAGTGGGTCATGGGCCAAAGAAGGACTGAAGTCAAATGACAATGACCATTAAGTCTAGTGTCAGGACACAAGGGGGGGGGGGGTTTGTTGAATGTTCTTTTAAATTGGCCCTCCAGGATATTGGCATTTTGCCTACTTTCTATTTCGTTACGTCATTTTTCTCCCTCCCTTCCTAACCTTCTCAACAATTATCTTTTTTTGTTGTGAAAATTACCTTTCACTCCAATTCTTTTTTTAAAGAAAAGTCTCTTCCGTGAATTTTTTACGCCTTCTATTAAATAAATAAATACACACACACACCGTGTTTTTTGTGCATGACATATTTATAGAGACCCGTTTATACGGTGTGTTTCATCTCAAACGACGACGAGGGTTGGCTTTGGAGGCTAGCAGTACTTCTGGCCTTCTAGGTAATGGGGTTGGAGCCGGTGGATGGAATGCACAGTATGATGAAGTTGGTCTCTACCGGCACGCTTAGCCTTTAGCACGCTTAGCCATTTCCTTTTACTAAGAGCCGTTTTTTTACTCTTCTTTTATTTAACTTCTTAGATATCTTTGAAAATAATTCACAAACTGCACGGGGATCGAACTCATGACCAACATTACCATCGATTTACCAGCAAGACAAGAGGGGATTGCATTTAGTTTTACTTTTTAGACACCTTTTTTTTTATATAAACGCAGTTTACAAACAGCTGATTTTCATTATTCAGGTGCAAAATTAAGATACAAGTGTTTTAGAAACTAGGATTGCTCATTTTCATGTTGTTATCTTTTAAAGTAAACTTGTGTAGATAAAAAAAATTAATATTGTCTGCGTAAAGTTGGGCCATGTTCAAACTCTTTTGACACACAAAAAAAGCTTATTTTGAAAGATATCAACATGTAAATATCTTTTATGTGATTGAGTTTGCCGTCTAATTTCTAAAACACATTTATGTTACAGGCAGTTAGAAAACGGGATGAACAGAACTTGGCTCCGTCCTTTTTATGACGAACGGCAACTTCTAATTGGTTTGTTGTGTGGTTCGACGTTGAAAAGGGCGGAGAGCATGTGACGTCAGACTACGTAACCAACCAATTAGAAGTTGCCGGTCGTCATAAAAAGGGCGGAGCCAACTTCTGTTCGTTCCTATTTCTAATTGCCTTTTTCATGTTTCGTTTCATTTTGCGTCTGAAAGAATAACCAGTTTGGAGCGCACACCTTAAAAACATAGGTAATAATTTAATAAACGTTAAATTTAATTTAGTCTCCGGAACACTCGGTATATTCTAATCTCCGAATAAATAGTCTCCACCTTCAGCCGTCGTCGTTTGAGATGAGTCCAACCATTTTACACGGCTGAATTTTGTTACAGCTTCGTTTAACGTGAATTTCTATGCAGTCAAGTTCATTTTCTGGGTCAAATCCCAATTTGGATATGGAGGAGGAGGTGGTGGTGGCGGCGGCGGCTATGGCACAGGTAGCGGCGCCGTCGCCTTCTTGTATTTAACTTTTAATCACAATGAGAGAACCCCCTTTCAGTTCCAATGTGGTTCTACCAACCTATTTGTATGCGAACGGTTCCTTTAATAATTGGAATATTGTCTTGGGTGAGTCACCTTTTTACGAGGAGGAGGAGAAGGGCGGAGGCGGTGTGTGGAGGAGAGGGGGAGGGGAGTAACAAAAATTGCAACTAAATCTACTCAACTGATACAAGAACACAAAAACACTCATCTGTTGCTTCAACTGTGATTCACCGGTGGTAAGCTTAAAAAACGTCCTAACTGATTTTACTTATAATTACATTATAACAAGTATAGTTGAAGCGTCATGAAATAAGGCTTGTGGCGTCACATGGGTTGACAAGAAAAACTGAATTTCGGTCTTTTTTGTCTGATAAAAAAGAGGTGATAAGAAAACAGTTCAAACGAAAGGATTCTTAAATTGTTGAGAAAGAAGAAGGTTGGCCATCATCTCTTTTCTAATAATGACAACAGTTCTAAATTTTTCTGCCAATTCCTCTGACGTCATACGAATCATCTTCCAATGAGGCAACTGTAAAACATAATGGACTTACTCAGGGCCGTCTTAGGGCATGTCGGGGCACGCAAGAATTGGGGGCCCTTATGTGTAGGCATTGTATAGTGTATAAGGTGACCGCTAGATGGCGTAGTTAATCAGTTTTACTAATAGGTAAGCTAATAGTAGGCCCTGGGCACGGGCTCCGTGTGTCCTTATGGTAAAGATGTTACTGGACTTACTGTACTGTATATGTCCAAAGTCGAACTTCAACTTGAACTCTCTCAGGAGTCAGGACAGGGTTCCTAAACTGGAAAAAAGCCTACTTTATGAAGTATCAGTCAACGGAGGGGGGGTTAAGTGACAAGTTTTCTTTTTGAATTTGGGCCTCTAAAGCAGGGATGTTAATTGTTTTGTTGTAATTTCTAAAAGCTGTTCTTAAATGTTTTAGTTGTTCGTTCGTTCGCGTGTGGAGTTCATTGAATTTTTTTTTTTTGCTTTTGGTTCCGAAAGGGTTGAGTTGTATTTGTGAATGTGCTTGCGTGTGTGTCATTAAACAGTGGAAACTCCCTGAAAAAAAATGAACGTAAAACGAATATTTCGAAGTATTTTTGAAGAGTGGATGGGTTAACTTTATTATTTTTTCGGATTATGCGGGTGTACCTGTGATAAAGCAAAATTGTGTAGCCGCAACTGTGTGTGTTTTGTGGTGAGAGATACTATGGTGTCGTCATTTTATGTGTTTGTACGCATTCTACAGACAGCACTGGGGCTGCACGCACGGTACGGCTCACTTGTGTCGGTAGCAAGATATATACGAAGTACATTACACAGATAGAAGGCTGGACATATACACTTAAAGCTCACTCAGGCCCTTGACACGTGGACCACTTTTCGACTGCAAAATGAAGTCCGGGTGGCTGTCTCCGAAACCGACCACTTCCGAGTCCACTGCAGGCTGTGATGAGAATTTCGTACAAATGTGTCCGTATGCCAAGGTTCAAAAGTGGTTGGTTTTAACGACAATCTGACTTCCTTTTGCATGAACGTGTAACGCCAGCATGTAAGGGTTATTTCACTGTTTTGTATGGTCATTGAGTTGTGAATTAACTGGGCTAATTTAGCATTACAGTAAGTAAAGGTGGTGCCAAACGAAAGCGGAAAACATGGAATATATTTTTAGTTCCGGTCTCTTACAATAGATGGACGAAATATGTAGGTCTAATCAGACCAAGATTGAAGAAGATAATTTGAAAGTTGAACTTAATAAACTTTTGAATACGGTGTTTCAAGATAAAAAAAAATAATAGGTTTTGATGTTGAAAACTTGAAACCCTGTTCAGAGAGTTCAAGTTAAAGTTCAAGTGGTATGTTTCCCCCTCGTTGAATATGATGAATGGTCATTCACCTTTTTCTCTTATCGTATCTTTCTTTCTCTCTCTCTCTCTCTCAGCTAGGGATGGATTGAAATAGGAGAAAAAAAGGTCATTTATTTAAGTTTGGAGACTAATTTTGTTGTATTCGTGAACTAGTATCCTAATTTATATTATAATTTCCGACCACAACAGAGGGACTTTGTACAGGGTGTGGCCAATTAGCGAGAGGTCTCCACCCTTCTTTCTCTTTATACTTGAGGTAGAGATTGGATCACACATATCTCTCTCTTCATCGCATTTCTACCGGTTAGATATTTCTAAATCTTTTCTCATTGTATTCAGTTTGTGAGAGTTCGCCCACTCTTACTAAGTTACTAACTTACTAGTTTAAGATATTATAAGAAACAAATCATTTGCATTTGTACGCATGTGCGAGTGAGTGTTATTTTACTATTTGCATTTTAGTGCGATTTTTGTCTCTGGAATGTCTACTATTTCAGATGAAGTTGGGTTACGAAGCAGTGTGTTCAATTTGGAGCCTGAATAACAGGAAGTTGAACGTTTGTCGGAATTCATTTTATTTTTTCCTGTATATTATTATTATTATCATATTTCTTAAACAATTGAAACGAACATGTAATGAAAGTTGTGTGACGTCACTTTTTGGTCATCAGTATTTACTACTGCAAGTGGTCACAAACATAATGAGATGGTTGGTTATGAGAGGCTAGTCTAGTCTCTAGAATCTATTGAATAATGAGTATAGATAGAAACTTGAAATGTCTCTCTTGTGTGCAAATGTCTCATTAAAGGGAACCACGGGGCTCATCTGAATGGCATGTGGTTCACATGAATGAGGAGGAGAGGGAGTTGTGCTTAAATCGAATTCTAGGAATCATTGAAAGTACTACACCTTAATAGAGAGGCGGGGGGGGGGGGGGAGGGTGTATTTTTCTACTTTCTCTTTTTGAGTTCCACCCAAATCAACAGTTATACACGAAGAAGAGACGCATTTCTTATGGATTCATTTCGATTTAGTCAAAAGACATTTAGAAATGAAACGAAACTCTTCTTCCAGAAATGAAGTTAATTTCTTCTTAGCCGCGTGTTATTTATATTTATAAAATAGGAAGACGTTTTTTATTATTAACGATGTCACGAACGGTGATAGTCTTGACAGTAAATGACGACACCATCGTTGTTGTGTAACCGGTGTGTACTTAACTGTAAATTATTAACAATTTAATAATTATACAACGTGAGAGAGATTCACCTGTCGATGGTTTCGCTTTCTTTTTTTAAGTTCTTTGAAGTTGATTGTTGGTTTTAAACGAAACCACCACCTTATTATTTGTATGTATAAAGGGCAACCGGAAAAATGCTTTTTTTTTCAGTCAAGGAACCTGGTTAAAGACTAGGGGCTTAGCGTGTACGGAAATAGATACAGCTTCTTTGGATTCTAGTTTCGGAATTCTAGTTTCTAACCAGATTTGTTTTTTCTTGGCTGAAAAAACGCATTTCTCTGGTCTTCTTTACCAGAAAAATGCTTTTTTTTTCACTTGGCTTTTAGTCTTGCAATTCTAGTATCCAAACAGGTTTTTTGCGGGGCTTTTTTTTTTCTAGTTTATCTAACGAATAAAGGCAACCAGAAATTTTTCTTTTAAAGTAAAAGGCGTCGGTTAGAGGTTAAATTTTTGGCGTGTACTGGACTCGATACTATTTTATGGCTTCCAGCCTCTGAGCCTTTGAGCGATTAACGCATATTTCTTGAAAAATGTTGTTTGCAAAGAACCTGGTTAGAGATTAGTTTTAGTCTGTGCTGGGCTTGATAACTATTTCTATGTCTCTTAGCCTCTGAAGGGCTGTACGCGGACCAGTTTTTTTTTTAATCGGTGAAAAATGCGTATTTCTGGTTGTGCCCTACTTGTGCTTAAACCGAAGAAATTAATTCGTTATCGTGTTTTGAAATATTATTTAATAAAAGTTGTGTTTCTTTCAGATATCGTCATCCAACAAAATGCCATTGGTAGAAAAACTAAAAAAGGTGAGTTTCGCTTCATAAATTTAAAGATACATCTTCTGAAAATGGTTGCTGTGCAGTGTTTTTGACGTTTTGTACTAAAAAGTAGAAAGGGGAAAGAAGAAAGAAAAAAAAAAGCACCTTTGAGATTTCATTTCTGACGATTAAATTGCAACCAAAAAAAGAAGAGAAATCGAAATAAGCTTTTTTGTTTGTAGAAAGAACAAGGAATTATCTCCTAAATTAGTTCCTTCTAGGTTCATTTCTGTATTTTTTTTTCTTTCTTGAATATGATTTCGTTTGCTTTTTTATTTAGGGCGAGGAGAATGTTCCGGCGCAACGGATCTCATCGTCTCGGAGTCGCACTTGCGACGAACCGCACATCGGAAAATATCGCCTACTTAAGACGATTGGCAAAGGAAATTTCGCCAAAGTAAAGTTAGCTAAACATTTACCAACAGGCAAAGAAGTGAGTGTGTGTTACTCGTGTATTTCTAAAATATCCAAATTTGTATTCCTGTTTATTTGTTATATTTGAAAACAAATGTCAAATGAATTTAATTATTTTGTTTCTTCATTAAAATATTTTTATTATTTTCATACGATTTGGTTTTAAGGAAGTTTTAAAGTGTAAAATTTGCTTCAACTCGGGTTATTATTTCAGGAGTAAATTCAAGAGAAACAGGAAATGTGTACTAGAAACTAGAAGGGTCGCTCAATCAAATCACTCAAGGGTGTTTTTATGTTAAATATCTTTTAAAATATGCTTTTTTATGTTGAGTTTTCTTGTTGTTTAAAGGTGTTTATATTGAAACATATTAACGTGAAAATATTATAAAGTAATTCGTCTACCAGTTCTAGTTTCTAACTAGACACATATTTTCTTTTACTTAGTGTTCAAAAATCCTCGTCAACTCTTGATTATTCTGCCTTTCAGAGGCAAAAAAATTTAAAATAAATTAGAATGTTGTTTTAGAAACTAGAAGGGTAAAGGGACTTATTTTCAAGTTGTTTTTCACAATAATAAGCTTTTTATGCGAGTTTGAAAATGACCCAACTTTAAGCAGACGACGCTTAGAAGATGGTATTTTCTTTTTCTAAAAAGCTTTCTAGTTTTTCTTAATTTTGTGGTGAAAAAGACAGAATAATAAGAGTTTGATAATCAAGCTGTTCGTAAAACCGCCTCAAATTACTTAATAGTTTTGAAATACTTTGTAAATGTTTACAGGTTGCCATAAAAATAATAGACAAAACCCAACTGAATCCTGGGAGTTTACAAAAGGTATACGGAGAGAGAGAGAGAGAGGGAAGAACCTCTTTTGTATTTTTTTTGTTAACGATTTCTAATTTTTTTCTTTCTAAAGCTTTTCAGAGAAGTTCGTATAATGAAGATATTAGACCATCCAAATATTGGTGTGTCTTAATTATTATTTTCCTGTATCTCTGTTGTTGACATTCGGAGGCGTTTTTACTTAATTTTATCTCTCTTCTTTATTTGGCCTTTTCAGTAAAGTTATTTCAAGTAATAGAGACGGAAAAGACGCTCTATTTAGTAATGGAATATGCAAGCGGAGGTAAAAATCGCTTGAATGAAATTGGAACGATATCTTGTTTATCTGGAATTGAATCGTTACTTTTTTTCTCGTAGGTGAAGTCTTCGATTATTTAGTTGCTCACGGTAGAATGAAAGAAAAGGAAGCTAGGGCTAAATTTAGACAGGTGAAGAGCCATGTTATTTCTTGACACTTTATGCCGAAATGAGCTTTTTTTCTCTCTCGTCATAATGCGGTGGTGCCTTTTTTTTGTTACTTTAGATTGTGTCTGCTGTTCAATATTGTCATCAGAAGAGGATTATTCACAGGGACTTAAAAGTGAGTTTTTTTTTAACATTCTGTTGTTAACGATGGGTTTGTCATTTTCCAGTTTGGAAATACCTAAACTCCCGATCCACTTTCTTTGTTATCTTGTTTAGGCTGAAAATCTGCTACTGGATAGCGAGATGAACATAAAAATAGCAGATTTTGGATTCAGTAATGAATTTACTCCTGGAAATAAGTTGGACACGTTTTGCGGCAGTCCACCGTATGCTGCTCCAGAATTATTTCAAGGTACTCGAGAGAATAATCGTGTTTGAAGAGAATTGTAGATAGCTGATGTTATCCCACTTTTGTTGCCTTTTTTTTTGGCGTTTTTTCAAAAGTGGCAAAAGAAATCAATTTCTAATTGCAAATTAGAAGTCAGAAAAATATAACAATTGAAAAACGTTTTGACGTTGTTTGGAGCATGTGTGGGAGTCCCGACCTTTAGTTGTGAAGGTCAGAATTTAATGAATTTGGAATACGTAGGGATCATGTTTGCAAAATGGTTTCCTCCTTATAATGAGACATTCTATGGCCTCGTTTTTAAGAAGAAAATGGCGGAGTGATTCGTCCTTCATGTAAATTATTTACAGTAACAAGAGAGGGTCTTTAGTTTCTGTATACAGCCCATGCTACAGATGAACACCGTGTAATTGGCTTTGATTGGTTTGTCGTGAAAATGTTAATTGGTGTGAAATTGATTGGAGACTTAAATAGAATGCAAATAAGAGCCTAGAGACACTCCAAGCGTATACGGGCTGCATGACGCAATGTTAACTGTAATTTGATGTGTCCATAACATTCTCTTGATTCGAACTTCACGCGACCGATTTCAAACTTCGTTTTGAACAATAATTGAAATAAAAAAAATTTCGCTGCCATATTTAAAGGAGTTATTTTAGGCTTATTAGAATTAGAATAATTTATTCGGTCCATGTTGTCATGTTGTGCATTGTGGTCCGTTTTGCTAGCTGTCTTTTGTTCTTCGGGAAGGAGGACATCTTTCAGTTTTAAGAATAATTGTTTGTATTCCTTAATTTGTTCTTCCGGAAACGGGGAAGTTTTCTCGGTGTTTCGATTTGCCATTTAGTTGCTGCGGCCATTAAAGTAGCTTTGGCACATGCAACTCTTAAAAAGTGTACAGGTTCTTAAAAGTACAGTACAGAGTGTAAATGTAACTTGAACTTCTGGTTATTCTTCATTTCGTAATTTTGCTTAAGAAGAGTAGCTGAATCACGTTTTCATTTTATCTTTAAAACTTTTTTTTCTGGCAGTTTAAAAAGGGCTCAATTTTAATTTTGGTTTTGGGTAGTAGCAGACTTATTTTTAAAAAATAGTGTTGGTTTATGTTACAATCTTTGGGCTTTGAAATGTCTGCTCGTTAAAATGTAAGTTTTCTTTTAACATAGGAAAAAAGTATGATGGTCCTGAAGTAGATGTTTGGAGTTTAGGAGTGATATTGTATACACTAGTCAGTGGTTCCTTACCTTTTGATGGTCAGAATCTCAAGGTAATGTCTTGTTTTCAAGACGATGTTAACATTCTGGCATGTACCAATCTATAGTGTTTTATGGTATATCGTTAACAGGAACTAAGAGAAAGGGTTCTTCGTGGAAAGTATAGGATACCGTTTTACATGTCAACGGATTGCGAAAATCTCTTGAAAAAGTTTCTTGTGCTGAATCCTGCAAAACGTGCATCTCTGGAAGTGAGGGAGCAGAAGATAGTAAAATCTGTGCATTTCGTTTAATGCGAAATGCTTAATGACTTCTGACTGTGTTTCGTTATCTTGTTTTTCTTTCCTCTCTTTCTTCCCTTGTGTGTGTGTGTGTGTTTGTTGTCGTGTGTGTGTGTGTAGATCATAATGAAAGATAAGTGGATGAACATTGGTTACGAGGACGACGAGTTGAAGCCGTATGTGGAACCCGAGCCAGATATCAGCGATCCTAAACGAATAGGTAATATTAACTGGGTGATGTTTGCACGACCACTCAAACTACCATTTAGATATCTTAGCACGGCAGTAGCTAGCTTTTTTTTTTAACATCTATTTAACTCGTAGGAAAAAGAAACTGATCACGTTCTATTCTCGCAGTCTTTAAAAACAATTAATTTTCTATTGCAATATTTTGGTAAATACCCAATGACAAATCGTTTTTGCCAAGCACTGCACGGCAAAAAACGATTAGTTATTGGGTATTGATGCTCGGCGAGCTCCGAGCAGCATATTTAGGATGCATAATACCATATTTTCGGAGAGAGTTCGATTTAATTTTAAAATGTGCATATTTAAGAATTTTTAAAGTTAAAAAAAAAAGATCAAAAGTCAAAAAGTGTCTTAAATGCTCAAAAGTGTTTAAATGCCCTGAAAATGTCTGAAGGTTTCAACAGGCTATAGAATTCTCGAAGAGCTATAAAAAGTATGAAGATTCAAGAATTTTTTGGGCATTTGCGGCGTATCTGCATAAAACACAATTTCTATATAAAAAAAAAGTAATTGCATATTTTCGAATTTTTATTTGCATAAAGTTTTCACTTAAATTAAAATGTTCTCTTTTATAATGAGAAATGAACGTGTGCAGTTGATTTGCACTTCTCATTTTGAAAATATTATGGCGATGTAGTTTAGACATTGACAACATTTGGAAATTGGTAAGAATGGAAGTAAGACCATTCTTATTAATGTGTGAGTGTAATTGTGTGCGTGCATATCTGTGTGTGACAGAGAGAGAGAGAGAGAGAGAGAAAGAGAATTCTGCATTGCATTGGGATGGTGGGGGTGGCTTAGTAAGTAAATCATTCAGTAGTCTACTGAGCTACATATTGTACCACACCACGCTTGGGGCCGGCAAAACTTAATCGTGATGCAAGCCTTCGAGCGAGAATGTTTGGTCATCATCATATATGTGTATATACACGCATTTAAAATCATTTTGTGTGTGTGTGTATATATGTATACACGTGAATGATCTTGTATGAGGCTGGATGTAATGTGCATTGTTTTCCAAATGTGTGTCGCCTTTCAGAAGTTCTAACCAGAATGGGATACTCGCGGCATGATATTGAAGATTCGCTTAAAAACATGAAGTACGATGATGTGACAGCTATTTACTTGCTCGTAGGGAAGAGACCATCTGAGGTATGAACCATCAAATTCTTTCATTTTACTTCAGAAATTTTAATGGGCAAGGGATACACGCGAGATGATATAGAAGATTCTCTTAAAAACATGAAGTACGATGATGTGACGGCCACATATCTTCTCCTCGGAAGAAGGGCTCCGGATGTGAGTATGATGCCAAATGTCAGCACATACTAGCAGCCAAGTCATATTATATATTTATATATATTTAATGTTCATTGTACATAAACTATTATTGACTTGATTTGATTTTTGATTATATTTTACCCCCTCCCCTATTTTTACTCACATCTTTAAAAACGATCGTTTTACTTTCAACCCGAAAATTCGTACGTGTGCCAACGGCATTGTAATTTTGTTTGTTTGTCACCATAACTTTTTAACTCGTTATTGCATGAGAAGACTCATTCATATCGAAATTTGTTTGCATTCTATTTGACTGTCTACGAAAGTTGCACTTGTAATTTTAATTTCGTAAATTCAGTTACATGTTTGTCTACTTTACGAAAGTTATAACTTGCGATAATTAATGGGATTTTTTAAAATACTAATTGGTTGCTTTCACGTTGGTTATAGAGCGTGTTCATAAAAGTTCCTATTGGAAAATATGTAGAATTCGATTATAAAATGATAGAGGGTTAACATTTTCTGAGTATTTAACAGTTGGTTTCCACATTAAAATGTAATCTCTGAAAACTTTGTGAAAAGTTGATATTGGTAGGCCATGTCACCGTGATCTTGTACGAACGGGCGGCTGTGGCTCCTCCGTGATGACTCATAGTTTGTAACTGCATTTGTCTTATGTGCTGAGGCGCGTGGACGTCCGTATGAAAATAAAAATAAGGTGATGGAGGCAGTATGAGGAGTCATCACGGAGGAACCACGCACGTGTTTGTGCAATGTTAAGCATACTCGGCTTAACTGTGCACTAAGTTTTGAGACTGTTTGGATTTAGTTGAAAATGACTTGTAACTATTCAGTAATTGTTTACTTCTTTGACGTTTTAATAATTTAATTCCACATATTTTCCACTTATTTCACAAAGAAATAGGTAGCGATTTTATGGACACCTTTGTATTTAAAGTGGGCAAATAGATTTTGATTTAGCACTGAACTATAGTAAATTTACCTTTGAATTGAGTGAGTGGTAATGAAGTAAAGTTTCTCTGTTTTTAGCTGGAAATTAGTTACGAGGTTGTGATAAAATTGGCTTAATTGTTATTAATGTGATAATAGGCCTACTCGTGCAAAACTTGTAGTTGGTTTCTTACGCACTGACTTGCAGAAAACGCTCGTTATTTTTGCAATAAATTGTGCAAAATTCGCGCACTAAATTTTAATATGAAAAATAGCTAGTAGCTTTACAGTGGCAGGTTATTATTTTTGTTTCAAACCGTTATTAGTATTAACATGTTTTATATTGTGTTAGTGCATTTATTTGCCCACTTTTATGTTTGATGAGCAAACAATTTGCAGTTTATGCATTTATAAAAAGAATGATGAATTTAATATTTACTAAAAAGCAAAAAGCAAAGGCCGCACAATGTATGATATTTTTTGTCGTGTTATTTTCTCTGTTTCTACTTGTTGAAAATGAATTTTAATCTGGAAAAGGCATAAACACTAGCTCAAAAAGTATCTTGAAAATTGCCTTTCAACTTGTGGGTGTGATTCTGGGTGCCATTTTTTGTTTCTTTTTGCTTTTGGCAAGTTTCTATTTTAGCTTTTATCATAATCATGTCAGGTAATGTAATGGATTTTAGTTACATGTTGACAAGATTTAATTTTTTAAAATTAAAAAAGTGGTAGGGTGATATGGTTTTTTATTTTTCACTTCCATGGTCCTAGCATAATAGTGAGTAGGTGTTTGGCTGCGTTTTCATTCTCATATCGGATTTCTTTTCCCCTAACTATCTAGCTATTGGAAATGCATTAGCTAGTTTTACAATAGTAAACTGCCATTTTGCTCTAGTTGAAATTTTCAATTTAATAATGTTTGCAAAGTTGAAACAGGGCCTAAAGTTGGGTTTGAAGTTTTAACTTTTCCAACAAAGGACATTAAAACGTGTGCTTTACATGAGCCACGAATTCTCATGTGCCGTCAATTAATGTTTGACATATTATATTGTGCGTCCTTGGCTTTCATTTTTCATTTTGGCATGCATTTTTTTATTATTAACTGCTTGTTTAAATACGGGTTGATAGTCTGGCAACTGTGTAAAGAAAAGCCTCATTTTGTTTCCGTTGTGTTGAAGATTACATTTTTTTAATGTTTGTTCAGTTGGAGAGTAGTGATTCTCGATCTGGAAGTAGCTTGTCACTACGTCAGTTCCGGCCAAACAGTGACCTGAATGCTAATGCTCAGTCGCCGTCGCACAACAAAGTGCATCGTAGTGTGTCGGCCACCAGCTCTTCTAAACAACGACGATTCAGTCACGGTGGGGAAAGTATGGCCCTCTTTGGGAACTTGGTGGTGGTGGTGTCCGTAGTAGTTATTAGACTTCTGTGAGCCTTTTCTCTAATGGGTTTATTATGTTGATGCATATCAATTTCAAATGTAATGGCAGTAATTGTTTACAAGACTTGATAATTATTTTTTTAAAAATACAACATGTCTTTTGTTGTTGTGGTGGTGGTTAATATCAGTGAGTTTGTTTGGTCGGGCTCCTCCCAGCTTTCCAATTTTCCTATTTACCATTTTATTGAAATTTCTTCGACTTGGTTGCATTTGTATTAAAATTTGCCTGTCTTGGTTCTCTTGTACTTTTCTCGCTATGAAAATTATTTTTTTACGAAGGCTCATTTTAAAGAAACTGCAATCTTCTCGATAATTATTCCTTTTCTCGTTTGATTTTATTGTTGCATCAGTTTTTTTTAATCATCTTTATGTTGTGTTTTTTTTTTAAATTTATTTAGGCACTGGTGGTGGTGGTGTTGGGGTTGTCTCGGGTGTTGCACCTACAGCTGGAGGAACACACATTGCTCAGCCGGGTTATAAAAGACAAAATACTCTGGATTCTTCTGTGTCTTCGAAGGAAAATGCTGCCATTCCAGTAGTGAGCACTTCGGCAAGCACTACCGTCACTTCGACGACGACGACGACACCCACGCAGATTTCTCGCATAACAAAAACACTACCGACGGCTGTGACTTCTTCATTGGATGCACAAACGGGTGAGAGGAATGTTAAAGGCATTTGCATGATGGTTTTGTCTACTTCATGGAATTTCGTTTTTTTGTTTTGTTTTTCTTCTTTGTATATATTTTTTTTTTCCCATTCACTTTTGAGATGTTGTTTTTTATGATTTTTATTGCATGTTAGGACCACTAGTGCTGACCCAATTGAGGAGCTCCTTACCGAAACGTAATACACCAGTTATTTTTATTTTATTTTTTATTACATTTGTTTTTTGTAGTTTTTAGAATATATATGTATATATATGTATGTATATATATGTATATATATGTATATATATATATGTATTGTGTGTTACCCTCGATACTCCATATGAATTGCACGTAGTTTGGATGTGATGGAAGTTATTTTACTTTGTTAGCCGCTAGATGCTCGAGTATTGCACCTCGTCCGAACTTTGCCGCACGAAATACGTTTGTCATTGCGTTTGATTGATAGTCAGAATGATATTTCAATATTTGCAGTTTTAAATATTTAGAGTTCACATTTAAATGTTTAAAATTGTGTGTGGAAGTTTTTTCTTTCTCGTATATCTAAATCAATTGTCAAGGCGAGTTTCGCAAGTATGTAGTTTTTTTTTTAAGAAGTGTCTTATAAGAGCCCAGACTTTCCAAAGTTGCACGCACCATTGGACATTGTCGATTTTGCGGTTCCAAAGTTACATGGCTAGCAACCAAACGGCAAATTTTTTTCCCCTATTATTTGTAAGGTGTTCCTGAAGAACGAAAGCATTGGTATCAGCATTGGCCGATTATTATTCTTCCCAATCAATCGGCCAAATAATCAGTAAATTGATAAAATTATATGATACTATAGGCTGAACCATACGTTTCTGCATTCATTGATTTCATAAATGTTGGTTGGATAATCGAGTCGTTTGCTCAGTCCAGGCATAACTTTGCGATCGTGATATTATTTTAAGAACCTGTTAGGTTTTTCATACGTCTTGCATTTTGTAGAATTTTCTTTTGTCTTTTTGCTTTGTAGGCATTCCGAGTGCCGCAAGTCCTGGAAAGTTGACAACCACGTCGGGCAGACGAACCCCTAATACTGTTGGCCCCCTCAATAAGACGATTCTAAACACGGGCATTTCACGGCACAACACTTACAATTACCGTGATAGTAAGTCGTCCATCGAAAAGACGAATAACAGTGACACAAGGTAAGGAGCTTTATTATGTAAATAACTTTGTTTTACGGTATTGAGAAAATATTTTGCCCCCCCCCCCCCTCCCCAACCACCATATATACGTGGTTATTGAATATTGTCGATTGTTCAGCATATAAATGCCGTTAATTCTTGTGGTACGTAGGTACTAGTGGCGTATTCGTTTGAATGCAGATAACCAACCAGTTGCCTAATTTTGTCTTGCATGTTTCTTTATGGCTATATGGCAGCATTAATTTATAAAGGGAATTAGAAAACGAGATAAACAGAAGTTGGCTCCGCCCTTTTTACATATGACGAACGTAACTTCTAATTGTTTGGTTGTGTAGTCTGACGTCACATGCTCCGCCCTTTTCAACGTCGAACCACACCACAAACCAAATGGAAGTTGCCGTTCGTCATAAAAAGGGCGGAGCCAACATCTGTTTATCCCGTTTTCTAATTGCCTGTTTAATTTATTGCAATAGTGCGTTGGTGGAATGTAGCGAACTTGAATTTGAAGAGGGAGGAAATCATAACGAACGAGCTTGTAAGATTAATTAAGTGAAATTGTTGGGTTAACAGCTGTTCTCTCCTTTTCACATTTAAAAATTGAAAGTAGCCGTTTTCAGCTTCGTGTTTCCAAAACTGAAATGGCAGGTTTTTACAAGGTGTTTCGGGAACAGCTGATTTTCGAACTCCTGATTATTTTGTGTTTCAGGAGAACAACACTAAAAAAATTGACAGTGTGTCAGAAACTAGAATAGTAGCAGAATTACTTAGTATTTTCGTATTGGCATCTTTAAAAAAAAGTTGGAACATTTTCAAACAATCATAAAAAGCTTATTTTAAAGGGTATCAACATGACAACGCCCTTAAGTGATTGAACTACCGTTCATCATCATCATCATCATCATCATCATCATTTCCTGTACCTTATCCCGCAAGCAGCAGGGTCGGCCTTGCTGGTTCTAACTCTCCACTCGTTCCGATTTTGCACCAAGCCCCCAGTGACCCCGCATGCCACCATATCCCGTTTTACTACCACATCCCAGGTTTGCTTGGGTCTTCCTCTACCCCGTTTTATTCCCAGGTCTAAGTTCATTGCCTGTCTCAGCAGCCCATTTTCTCCACTCCTGAGGACATGCCCAAACCACCGCAGCCTATTTTTCTGCATCTTTTCTACTATATTTGTTACCCCTACACTACCCCTAATAAAATCATTTCTGATCCTATCCCTTCTGGTCACCCCACTCATAAACCTTAGCATTCTCATCTCAGCTACCTGCATTCTATCCTCATGCTCCTTCTTGATTGCCCAACATTCTGACCCATACAACATAGCTGGTCTGACTACTGTTCTATAAAACTTTCCCTTCAATTTTATAGGTAACTTCCTGTCACAAAAAACCCCACTAGCCTGCCTCCACCTATGCCACAACCTGCTTTTGAACTACCGTTCTAGTTTATAAAACAATTAAGTTTCTCTTAATGTTATTCCTAGGCCCTGTTTTGTGAAAGTACAAGTTCACAAGTTACAAATTATAAGTAATTAGTTGTGTTAACTTGTAACTATTACATGTGTTTCAGAAAACATTTTCTACAACTTGTAATTTGACCCCAATTTTGCAAGTTGTTTCTAAGTACAAGTTCACAAGTTACTTGTGAATTTTCTTATAAATTATGAAACGTGGCCCTGAAAGATACACTAACCACCTTAAGCTAGTGGCAATTTATATAAAGAATTAATAATCTTATTGTTTGGATGCCACCTCAAAATGAGCAGCAGCGTAACTTAGGTTTTTGAACCGCTGATGTCAAATTTGCTTTGCTAAATTATGGATCCCGTCAAAGTTTTCGTGAAACCCATAAACATACAGAACATTTCTGTCTATATGTCACAGTAAATGAAGTGTGTCGGTATTGAAATATGTTTTCTAATTAGTTAAATCAGTTTTAAATAACATGTTTAGTTTTGGCTTTTCGAAAATAAATTTACGGGGTTTATTTTATTTTAAGCAGCATTTATCAAAATTGATTCAGTGTTTTATGTTTTATTCAAAAACAAATTTGGTGAAATATGGAAATTAGTTTTAATTTCTTAAAAAGCATGTAATAATTATAACTTATTAACTAAGGGAGAGATTAGAATAAATGTTAAGAGCAATTTTACGGTTTAGGGTTTGTTCTAATGGGGAGTTTACAAAACCCGTTATTAATGTCATTCGAGCTTAATTCAGTTGTGAATTGTGCTTATTTACTGATTGTACGGTAATTTTTTTCAATTTCTTTCTAACTTGCACCACTTACTATTTGTCTTTGTTTTCTAATTATGCACAAACTGTCAAAAGCAAGTTGTGTTTGTTGGGCCAAGCTTGGTTTTTGCATGATTTTTTTAAAGTTTGTAATGGCTAAACGTGTGTGTGCATTGCACTCAAACAAGTTTTTGTCCATGATCCTATTTTACTAGTACGAGCATGATGATCGGCGACCAGCCTTCGACTCGACCCAAAGGCCATGTCAAGTCTGCGTCTATGTCCCATGCTCCTGCCAGGGTAGAACTTCTACCCCTTGACAGTCCTGTAGAGCTACGACAAAGGTAGTCTTGAATATTGTTTTATCGATAGTAAGAATGATTGTGGCTTCTTTTAGTTCGTTTGTGTTGTCGATTTTTGAGTTTTGCTTTCTTTCGTAAATTTGGATTTCTGTTTTTCTTCTCCTGCATGGTGTATAATTGTATTTGAAGTCGTTTTAAAGCTTTTAAATTTGTGAAACTTACGTTAATTTTACTGTTAATCTTATGTATACCTTGGCATGCTATTTATTTTTGCTGATAGTCATTTCTATTTTTCTGGTTGTGGTTTCTTACTTCTTTCTATTGTGCTCTTGCTTTTGAAAAAGTTCACTGTCTAATTAGCACACAAAAAAGGCATTTTGGACTTGACCTCCCCACACGCACTGAATTTCATAAACTTTAATATACATATTTGTACATTTAATTTACGTTTTTCTGTAAAATGACGGTTTCCTTTGTAACCAACGTGGTTTAAAAAAATGCGTACGTTTTTATTTTGAAACAGGACTAACCATTTACCCTGATTTGCATATTGAAATGCTTATAACAGTTTCTATTATATGCTCGTAGTTACAGGCTTGATACTGGGCTTGCTACAAAGGTCTTGGAACAGGGTTTAATTTCATGTGGTTTTTGTGATAATTTTATTGCATTTAACGCTAAGGCACTTAAACCTTTCTTTGTTCCTAAATATCCCAAAATGCATATTAAAAAATTTTAAATTTAAAAATTCATATGAATATGAACTTTCAAGTTGGTGGTGTAAACATGTATGAAAAGAAAATTTAACAACATAACTATGTCTGCATTATTTTTAATGTTTTTTTCTCCACCATCTGTTATGGATTTTTAAAAAATGCTAGTCTTCATAATGTTTTAATCTTTTTGGGTGATTTCTGAGGCCAGTTGAGTTTTCCTGGGGCCTTTTTATGTTTCATATATATTTTGATTTTGGGTAGTTTTTTTTAAGAAAAAAATCTGTCTTGATTCCTCCCCCCCCCCCCTTAATGGCCAATTGAGCTCTCTTGACACATTTTTAGAGTTTTAAGAGTATCTTAATATTTTTGCTATTCTTGGCCTGTTTTTGAACACTTTGTATATCGCTTAAAATTATAAATTTATCGTCTCAACTTGAAATTCAGGTGTACAATTATAGGAGGACACCTTTAAAGTATGTATTTTGAGATTTAAGGTGAAAGGTCAACTGGTTGATGTTTAAATGACTTTGCAATGGCTATTCCAAAACATTTTCCAACATGTCTAAACTTAAAACCATTGTTTTTTTTTATAAGCATTTCAATATGTGGTCCTGTGTTAAACTTTTATTCCCGTTCCAAAAGACACACATGCATATCTTTTTTAAAAAAAACTCATTGAGATTTTGAGGAGGTCAAGTTCAAACCTGTGCGATTTGAGAATGCAATGACCCTTTTAGTCACATATTATACGTACTGTATGAAATTAACGTTTTTGTGTTAATGGCATTTTATTTAAAGTATGTTAATTAAGAGCCTTACAGCGTCCTGAGTTGCGCGTACAAGGCGTGGTCAGTTTGACTGTACCGAAGTTGCTCAAATCGGTCTTGCAACTAAAACCCCCATTTGAATATTTAAACCAAAAGACTTTGTTACTGAGCCACAACATTCAAGAAGGGATTGCAGCTTCAATAAATTATTAGGGAGGACTATTATTTCTATTGATTTTAAGTAATTTGTAATTTAAATCGGTGGCAATCCTGAAAGAAAAGAAAAAACATCGATTTGGCAAATGTGTAATTGTATTCATGTGAATATAACTAATTTTTTATTTGAATTCAAACAAACCAAAAAATGCAACCCCAATATATTGGATTCGAACCAACAATTTCTTTATATGTAAAAAGTTGCGAACGCGTTTATTGCCAACAGGTGCGATGGCCAGTAAGTAATCAGCTGTGCTATTACCATTTTGAAAACACGCTCCTCTCCTTCTTTCTTTCTCTTTTCTATTTGTTGGTGTGAATTTAGCTTTTTGATTTGAAAACAAATATAGTTTCAGACTTTTGTAACTTCGTTTATTTTCCAGTTTAGCTCAAATAAAATTTTTAATGATTTTTATAATTTTACCGTTTGTCATTAATAATACTTAGATAGGCATTTTTTGTAGCTATGTTTGCGTAAATTGTGAGTCAAATCCAGTTTTCTTTCGGGTTTTTTTTGGGGGGGGGAGCTCACTGTTAGCAATTAATAAGTCGAGTTAGAAATAAACTTAATTGATATTTATTTCTAAAATGATTTCATTCAAGAACGCGTTGTTTTGTTCCTTTCAGTGGTACTCTGAAGCAGACGGTGGCTGTTTCGCCGATCTCTGCGGTGAGCCGACCGTTTCCTCGTGGCACTGCTAATAGAAGCACTTTCCACGGTGGTCAGACTAGAGAAAGGCGTCATCCTCTTTATAATGGACCCGGGGCAGCTCCTTTGCACACTCAAGATACGAGCGCAATGACACCCGCCGGTCGCCAATCTTTTTTCAGTAAAATTTCTTCCAAGTTTAGTAAACGGTAAGAGAACAAGTTGTGTATCTTTTTTTTATTATTTTCATTTATTTTACATTTCATTTGCCATTGGTACACGCAATTCAATATTCGTTTTTTTTTATTTGAACAACAGGTTGTAATCATACTAAAGTCAGTCATTGTTTGATAATTTGAAATATGACAGTCTTAACATGTATTTTTTGTGTTACATAAAGTTTTCTAGTATTTGAGTGAAATCGGTTCTTTTTTTAATTAATCTATCACAAGACAAATTGCAAAAACATATTTTAAGCCTGCTGTTACAAAATACAGTGGAAACTATTTAAAACGAAAGGGAAGGGAACGATTGTTTTCATTTAAAACGCAGTTTTTGTGCTATTCTTCTAATGGACTGGATAGGACATATTGTGTTATTCATTTTTTCGTGTTAAGCCATCTCCACTGTGTACAAATGAAGGACGAACAATGGAGGCAGAACTTTGATTAGTCTGCATTTTTAAGCAACCTTAAAAAGAAATTGAAAGTGTTACGAGTAACTAAGAGTGGATGCCATGTTGTTATCTTTAAAAATACGCTTTCCCGATTATCCGAGGTTTCTTGTTATCCGAGCTAGTCTTTTTTATATTTTTTTCTATGTAATTAGGTGTGAAATAAACACAATTATATGTAATATTTTTTTTCGATAATGGCAGAAATGTGGAAGATCATAGAGGGAAGGGGGAACATTGTCACAAGGTCAATATACAATGCTTCTCCTTGTTAATCGAATTTGACCGTATCCGAGCTGTTCTTGGTCCACATTAGCTCGGATAATCGAGACTACTGCATTTTCAAATTCTGTCTTTTTCTTTTAACTTAATTTTTAGGCAAAATGTCGTAAAAACCTTAGTTATTTTCAAGTAGCTTTTTAAAAGCGTATATCTGCTTAGACTATAAGCATGAAAATATTCCTATGTGGTTTAGTTAGTTTTCCGTTTATCTAAAACACTTCAGTTTTTTTAAACGTCGTTTTAATATGCAGAGTATCCAGCGCTCTCTAGGGGCTTTTTGACATAAAATCACGTAAAATGATGCATTTCTGTGGTATTTTCTAATGTGGTTGTATTATCATGTGACGAAAAACTCCAGAATATTTTGGTTTAGGTAATAGTTTTGTACAGAAGTGCCACGAAAGTTATTTCTACCTTGGTTAACGAGTCAAGTCTGTTAGCCTAGTTTCACACGACGATATACGTGTATGATAGATACTAACTTTACATGTACACCAATGGAAGCATTCATGTATCGCCTTATGAACGCTTCTATTTGTGTACATGTAAATTCGGTGTCTATCATACGCGTATCGTCGTGAGAAACTACTCTTTAATTGTCCAAAAACTTTAAAACTTGAGCTCGTTTTAAAGCCGCGCACACTTAAATTATTCTGTCTTTCAGAAGCAAAATTAAGAGAAACTTGAAAGTGTTTTAGAAACTTAGGGGGTGGGTAGCTCAATCACTTAATGGTATTTTCATGTTGCAGTTTTTGTCTATAAAAAGTTTATTTTGACGTGACTAGCTTTATTTAAGTCATCATAGGAACCAGAACTTGTAACTGATTGGTTACCCTAAATTCTTTAAGTAGAATTTTAGCTTACTTTGAGCGATTACGATTATTACGAGGCTGTGCTTAACTGCAATTTAATGTGGTCCCTCCTTCAAAGAAGTCGCACTTTTACCGTACAGCCTCTATCTGGCTCTGTGCGACTTTTTTCTATTCACAAAGATTAAAAATCAGTTGAATTGTCATCATCACTGCACGATAAACAACATGTAGAAAAGCACGTTGCAAGTTTTGAACGCTCTAACGAAAAAAAAAATACTTCCATAATTGTTATCGGGAATGACAGAACGGCCTGGAATGGTGTGTGCCTTCGCAAAGAGCATACTTTGAAGGGAGATCACATTAAAATGAAATTTAGTTAAATAACAATGCAATTTAATTGGTTTATCTATTGTATAGCTAGTGTAAGGAGGGGAAATAACAGTTTAGGCTTATTTATTTATTGTTTTGAAATGATGTGCGTGTACCTTTGGGCAGTTTGTGATGTGAATTTAATACGTCCAATTTATTCAGTTTCCATCTTGCACCCACCAGTTCCGTAAACGATGAGCACGTGAAGCCACGATCGCTGCGTTTCACCTGGAGCATGAAGACGACGAGTGCTCGAGATGCAAACGAAATAATGCAGGAAATACGCAAAGTTTTGGACGCCAATAACTGCGACTACGAACAGCGAGAGAGGTTCCTACTACTGTGTGTTCACGGCGATCCCAACACGGACAGCCTAGTGCAGTGGGAGATTGAGGTTTGCAAACTGCCGCGTCTGTCGCTCAACGGCGTACGTTTCAAGAGGATATCCGGTACATCGATTGGCTTCAAGAACATAGCATCAAAAATCGCTAACGAACTGAAATTATAAAAAATGTAGATAGATAGAGATCCATATAGAGAGGGTGTTGTTTATATGCCGAGAACATTAATTGCAAAAAAAAAAAAAAACAAGCAGTGACTGAACATTTGCTGTTTTTTTTTGTGCGTCGTTAATCTTAAGTGAAATTCCGGGTTTGGGGGGAAAAATAATGACCCTCCCATGGCCATTGTATAGTACTTTGGAAAGAGAGAGAGAGATCGTCGTCATCATCGTTTGGCCTGGGTTATGATTTTTTTTGTAGGAATTTTCTGACACTGCGGCGAATTGGGAATTTGTAACTAGTAGAAATATTCTTTTATAATAGAATTTTGGTGACTGGTCAAAAAGTGGTGCAAAAACAACTTGTGTGAATGAACGTATTGTGATAAAAAAGGGAAGACAATGTAATGATATACTCTCTCCTTCTTCGGCATTGTGTATTGTGGCCAATCTTCCTCTTTTACTTTTACTGTAATGCTGCTGCTGCTGCTACAGCTACTTACTCCTAATTAATTGAAAAGAAAGTTCGTGTCACGCTTTGATGGTAATAATAATAATAATCTAAAGACAAGTTCCAGTCCGTGCCAGTCTTTTATCTGCAATCGAATGTTCAATTTCGAGAATCATTTCTTTAGACCTCCTCTTTTTTTCATGCAATTTTTCTCCCCATTTGAATTGAGTTGCGTGATTTACTACCTACTACTAGTACTACTACTACTCCCCCCTTCTGACAACCTTAGTTGTGGGTTTTACCGAGTATGGCGGTTTATTTTTTTGCAAAATTGCAATATATTCATATAAATATATGTAGATGTGCGTGTGTGTGTGTGTGTGTGTGCAAATCACCAACTACAACTTACATATTAAACGTTGCTATGGTGGACAACAATGCAGAATTATATTGCATTTTTAGGTTAACTGTGTTTGTAAAAAAAAGTTTAGTTGTATTCTCTCTCTCTCTCTCTTGAGCCACATTGCATGTAATGTTCTCCTTTCGACAGTAGGCTAGCCGTGTTTTTTTTTTTTGGCGTCTAAACACCTTAAAGAGACTGTCCTGGAAATTTTAGTTTTGATTCTATCATGTACAGTAATCGAGGCTTTTACTATTTTTTTTTTTTTTGCATTGCTGTTTCTTCTTGTCTTATCCCGCTATTCTTCACAAGAAAAATAAGTTATAAAATGTGCATTGCATTTGTTTCTTACATGGCATCACTGTGTTTATTTATTATTTCGTGTATAGGAATTAAATAGAACACAAATTAAAAAGGGGGTATTGGATAGATTCTAAATAAGCATTCCCAGTGACTAAGCTTTCTCTATTGGCGCCTCTCTGCAAAATGTTTTTGCGCCAAACCCCCCCCCCCCCCCCCCCCCCCCCCTCCCCTTTTCTAAATTTTCTTAAAATTATTTTTATGAAACATTTTTTGTACTTTCATTTGATTTGCGAAATCCAGACTCACCACTGATTTTCACCCAAGCATTGTCATTTTAACAGAATGGAGGGCCAGATTTTGGAATCATGAGGCACACATGAAAAGGAGTGATTCAAAATAAACTAAAACTCTTAAGAGCCTAGACACTCTGGAGTTGCACGTCCCGTTTTGCGTGTTCAAATACACTGGTTTTAAAGTTACTCCAATCGCTTTAGCAACCAAACGCTGTTTAGAAATGTCATGAATATACCTCACTCTCTGTAGAACATATGGAATACAATTATTAAAGATGGAAGATGGTCCTGAAAAATGGCATGTTATTTAAAAAAAATTGATCTTTTTGAGTTCAATGACCGTTTTAACACTGGTGAAGTAAATTAGTCGGATTCAAAGTATCAGCATTGGGGCAAATTACTTTTAAAAGTATCTATTTACGATTACCAATTACATCCGGGAAAAAAAACTAATTGCAATTACAAGTACCAAATCCATCTTTACCATCCATCATTTATCCATCTTTACCATACCTTTACTGTACCATCTTTTTGAGTTCAATGACCGTTTTAACACTGGTGAAGTAAATTAGTCGGATTCAAAGTATCAGCATTGGGGCAAATTACTTTTAAAAGTATCTATTTACGATTACCAATTACATCCGGGAAAAAAAAATAATTGCAATTACAAGTACCAAATTTCATAAAGAAATTAAGGTGGCTTTATAAATATTAAGTTTGCTTTTGTCCCACCTGATGGCACTACTGCAGTGGCTAATGCTATGCTCCATAGACGACGTTTTTGTAAAATTTCGACGCAAAATCATCAAGCGAACATTTTTTAGAAACATCATTATGAACAAATTCAAGTTGTTTTCAAAACTTGAATGGTAAAAGATTATACTGAAAGTTTTGTGTTCCATGGTCAGTTATTACGAGCATACTAATTAATAGAATTTTGCATTAAAAACTAGCATGTGTCAGATTACATTTTTACAGGTGTGCCTCATGGAGAAAACGTCAAATGGTATCAAAATTGTGTTATGGGTTATCAATTGTGAAAATTGATAAATAATTAATATTAATTAATTTTCACTATTATTAAGAGGGTGTTTGGTAAAAAAGAAGACATGCATATGCGACGAGTCGATTATTTTGCCTGTAGGCGGTGTAAGTAGTTTATACAGGTGGAAAGCACTATCTCTATGACTCCTTGCTTCTCAATGAAAATATGAAAAACTCGCCGATTGGTTGTTTTTTCTAGAATTCGTTTGATAGTTCTGGTACGTTAACTGCTCCTCCTGATCAGTGATAATCGATTTTGAAAACTGTTTCCAATACTTCAATGATACGAAATCAATATGAAACGATTTTGATTAAAAAAAATTCATAAATAACGTTTTTATTGATTGTTAAATAAATGTCCCATGTATTTTCAATGCAAATAAATCAAAATAAAACGATCGATAAAAAGTTTATTTCTAAGCTGTTTTGATTTAAAAAATTTCTTTTATTTGTATTTCGTATTATTGAAGTATTGAAAACAGTTTTCAAAATCGATTATCATTGATCAGGAGGAGCAGTTTACATACCAGAACTATCATAAGAATTCTAGAAAAAAAAACCAATCGGCCTGTTTTCAGCCACGAATTGGCGCGCTGGCAATTCGTGCGCTCCTCCCTTTTTTTAAAAAGACCAACGTGCACTCCTCCTGTTTGGAAATAGAACAACCCTCACTCAACAGTCTCTATGACGAATCTTTTTCTTTGTCAGCTGCGGAGCCTCACCTACACTTCAAAGTCGACACAGTCCACAACCGTCAAAAATATGCATGTCTTGTTTTTTACCAAACACCCTCTTAAATGGATTTTATTTAATTTAAATTTAAATTTGATTAATAATTAATGCATGTTTGAATTTTTTTAGTGTGATCATTTAATACTGTGTGAAGAAGACTGTCCTTTGAATTTTTTTTTAGCAAAATTGAAATTTCCTTGTTGCTACTGATGGTGATTAAAGGCTGGAACACACAAGCGATTTTTGAAAGACTTTTCCATGGCAGAAAGTCGCGGGCTTTTTTAACCTGGAGTTTATGTAACCACAGTTTTCTTCCCGTTGTTTGCTATAGTTATAATTGGACTCATGGTGTAATGTGACATCTGAGGCCTGTTGGGCTCTCAAGGTCTTTTCTAACCTTTTAGAGATGGTTTCACATACAATATATCTAATAATGAGACATTTTCTCAATCCAAGAATTCCAGGATATCAATGTTTTTCGCAATTTCTTGTGGCTTGATGATAGTGCGCCTTCCGAAGGTGATGAATTCCCTCAGAAAGAGATGGCTACCATCGAATTCTGTGTGCTGCCGCTGTGGTTCGTTCTACTTCTATTTCCTGTGTTTTCGCAATTTTGCTGAGACTTAGAGACGATGTTGTTTCTTAATGCAAACACTATTCACTTTGTCCAATAAACTGAATTACAAAGTGAATTGTTACAAACAAAAGAAGTGTGATGTCCCTGGGCCCATTAAGTGCTTGAACTTAGCTGTTGTGTGAAGACGAATGTACCACGAACTTCTCGGAGCACGGTACTTTATAGGCTTGGGCCCGTGTAGACCTATGTAGTGTATCCCTATTCAAGTGACCACACTCCGAGGGGTAGCCATGATCTTCACCCAACAAATTTTGGTAAACACTTAGTCCTCAACCTCAAGAGAAGGGTTGGTAAGAGTGAAAGCAGGGACAATGCACCCCCAGGCTGGCTTTCAGATGGGGGACATGAAATACCGGTTAAATTTTAAAAATTCTTATTGAGCCACAGACAGGAGCCATCTTGTTGAATGGCATACCACTAATCAATGAAAATTCAATAAATTTCGATCAAAATTCACAATAAAGAAACTGAACTTCAAACTAATTGTGTTATACTATAGTTGAGATGTCAAGGAAAGTACGTGTGACATTAAAATGCGATGAAACGTCCGTCTTGTACAGTATGATGTATCTACAATATAAAAAGAGCAGCCAAACGTTTCATACTTTTGATTACAAATTAATGAAGTTTGTAACAAATAAGATTTAACATGAAAACGTTAGTTTCTGTGCTAAAAATGAGTGTAGAATTAAATTTTAATATTTTTAGAGGAGCTTGGGAGCGATATATCTGTGCAGAGAAACCTGATTTCAACGCTATAAAAAGTTAATTAGTTTTTCTTTATAAAAAAAATTAGCCAACATGTTGGTTTTCTTCAACTTCCGTCTTCATTCGTCATTGAATTCAGGGTTTCATTGGTTTGTTTAAATCACGTGATGGTAAATTAGCTTTTTGATTGGACAACGACCGCCATGTTTAGGTTTTTGGCGGTAAGCGACCTGTTTGGTCGTGTGGTTTTGGTCTCCGTGAGACTGCGTGGGTCCGGACTTTTAACGTATTTCGTAACGGATGAAGCCAAGAGTTCGCGTGTTCTTCTGTCGGCAGATGATCATTGCATGATCGGCCACTTTTCATTATTACGTTGCCTTGTGTGGTTTTTTTTTGTTGATGGCCTTGTGTGAACTATGAGGGTCTGATATTCTGAGGTATGAACATTTTTATTTTCTAGACGTTTAATCATTTGAAGTAACACAGATTTAGAAAGAAAATGTATTTTTGTCGATTATTTGTCAGTTATAGTTTAATAGATCTTTCAAGAATGCAATTATTGCCGTAATTTATCTTGCTAAACTATGGTAGGTCCGATTATTTCGACACAGAATAAGGAGAAGAACAGATGGAAAACTCTTGTTGGGGGGGGGACACTTTTTGACAGAAATCCATAATGTTGGAATCGGTTAACGAAGCCGCTTCTAATGGAGCCGCCATTAAGAAAAGGATTTGATTGCCATTTTGGAAAGGATTAGAAAATATACTTTATCATAGAAATCTATATAAACTTGTGCACATGCGCAGAAAATAATCTGTCACAAGTTAATAGCGGTATTTCCCTTCTGTGGGGTATTCTCCTTATTCTGTGCCATAGCCTCTCTCTCCAGGGCCGGATCAGCCTACATGGGGGCCCTTTCAGTTATTTTTACATCATTAGGAGTTAGACAACTGTGGCGATAATGTGCTCCATTTGCAAACAATTGTCGATTTACAGTAATTACAGTTGTTAAAAAATATTCTACACGATTAGCCCAATGGCCAATCCGGCCCTGTCTATCTGAATAGGAGGCTATGTCTGTGTTTGAGATAAACAGCCACGTATAGGCTTATGGCGTTGGCCTCTTAATCTAAACTGTGATATAGGACAGGCAGTTAGAAATAGGGGAAAACTTCAGTTGGCTCTGCCCTTGTTATGACGACTGGCAACTTCTAATTGGCTGGTTAAGAAGTCTGATTTCACATGCTCCGCCCTTTTCAACGTCAGACAACTGAAGTTTTCACCTATTTCTAACTATACCTGTTTGATATAGGTTACCGACGGCGCCTAACGATAATTAGGCGAAAAGCTATACAATCTCTTGCATACAGGCTAACTTGCTAAGCGACTGCTAATCGAAAGAATAACCCTAACTATGAATGAGTGTACAATCAGGACAACCGGTTTTCCGTACTGGTGTTTGTTGCTTCTCTCAACAGAGAAGCGGTTGTTTTTTGCCGGTATTTTTCACGACTGTGTGGAGCAAAACAACTGGTGGCACCATGGCGAAGTCTCGTGTAAAGACCCCAAAAGTAATCAAGATATATAAAATGTGCCTATATTCGAGATGGTTTGTGAAATATCTGATTTTCGAACTCCGGTTATTCTGTCATTTACGAGCAAAATTAAGAGAAAGGGGTAGCTAAATTAAATTAAAATATACTTTTTATAATCGTAAATTAATAATATCGTCTGCTTAAAGTTGGGACATTTTCATGCATGCTGACGTGAAGAGCTTATTTAAAAAGATATCGACATAGAATTACTCGTAAGTAATGGGGTTACACTTCTAGTTTCTAACACACTTTCAATTCTTCTTAATATTGTTCCTGAAAGACAGAATGATTAGAAGGACGGTTACTTTAACACCTTAAAACTAGACACCATTTGGAACGTTAACACTTTAGTCTCTAAAACACATTAAAGTTTATTTTCATTTTGCACATTAAAGATGGAATAAGAAGAGTCCGTTTACACTTGAAAAGTGCTTTTAATTGTTTTACAAATGCACAATTATATATATACTATCCCAGGTCTGTGTGTGTGTAACGTCGGAATTTATATAAATTTGAATAAATGAACTGCTTTTTTTTTTTCTCAAGGTCAACTATGGGACCCAATCAAACCCATCCAAGAACCCCATGATATTAAATTGGAGAGGGGCAAAGGTTTATAAAGTGTAGAGGGGGGGGGGGGGGAGAGAGAGAAAGGGAGGGAGAGAGAGAGAAACGTGGAGAGGGAAAAAGTGAAAGGGGTGACTGAAATTGAAATGAAAGCAGTAAAAAAAGGGAAAAACGACGCGCATGCGCACACCAGAGAAAATGAAAAACTCATTTTCTCTTTCAAATATAAAAAGGGGAGAGGATAATAGTAGCAAAAATTAAACTACAGTTTATCACAGGCAATTGTGCCCAGCATTAGAATTTCTTTTGCTCAGCCCTTTTATGAACGTCATCAATTTCTAATTGGTTTGTTACTTGGTCTGACGTCATAAAAGGGCGGAGGAAAAGAAATTCTAATGCTGGGCACAATTGCCTGTGAATTTTGCTCCCGTCATTTATGACGGGTTACCCCACTAGTTATAAAATAACACAGTCCGAACCGACGCAAAGTGAGGTCTGGGTGTATTCATATTTTCTTTACGTGACCTTCATTCAAACACTCCTCCCCCCTCAAGCTTATTATCATAATTTATGTGGATTGCAGACAAACTGAAAGTTTTTCTTTGTCGTATGCTGTAAATAGTAAATACACAGTCAGTTTTAGCGTCCTGCACAATTTGTCTCCTGTACATTTTTGCTGTATATATGCTGTAATTTTATGCATCCACAATAGAGAGAATAACCATCCCTGTTTCGATTCATTTATTGTTTTTTATAATGTTTTTCGTAATATATTGCAAACGTAAAAAAAAAATGCCTCCCCCCCCCCCAAAAAAACCTCATTGAATTGTTGTTTTTAGAGATTTAAGGTCGAAATTCAAGAAAATTATTAATTATTAATAATGTCGCTTACAAAAAATGCTAATAACAATGTTTTTGTCAAAATAATGTTAGTATTGGATGTTGGCAGGAAACTGATCCATGAGTTTAGAATATTATTAACAGTGTTGACAACAGAAGTAACTTGCTAGTAACATTTTGTTATCAACATCTTTTGATCTGGAACAGCCTTCAGAGCAGTTGCAAAATTTCTGCTATTAACAAAGTTAATAACAATATTATCGATAATTTTAATCGAACAAAATAACAAACGCTAAAAGCAAATGTTATAAGAGACTTTTAGCAATGTTAATAGCAAATGTTATCAACAAAATCTTGATAACAAAAGTTAATAACATTTTATAGGCCGATTTTTAATATTTGTTTAAAAAAACATTGCTAATAGCACGTGTTTTCAGCAATGTTGCCTCCGGCGTAAAAAGGTGATTCAGCTGCAATTCTAGTTTCTAACACACTTTGAATTTCTCCTTAGTGTTGCTCTTCTGAAACTGTAGAATAACGAGAGTTCGACATGTTGATATTCGTTTTTTTTTTCTTCCAAAAAGTGGGCTCGTTACATGAGTTGCGACGGAAGACCGAACTTAGAAGATCGGCGTCAACTCAATTCTTATGTCTCTAAGTGGATGGATCAGAAAGGTGGTCGTCCGAAAAACATTCTTATCGAATGCGACGATGCCGTCTTGGTTTGTCTCAATGTTACAATCTACGATTCAGTGACAGTTCCTCTCTTTTACAGTGCGTTTGCAGTTACGAGAGGATCTACTAAGTCTTTTATACAAAGGACGACATCTTCCTTTGGATGTCCAAGAGGCTTGTTACGAGGCTACATTTGATCTTCAGAACTCTATCCGATCAAAAATGGATCAAGCAACTTTGGAGTTGCTGAAGGTTAACGAGAACACTTAAGGGCTTGTGGTTAGGCCTCGTTTACACTTTAAAACCATCTTAATATACTGGGAATTCTTAGTTTTACGACAAGAACCAGACTGTTGAATTATCAGTTTGGTCTAATCTTTCTAATATAAAGACTTAAGAGGGCTTTAGAACATAATAGACACCCTGGAGCGCCACTTAAGGAGATGAAAACAAAATAAATATCTATTCAGCCACTTTAAAAAGTGAAATTTATTAATTTTCAGATACAACGGCATCTATGCTAAAGAGATCGGAGTCGCTTTTAGCATTCCGAGAAGTATCGTAATAACGGAATGTGCAGTTTGTATAATGAAGTTGTCCGTGGACCACTTGTCACCACGGTGCCGCACTTACTCCTCTCTTAAGTGTGCCCGTGTTTTCCGATCATGGCACTTGTTCACATTACGAAATCACGAAAGAAATGAGCCGAAACGACGAACAAGAAGGCGGTGTCGTTAGTGATGACGTTGGTGTCGTTGATCTCAACGATTATTTCATACTGGGATCGATCATTTTGATCGATCTTTTACGTATTCCACCGCAGCCACGTAACGTCAAGCGTTGGATCATTACAAAATGTATGATAATGATCACGGTTACGAACGAAATGATAAGAACAATTTTTGAAGCGAATTTTGAAAGAATTTCAAGATTTATTTCAAACTAGAAGAGTAAACGAAATTGCAAAAAAAAAAACACATTGAAAGTGTATTAAAAACTGGAACGGTAGTTGAATCACTTAAGATTTGCATGTCGAATATTTTTCAAAATAAACTTTTTATAGACAAAGATTAAAAAATATTGTCTGCTTAAAGTTTGAACTTTTTCAAACTGACATAAAAAGTTTATTTTGAAAGATATCAAACAGGAAAATACCCTTAAGTTAGTGTTTCCCAATTTTATGTGACTACGGAGCCCGTTGTTCGAATGACGAAAAAAGCGCGAAACTTCGAGTTTTTTTCTAATCTGAAATATTCATCAAGATTCGCGGGATTCGAATGTCTCATCTCTACTTAAATTAAAATTTAAATTATTTTAAGAAACTATTCGAATTATACAATTTTTTTTACAAAATTTCATTTTCTGGTGGAACCCTCACTTTTATTTCACGGAATTTCTGCAGCTAAAACATATTCTTGTTTCTCTTCATTTGAAAGACAGAATTCTGAAAGACAGAATAAAAAGGAATTCGACATTTACAATTTTGCTTTAATGATAAACTAGTGGAAGAACCGGATGAGTTGCAATACGTTTGTTGGCTTTCTGATTACGTTTCGCCGTCCGTATTAGAAGATGCGGAAGGTGGTGTCAAGAAAGAGGACGAAGAACTGGAAAAAGAACAGGAACGAGCCAACGAAGAACTCAAGAGACTCGTTTACGTCACCATCAAGTTCGTTTTTCATTTATGAAGATAATTGTTTACGATGACGTGGCTGCTATAAAATATGAATTTTAAATGATGTCGTGATTTTATTTTTTTTCCGAACTAAAATGAAATTAAACTTTGATTTGTTGTTTTTGTTATTTTTCAGATTGCCAGGTGACGTTTTGCTATCGGACATTCCGAAGTTGGGGCGTTGGGACGCAATGATCGATGCCTGGACGTCATGGACTTTGTATCAAGTCCTCTACAAAGAAGGTCAGTAATTAACATCTTTTTAATTATCAATATTAGTTACGATCAATCAAATAAAATGTCTGATTATTCTGCATTTCAAAAACAAGTTTAAGAAACTAGAAGAGTAAAATGAATCATTTATGATCGTTTTAAAGTGTAAACGCACCAATCGAACTTTGGTTTTTTCTGTTTTACAAGAAAGTGTTTTAGAAACTAGAAGGGTAGGTAGGGTCAGTTACTTACAGGCTATTTTCATTTTGCTAGGCAATCTGCATAGTTGCTAGAATTAATTTTCCTAATTTTGTTGTACATGGAGCTTTTAGTGAACTTTTTTGTTTTGTTTATTTTGAGTTAACAGATCAGAATTCGGTTTCATTTTATGCGGATCGTTTTGGAACATTCTCTTTGATGCAATCTCGATTCACCTCTTTTCCGTATCAATCCTGGGAACTGATTCCTATTGGAAAATCGAAGGTTTCCTTAATTGTTTCGATGGCAGTCACGATTGAAATTACAATTGAAGTTAGTTAATTACTTTTAAGGGATAGAACCCGTGACCAACATTACCTTTTGGTTGAGAGTCCAAGACACTAACCACTACACCAACAACACGAGACACGATTACATCTTGTTTTACTTTTTAGACCGTGTTTTTATATATAAAAGCGAGTTTAATTTTCTTGTTGTTATACTTTTAATTTTGAAAAAGAAACCTAAAGCCAGATCCACACCAAGCTGACAAAAGTGCAACATGCGTTCAAGACAATAAACACAACAAAAACGCCAGAAAAAGCAAATTCTTGAAAATAAAACAAAACTGAAAAAACTGTCAGCAGTAACTCAAGACAAAACCACAACAAATTTGTGTGACACGACACAAACAAATTTTGGTTTTGTTATTTGAATCTATAGCCCTAAACGTAAACTACGCAACTGTTCTGTTGTTGTTTTAATACTTAACTATTAACAACTGCACAGACAAGAGTTGACAAAATATTGCGTAATACAGAGACAAAACACAAACATTTTGAAGTTTACCGACTTGAGCTGGAAGACATGGAATAGTTTATAAAATTGCAGACAAAACACAAAAGTCGCAGGAATGTTTTAGAATTGTCGCCAATTTGTCTCTAAACACTTGAGTTTCTGTTTTGTTTCTGCTTTGTCAGCGGAATTTTTAAACAGCTGGTTTTCGAACTCTTTTGTTATTCTGGCGTTTCAGAAGAAATAAAAACTTTGTTAGAAACTAGAAAGGTAGCTTAATCACGTGATAGTATTTTTCTTGTTGATATTTTTCAAAATAAACTTTTTACATAGACAAAATAGCATCTGCTTATAGCAGGGCCGTCTTTAAGTCTTTTGTGGCCCCTGGCACAAGATTTATTTGAGGCCCCCCAACCATGCCTTACAAATAAACTCATTTTTCCCCCCCAAGGAACCAGTGTTCTAAATATAAAAAGTATTGATGATTCTATAATGATTTCTATTGTATATATTGGAACAGGACTTTTATGAAGTAAATCACATAAGTGAATAATCCTATTTTTTTAAAATAGTAAAATGTTTTTGATGTCGGATAAATTAAAATTAAAGATTTAAAAATACAGAAAATAGTGACAATCAACTGACTGAGGCCCTAGTTTAGACGGAGGCCCTGGGCTAGGGCCCAGTTGGCCCCCTCCATTAAGATGGCACTGGCTTATAGTTGGGTCATTTTTTAAATTGACATTAAAAGCTTATTTTGAAAGATGTATCAATATGGAAATACACTTAAATGATGGAACTACACTTCTAGTTTCTAAAACACTTTTAAATTTTCTCAAATTTGCTCGTGAAAAACAAAAAAAAACGAGAGTTCGAGAAGTGCTGACACTTTAAACCCCGCCAGAAGTGGTTATTTACTAATTTTGTATGTTGTCACTATCAGCATATTCCATTAGTCATCGATTTATTCAACGGTGTGACGTCACTTTCATATATTTCTATGGACTTGACATCACACTGCTGGAGAAATCGGTGAATAACGGGAATGTGACAATGTATTTTAACAGATTGATCAGTGCGTTCTCGATCGAGTGCTTTGCAACGAGAAGCCGATTGGAGTAAATCGATGAGTTTTACAACTTTTCAAGGTCTGTGTACACGATTGTCGTGAAGTTTGTAATTGTGGACGAGAGAAAAACATAACAATGGGAATTTGACTTTTTTTTGTTGCGTTTGTCTACATTTTTACTTCCAGTGGCTGCAATCGGCTGGAATTTACTTCACTCCGAAACAAAACGATCATTTGTACACTTGTAACATAAAGTTAAAAGTAAGCTAAGTAGAAATCTTAATCGTAATTGGCTCAGAGAAAGAAGTAAACGTTACGTAAACGTTCTCATGCAGCTAATTCATCGCATACAGCATTGCAGAAAAATGACGTCAAAATGCCTGTCAACACCATGATGTACCACCTTGCGTTGTGGTACAAGGTGCCGGCTATGACGTCATTTTGACTCTGTAATGCAGTGCATTAGCTGCATGATCGTAACGCGAGAGTATAACACATCAAACATTTACAAGAATGAATCTTGAAAATATTTCAGAAGTTTATATAGAAGTTTATACGACCACTTTTTGCATTTCATTTAACTACGCTAGGAGAAAATTTATATTTTCAAGGTGAACGTTTTATGAAAAAATTCGAAGTATTTTAGAAAGTAAAATAGTTATTAATAATGCTAAAGGTTTTTTCATGATGATATCTTTCAAAATAAACTTTTTATGACAAGTTTGAAAAAGGTCGAAAATAGTTTTTCATGAAATTTCAATGGAAAAACCTAAAATCGGGTCATTTTTCAAACTGAACTATAAAATCGTTTAGTTTTTAAGATATTTGCATTGAATAAACTTTTAGCATAATTGTTTATCATTCTAGTTTTGAAAACAATTTGATTTTTTTTTTCGTAATGTAGTTTCTAAAAAAAAAAGTTCGCTTGACGTTTTTGCGTCCAAATTTTACAAAAAAACATCTATGGAGGTTTAACATCAGTCACTGCAGTGGCGCCATCCGGAGGAAACCAACGCAAAATAAATATCTATTGAGGTATCTTAACACTTTGATCTACTCTTCTAGTTTCTAAAACACCACAGTTTCTCTTTATTTTGTACATGAAAGAGATAATAATCGGAGTAGAAGAGGGATTTTCAATTAAAGAATAAACCACTGGAAGACGGTTTTTATCGACAGATGGCAATGGCTTCATCGAGTGTCGTGTTTTCTTACAGCCGATGGAACGCGAACGTCGGCCACGAGAAGATCGTGTTGAGAAGCCGTAATCCAGAGCAACCGTCTGATAAGTTTTTCTCAAGATAATTACACACGAGAAAAACCCATTCGATAATGGGTAATTCGTTGACAGTTCCGATTTAATACTTGAACAGGAGAAACAGCCAGTGATTTTCATCACTCACGATGCGGCCACCGTGTTGAATATCACCGAACTCAGCCAAACATTCAGCGAAACGGCTTCCAACGAGAGTCCCGTATGACAAATTCAGCAGTTCACGATTACTCTCGTAAAACACTTCGTTTCATTGTTTTGCTTTTTGTAGATCTCGGCCGATTTTTATCACGCTGTGTTTGCTCTCGGATCGGAAAGCGTTCGAGAGGCTTTGAACGAAATCGATCTCGTGTTCGTCGACACAGTTTTTCAAGTTCTTGCAACTGTTCGAGTTTTACGTTGTTAAAAGTTTCAGGTTTGTTTCATTACCACGTTTTATAAATTTAAGGTGTAAACACGCCTTTTAAAATAAACTTTTTATGTGAGTTTGCAAATGACTCAACCTTAAGAAGAAATTTGTTTAATTTTTGTCTATAAAAAGTTTATTTTGAAAGATATCAACATGAAAATACCCTTAAAATTCGAATATTAAAATCTTAAATTTCTGGAAGTTCTTATTTTTTTCAAAATGTAATTTTTTATAAAATTCTTTAAATTCTAATTTTAAAATCTGAAATCTCTTAAAATTCTAATTTTAAAATATAGAATTTCTTAACATTTTAATTTCAAAATATGAAATTCCTTTAAATTCTTTAAATTCTAATTATTTTAAAATCTGAAATTCATTTAAAATCTTTAAATTCCAATTTTAAAGTCTGAAATTTCTTAAAATTTTTAAAGTTCGATTCGGAAATTACTTAAAATATTTATATTCTTATCTAAAGTTTATAAATAATGTAGTAAATAAAAATATGAAATGAATTTATAACAATTTCGAATATTTTTATTTCAGTTTTTACAAATATTATTGTTGATAATAATAACTAAGAAGAAAATGAGAATATTCTAATCGGGGAAAAGTGGAAAAAACATCATTAAATTTTACAAAAGGTAGGACCGCCTTTTTTGTTTATTAATTAATTATTTTCATGAATGGTGGGGGCCTGAATTAAGCAGTCGTTGTTAATTTTTCCACTGACTACAAGATGGTCGCTGATCGTGCGCTTGCTTATCGGCTTTAGCGTAGGAAATTTCGGTTAAGTAGTTGGTCTCCCTTTTGCCGATTAACTTCTTCCGTTCGATGTAATTGTTACAAATCTCGACGAGATCTGAAACGACAGCAGACACATTTCGCACGTTCTGTTATTGATCGATTCATTCAGCAGTCTGACGTCAAGTCCATAGAAATTTATGGGCGTGACGTCATCACTGCTGGATTTTTGTTATCTAAGTTGACATTTGAAAAGTTCGAAAGAGATCAAGGCTATGTTAGTACTAACAAAAAAAGGAAAACTTGGCCCTTGAACTTCAACTTGAACCCTTTGAACCAAGCTTCCAAGATAGAAAACACTTATAGCTGTGTTTTTTTCTATGTTGGAACCCTGTTGAGAGAGTACAAGTTGAAGTTAAGTACTAATACTCAACCTGAAGAAAATGTGGCACTTGAACCCTCTCAACCAAGATTTCAACATTAAAAAAACACCTGTTTTAATTATCACACTTGAAGCAGAGTTTTTCTATGTTGGAACCCTGTTGAGAGGGTTCAAGTTGAAGTTCTAAGTTTTTTTTTTATATTTAGGCGTAACTTCAAGCTGGGAAATGTGGCACTTGAACTTCAACTTGAACCCTCCGATTCAAGTGTTCAAACATTTAAAAAAACACCTGTTTTAATTTATTTTAACAGGTTCTTTTTTTTTTCTATTTTGGAACCCTGTTGAGAGGGTTCAAGTGCTAAGTTTTTTTTGTTTGTTTGAGGGGGGGGGAAGGGTTTAGAAAGAAATTTAATGAAGGACCTCCGATCTGAAGATAAAGGGCGCAATATAGAATTTCAAATGCATTGTTGTCCATCAGTTTCAATTCTCCGGTTTTAATCCAATCGAGAATTTCTTTAACCGTTTCCGAAGTCGACTTCTTTATTTCAATCCGTGTTATCCGATTATTCTTTCGCGCCTCTTCTTCGGCACGCTCTTTAACCAGCTTGCTTTTACCCTCTAACAGTTTCCTATACATAAAAAGGAAAGGTCAAGAGGTCAGTATTTGCTTTTGGTGGTCAGTTTTTTTTTTAGTTTTTTCCTTTGAGCTTTGAATTGTTTATTTCCAACGAGAATCGTGACTTCACTTCCGCATGGTTTGCACGATCCAATCGAGGTTTCGGATTGTTCTGAAGTGAACTGACCATTGGTCAAGCAATCGGATGATATCTCGCTCTTGACCATTGTAGGATTCGGAATGTCGACATTAAGCTTCAGAGTTTCAATATCGGTTTCTCCCTCGTTCTCGTATTTCGCTGTTTCGAACGCTCGGTTCTTGACCAATGGTTGATCTTGACCGTGTTGGTCAGCTACGATGACCGTTGTTGTGTCCATCTTCGTTTGGTCGTCAGACATTTCCATGTATTGAAAAGTCTTGACGAGATACTCTTTCGGTTTGACATTTTCACGTTGCTGACCACAGCTCAAGTCAGTTCTGCGTTCCTGATGACCAGTATGGTAGTGGTCAGTTTTGCGTTCCTGACGACCAGTACAGTAGTGGTCAGTTTTATAAATCTGGTTGCTTTCGTCAGGTTCCTGAACATCAGTGCAAAAAAATCGCTTCTGGTCACTGTCCAGCGACTGATCATGGCCGCATAATTTTGGAACTGACCACTGCTTTTGCAGTTTCGATTTTTCTTGGTCAGTTTCGATCTTTGTAGTGATGTGACCAATGGAAGTGCACGAAACTGAACTGTCCGTTTTAATGACCTCTTTGCGGTGGTCATTTTGAGTGTCCGAGCGTCTCACGTTGACCACTCTATGAACTGGACATACAATTTCTAGTATTTCCTGCTTCTGACAACTGGATTTTAAGAAACCGAACGCTTTCGTATAGAAACATCGTTTCTCGCAAGATTGACAAGTGGACGATGGTGACCACTCGTGATGTCCGAGCTGCTGACCATCATCCTGGTCAGTCACATACACCGGAACAAACATTACTTGAATTTTTTCATCGTCCTTTTCAGGTTTTGTTTTTTTAACGAGATTTCTTTTAGTTTTTTTAGGAGTTTGAGTCTTAGAAGGAGGAGGAGGAATAGGATGACTTTGCTGACCACTTGCAATGTTGTGGTCACTTACGACACAACTGACCACTGCAGATTCGACTTCATCAGCTCGGTTTTCTTTCTTTTTGAGATCGTTTTTATTTGTAACGATCTCGTCGAACTCGAATGTTAAACGTTCGTTTGTATCAGTCTGAGCTTTAGTGGTCAGTTCAGTCTCGTTCATACAGTCCTTGGTTTCTTCTTTTTCGGATCTGTGTAGAATTTTGAGATTTTATTTTATTAAAAACAAAAAAAATCTGGCAAAAAGGAAAGAAAATTGAAATTGTATTAAAAACTAGAAGGGTAGCTTAATTATTTATATTAATATCTTTCAAAATAAACTTAAGTCAGTTTTTAAATGGTCCATTTTAAGCAGATATTTTTTTTAAAAATCGACTATTAAAAAGTTTATTTTGAAAGATATCAACATGAAGATATATATCCTCAAGTGATTGAGCTACTCATTCTAATTTCTAACAATCTTTCAATTTTTCTTTAGTGTTGCTCCTCGAACGCAGATAAACCAGGATTTATCATTAAAATTTTAATGATAAATCCTGGTTTATCTGTTTAGAGGCTAGATTTCTCCCGAAAGTATTCATTTTACTTAAGATCAAAAAGAATTATGCATTTTTCAATCAATTAGGCTGTTTGGAGGCTATATATTTTTAAAATTTTACCTGTTGTTGGTAAAGACCTTTTGAATTCTAGCCTCTAAAAGTCTCATTGATTGAAAAATGTATAATTCTATTAAGTTTATCCAAGAAAGTTCTAGATTTTAGCCTCAAAACAGTTGTTTTGATTGAAAACTTTTCTATCAAAAATACTGTATTAAAGATATTTAGGCTCTGGTTACGATCTTACGACTAAGTCCGGCGCGACTGGCAATATCAAATAAGCGACGTCATTTTGACGTCGCAGCAAGCAATGGATTTATATACACGTCATTGGTTGTGACGTCATTTTGACGTCACGATTCGATATTACCGTTTGGGTCGGACGTGGAAGATTGTAACTCTGTAAATTGTGTGTGTAATTTTGTTTTAAGGCAACCAGAAAAAAAATTATTTTTCAGTCGAAGAACCTGTTTAGAGGCTAGTGGTTAGATTAGCATCTATAAAAGGTTACTACCAGACTAGAAATCTAGTCTCTAACCGAGGTTCTTTGATTGAAAAAACGTATATTTCTGGTTGAATTTTTAATAAAGAGCCCTTTGCGCTTAAGTTTATAGGTTTTTGAGAATAGCCTCTAAGAAGGGTGTACCTTGCGTGCGTATGATTGCACAATTCACAAGGAAGAATGTGTATAACATGCAAAACCACTTTATCAACATCCAGTTTCGTTCTGTTTTCAATTTTGTCCTCCTCATCAGAAGATCGCAACCTAATAATTTAATTATTAAAAAATTTTTCCGCCATTTTTAATCGGCACATTCTGTTATTCATCGTTTTATCAAGCGGTCTGACATCAAGTCCATAGCAATATACATGTATATATGACCGTGACGTCACATCGATGCATAAATCGATGAATAATAGAATGTGATTATCCCCCTTTTTGTGTCTCTATTTCAATTCATTACAGAAATTGTTTCATTGCATTAAAAGAGCGCCAAAAATATGAATTTTCTTGTTCTTTTCGCGTTTCATCGATTTGATTCTGCTCGTTGACCTGCGGTTCCTTTGATTTACAGACCCCTGGGTCGTTTAAGGGCGTCTCAAGGTCTTTTTTGGTCATTTTTATTGTGACTGTGGTCATTTTGATATGTTTTGAAGGGTTTTATGGTCTTGGAATGTTAGTTTTTATGGTTTTATGGTCTTGCGATTCTAGTTTTTAGAGTTTTATAGTCTTGGAATTCTAGTTTTGGTCGTTCTCTTTTGTGTTTATGAGGCTCAAATGAAAAACGATGCGTTTCCTATAAAGAACAAGCAAAAAGTGAAAGTCAAAAATTTGAATTTCGTTTTCATAAAAAAATAAAAGAACCCGGATCAGCATCGCGTGTGTGAATTCGACAAATCAAATCATAATATTGAAATGACGTCAAATAAGGAGTGCAAGGTGGGCTAATGACGTCAGAAAAGAGACGTCTAGACACGTGTAGTATAAGAAGAAGAAAAAACAACGCCATGACGTCAGAAAATGACATCAGACACGTGATGCCAAAATAAAAAACTTATGACGCCCTTGTTATGACGAACGCAACTTCTAACTGGTTGGTTATGTAGTCTGACATCACATGCTCCGCCCTTTTTAACGTCGAAACACGCAACAAACCAATTAGAAGTTGCCGGTCGTCATAACAAGGGCTGAGCCAACTGAAGTTCTCCCCTGTGAAGTGGACAGATTGGAAAAAAGAGCTAAACTGATGACTCAGTGATGGCAAATGAGCTAAAATGATGTAAAATGGGCTCAAATGATCCAAAACAGCTAATTGCTGGGGGAAATAACTAAATTATTGGTGCAAAACCCTAAATTGATTGCAGAAATAGCTAAATTGATAGGGAAAAAAGAGCTAAACTAATGCAAAAAAGCTAAAGTGATGTAAAAAGAGCTAAACTAATGCAAAAAGCTAAACTTATAAAAAAAAAAAGCTAAACTGATGGAGAAACAAACAAATTACTGGGGCAAACCCCTAAATTTATGGCAGAATTAGCTAAATAAGTTTTCTAAAACAAGTTAACTAAAAAACTAAAAACAAGTTAATAATTTAAAAATAAACTGAATGATAGGGAAAAAAAAGAGCTAAACTAACGCAAAAAAAGATAAAGTGATGTAAAAAGAGCTAAATTGATAAGTATAAAAAGCTCAACTAACGTTAAAAGAGCTAAACTGAATATGCATTTCTGCAAATTAAATCAATTTGAATTTCAGATATCATTCAGTTTATTTTTAAGTTATTAACTTGTTTTTAGTTTAACTTTTAGAAAACTTATTTTTTTCTTCTTCATTTTAGCGCATTTTCAGTTCAACTTTTAAAAAGTTGGGATGTTTTTCAATTTTAGCTTTCGTTTAGTTTATTTTTGTTCATTTTTTATTCTAAAATCTGAATAAAAATAAATCGCAAGCGAATTTTATTTTTTCATTTACACAAATTGCTTATTAATTTAATTTATTCATTTTAGTTTTTGTGGGTTTTTTTTCCGTTACAACATTTATTAAAATTCCATTTCCAAATCCACTGAAAAAGAAAATGAAAAAAAAAATATCAATATGGCTCAAACTTTTTTTTATAACCCTATTAAATGACACTAATGATAATTATAATTAATCTGCTTCGGTTTTAAAACATCAAACATTTTTACATCACAGGGAAATAAAATACAAAGAAGATGAAAACAAAAAATAGTGCATTTTTTTTACAAATTACAAAATAGAAAATCAGAAACAGATTTTTATTGTCAAAAATATAAAAAGCTCTTATACCTTGTACACACACACATGAGTTAAATGAATTCAAATTAAATGTGTTTAGGTGAATTATACGGAATCCAGTTAAGGACATGAACCAAATAAAAATTGACTTTATTATTATTTTAAAAATTGAAATACTAAATCAATATTTTGTCAATAGTTTATATATTATATTTAAGTATTAACTCAATATTTTCAATTATTAACTGAATAAATTGAATTCGACGACATATTGTTTGTTTTCCCTTCACAGAGGGCTCTGTAGAACACGTTTATTGCATTTAAATGCATTTAAATTATCAGGTGTGTACTAGGTATAGGGTCGGGTCCACATTAAGCTGACAAATGTGATTTCTCCCAATTTGGCCGTATATCGAAAAAAATTGGGCTGTAAATAGAAACTGAGCTATAATTTATGATGGCCGTTATAGTAAGGCTGATAAGATTTTTGATATATCGATATTTTGATTTTTTTCTATATTTCGATTTTTTTTCTTTCAGTTTTTCGTTATTTCGATTTTTTTCAATATTTCGACTTTTTCGATATTGTGTTTCTTTCCTCTTATATTTTGATTTTTTCGATATTTCGATTTTTTCAATATTTCGATTTGTTCGATATTTTCATTTTTTTCTTCGTTATTTTCATTTTTTTTTTTCGGTATTAAATTTTGTTCTTCTATATTTCGATTTTTTTTTTCGATTTATCTCCATTTTTAGATTTTTCGTTACACCGTTAAAAATCGATTTTTTTTAAAATATTGGACCGATTTCGATTTTTCCAAAATATCGCATCCCCTACCATATAGCGAGGTATGATTGTATTAGGACTCGACTTTTTAATACAAAATATCAAGAAAATGTTTCTCAATTTGTGAGCAATTTGAAAAACTTTCAAAATAAACGATATTACCGATGAAGGAAAAAAAAACGTAAAATTGTCTTTCAATGAAATAATTTATAAGAAAAATTGTCTTGTCAATTGTCACTAAATAATTTATTTTGTGTAAATTTTAATTATTATAATTATGGCTCGGATTTTTATGCATTTCTGAAGCAAATTTTTCTAAATTTGTGGCCCAGGTGTGATGAAATGATCATCTTAAATCAAAAAGGCCGAGTTAGAGGCTAGATGTCTTGGTTAGTATCATTTGTCAACTAGAATGATAGCCTCCAACCATTATTTTTTATTAAAAAACCTATAATTGTTGGTTGATCTAAACGAGACTGTCACTTCACGATTGGCCTCTGGGCCACAAATTGAGAAACACTTGCTTGATAAATGCATAAAAATCCTAGCCCTAATTATAATAATTAAAATTTACACAAAATAAATTATTTAGTGACAATTGACAAGACAATTTTTCTTATAAATTATTTCATTGAAAGACAATTTTACGTTTTTTTTTCCTTCATCGGTAATATCGTTTATTTTGAAAGTTGTTTGAACACTAGAAAGCCAAAATACAAAAAAAGGCTAACAACATATTGAAGCAACATTTTTTTTTATTTTTTGCACAATTTTTAATAAACAGCTAAACTGAATAAAGACTAATCTGAACAAGGAGCTAAACTTAATTTACATGTCTTATACAATATAATTAAGGCCGGATCCACATGAAACTGACAAAAGTGCAACATGAGTTTGAGAGACAAAAACACAACAAAAATGCCAGAAAAAAGACAGATTTTGAAAACCAAAACAAAACTGAAACAATTAACTGTCAGCAGTATACTCAAGACAAAACCACAACAAGTTTGTGTGACACAAAACACAAACAAATTTGGGTTTTGTTTTGTGTTTCTATAGCTGTCCTCTACGTAAACTACGCAACTGTTCTGTTGTTGTTTTAATACTAATTGTCCACAACTGCAACAGACAAAAAGAGTTGACAAAATGTTGCATAATACAGAGACAAAACACAAACATTTTGATGTTTCCCGACCTGAGCCAGGACATGGAATTGCAGACAAACCAAAAACAAAACTCAAAAGTCACAGAAATGTTTTAGAATTGTCGCCAATTTATCTCGAAATACTGTTTCTGTTTTGTTTGTGTTTCTGTCAGCTTGATGTGGATCGGCCTTAAAGCCGGGTTCACATCAAGCTGACAAAAGTGCAACCATGAGTTCGAGACAAAAACACAACAAAAACGCCAGAAAAAAGCCGATTTTGAAAAGAAAACAAAACTAAAACAACTGTACTGTCATCGGTACTCAAGACAAAACCACAACAAATTTGTGAGACAAAACACGAACAAATTTGGGTTTTGTTTTGTGTTTCTGTAGTCCTCTACGTAAACTACGCAACTGTTTTGTTGTCGTTTTAATTACTAACTGTCCACAACTGCACAGACAAGAGTTGACAAAATGTTGCAGAATACAAAGACAAAACAAAAACTTTTTTTTGATGTTTACCAACTTTTCGCCATCACATTGGAATAGTTTGTCAAATTGTAGACAAAAACAAAACAAAAAGTCGCAAAAATGTTTTAGAATTGTCGTCAATTTATCTTGAAACACTTGAGTTTCTTTTATGTTTTTGTTTTGTCAGCCTGACGTGAATCGGTCATAAAGGCCGATCCACATTAAGCTGACAAAAGTGCAACGTGAGTTCAAGTCAAAAACACAACAAAAACACCAGAAAAAAAACAGATTTTGAAAAACAAAACAAACCTGAAACAACTGTCAGCAGTATACTCAAAGACAAAACCAAAATAAATTTGTGTGACAAAACACAAACAAATTTGGGTTTTGTTTTTTGGTTTCTATAGCTGTGTCCTACGTAAACTACGCAACTGTTCTGTTTTTGTTTTAATACTAACTGTCCACAACTGCAACAGACAAAAAGAGTTGACAAAATGTTGCTAATACAGAGACAAAACAAAAACCTTTTGATGTTTACCGACTTGCTACGAGACATGGAATAGTTTTTGAAATTGCAGACAAAACACAAAAGTCGTAGAAATGTTTTAGAATTGTCGCCAATTTGTCTTGAGACATTTGAGTTTCTGTTTTGTTTGTGTTTTGTCAGTTTGATGTGAACCCGACCTTTTAGGACTTGGTAGTTGAAGTCACTAATTACAGTATATTCTCTTTTGAAACTAATTACCGAACGTCGTTTAAAATAAAAGCTTAAACCATAATATAACGCAAGTCAAAACTTTCTATAATAAGTCTATGAAGAGTTTTTAACTTTAGCTTTATTTTAAAGTTGTTACTTTCAGAATTAAACATAGGAATTGCTTTTAGTTTTCACAAACTAATTGTTTGGATTAAATTTCTGCTACTTTTTAGTTCCTTATTTTCTTCAAATGTTGCGAGCTTTAATCACATTAGAGTTTATTTTTAGTGAAATACTTATTCGATTTAGTGCTCAATTAGTTTAGCTTTTATCCAATTTAGACTATCTTAAGATGTTTCGTTAGTATTTTATCCGTTTATCACATTTTATGTAGAACTTTAGCGTTAATTTAGCATTATTCTTGGAAGTACTTAATCTGTTTAGCTTTTTTAATGTAATATTTCATCGAGTTTAGCTCTTTTCATTCAGTGTTTTGTAACTGTTTAACTGGTTTTATGTAATACTGTGTCATTAGTTTAGCCCTTTTTATAAAGTACTTATATTTAGCTATTATAATGCAGCATTTCACCAAGTTTAGCTGATTTTATGCAATATTTGTGACACCAGTTTAGCTTTTTATAAAGTATTTTATTTGTTTGGCTTTTTTAGCAAAAAAACTCGACTGACTCTCGGAGTCAGTCGAGTCATAGACTATCTATCATAAAGGACAGCTCATCTTCAAATTCTGTAGTAATGTTGGGACAAAGCGGCGCAATCTTCTGGACCCTAATCAGGTTAGGTTCCATCCACTTTTTACACAGGAATTACATAGAAATTACACGTTATAAAATGTTTTCAATAAAAAGAAAAAAAATAATGAATGAACTTCATTTATATTCAAGTTTTATTACATTGTTTACAATTTGCTATGATATTTTTTAATTACAAAGAAAAAAAGAAATGAATGTAATTTATATACATTGAAATTTTATTTTATCTAAAAAAAAAGTTAAAAAAAAATGAATACTAAAAAAGTTTTTTAACTTTTCTTGACAATGTTTTTGTGTAACATGAAGTATTTTTTTATTTTTGGTTCCGGTAATAAGTGAGAAGATTTTCAGTTTTTAAGACACAAATTCAGAAATGCAATTAAAATGAGTTTCTGAACTACACCTGTAGCAGAATGGTAAAGCCAATTATTTTTTTTGTAATTTTAATTTAATTTAATGTAATTTATTTATTATTTTATTTTTTATTTATTTTATTATAATTTATTATTTTATTTAATATTTTATTTTATTTATTTTTATTTTATTTTATTTTATTTTTATTTATTTGATTTAATATATTTTAATTATCGATCTGATGGCAACCTATCTTTCCTACTTATATACTGTATTATTAGGGTAGCATCACATGGTATTTCATGAAAACTTATTTCTTTTGTTGTTGTTTTTTTTTTGTTTTTTTTGACACAGTGAGGTACACAACAGTAAATCATTTCATAGAAAAAACTGACTGACAACACTAAAAGTTTTAAAAAGTAGTGATAATCGTGAAGAGAAAATGAACAAGAACAAGAAAACATGAGGTTGCAATTCTAATAATCTAATCAGCAGGGTCCAGAAGATTGCGCCATCTATTTGTTTTAGCAGACGATTTCGGCGCCATACTTTTACCAACATTAAAGCTGAAATGAGCAAGGCCTTTAGGATAAAGAGACTATGGTCACAGAATAAGGAGACATGTGCTATGTTAATCTGTGCTAGTATGGTCGAGTAGAATGTTAGAGGCTAGAGAGTGTGTAAATGAAATCGACGATTTTTCGCGTCTGTTTGTTTCCTTTTTGACATCATTTCGCGTTCTTTTTAAATCCGAATTTATGTCGCAAATCATTTATTTTGCTGTATAATTAAACATGAAGTGAATGAAACTGTTTTATGTGTTAGTTTTGACTCGTTTTAATTGAAATTTTATTCATTTTCTAGGCTGAATATCGATGGATTACTGGTTTATTTCCCGTACGATTACATTTATCCCGAACAATATTCTTACATGGTTGAACTCAAAAGAGCTCTTGATGCAAAGGTTTCCTCTGAACGGTTTCAATTAACAGAACGAATAAATTAGACTTGTAAAATATGTTTTTTGTCAATTAAAAAGGGTCACGGTTTGTTGGAAATGCCGTCGGGAACGGGAAAAACTGTCTCTCTCTTGTCTCTCATCGTTGCCTATCAGAAAGAAAATCCTCTCGAGTTGACGAAGTTAATTTATTGTTCAAGAACTGTACCTGAAATAGAGAAGGTTTCAAAGAGAAGGGAGAAAATATTTTACAGGCAAAAAAAAAAACTAGATGAAATTTCTTTTGATGATTGTTTAGGTGCTCGAAGAACTGAAGAGGTTGATGGATTATTACGAGAAGACTACCGGCGAGAAGCAAAACTTTGTAGGTCTTTCGTTAAGTTCTCGTAAGAATCTCTGCATTCATCCGGAAGTATGTATACATATGTTGACTTACGGTTGGCATCAATACCATAATTACTTTGCCTCGTAGGTCAGTTTGTTACGAGACGGAAAAGCTGTCGACGGACGATGTCAGAGTTTGACCGCTTCTTACGTTCGAAACCAAAAGAAAGTCAATACCTCGTTGCCTGTTTGTTCTTACTTCGAGGTAAACATCGTTAGTTGAGACAAAAGGTTTTTTGTTCTTTTTTGATTTTATTTGAAGCTCAAAAAAATCAAAATAATACAATTTTTAGACTTGCTACTTTTAGGTAATTGGCTTTCTGAAAACAACTACATGTCGTTAAGGAATATAAGTGTGTTAGAAACTAGAAGAGTAAATAAATGCAACACTTACAATGTTTTATGTACAGCTTTGGTTATTCTCCATTTCAAGAGCAACACTAAGGCGAAACTGAAACTATGCTAGAAACTAGAACGCCTAGCTAACTTGATAGTATTTTCAAGTTGATATATTCAAAATAAGCGTTTTATACTCTATAAAACCCTTTCAAGTTTCTCATAATGTTGCACCTGACAGAATAACCAGAGTTTGAGTTGTCGTTTAAACATTTTAAAAACGCCGTAATTATATACTGATAAGTGATAATCACTTTCATGATATCTTTTAAAATGAACTGTTTATGGCAGTTTGAAAATTATCTAACTTTTAGTTTTTATTCGTGTGATTTTTGGTTCAACTTGAAGTAAAGAAAAAAACGAAAGTAAAGAATTTAAAACTGCTATAAAAAGTTTAATTTTTAAAAAAACGTTTTTAGTTTCTTAAACTTCCAATTTCTTAAAGTTGCTTCTGAAACGTAGAATAACCAATTTTGGAGGTCATTACAGAACTTTCATTATGAGAGTAAAGGATCGTATCTAACTGATAAATTTGTAAGTCACAAAAGCGAAATACAAGACGTTATTATATGGCAAATACTGTCACGTATTTATCATATCTTTATGACTGACATATTAACTAGTGTGCAGTATATTATATGACAGCCATAAAATGATATACATGTATCATTAAGAAGTCACATTATAAAGTAGGATTGTCACACTGCTAACGAGCCCCAGAGTTTTAATTTATTGTTCTCCTTTATGTGCGTAAAATTAAGACTATTTATAAAACGTAATAAATTTCTCAACATTTTTAATGGTGATGTTTTTTTATGGATTTCAATTAGTTATTAAGTTATCCAAGTGACAATTACAAAAACATGTGGCAAAAAAACATGAATAAAGAATCCAGGTTTTTTTTTATATAGAAAGGTATAAGGGGACTGTCATATGACAAAAACTGATCATATCTAGCTCATAAGATGGTAACAGTTAAAGAAGCAAATTAGAAATAATAATAATAACAAATGCTGTCAGTCTTTATGACTGCAATCTTTGTGACTGCCATTAACTAATGTTCAGAAGAGTATGACACTCATAAAGTGATCATAAGCAGTGAAATCCTAAGATATGATTGTCACAATTTTATATATATTTTTTTTTGTGATGAGCTTCCAGATTCTGTCTTGATTTTATTTGAATTTTGTTTTGAAAAGGCTTTTGATGCTCACGGACGAGAATTTCCGATTCCTCCTGGAGTTTATAATCTGGTTACGATACAATGAAATTAATCTATTTATTTCGTAATCTACTTTTCTTCTAAAGTTGTATTTCACTTGTTATTCTAGGATGATCTCAAGGATTATGGACGTAAAAAGGGATGGTGTCCATACTTTCTGGCCAGATACACAGTTTGTTGTCCTTTTTTTATTAGCGAACTTGGGGGCGGGGGGGGGGGGGGGGGAGTCATTCCAGAAGGCTATTAATATTAAGATTGTCGTGAGAGTAAATTGTCACATGTAACTCGTAACCTGTTACAAGGTTACGAGTTAGATGTGACTGATACAAGTCACAAAAGCAAATTATAAAAGAATATTATGATAAATACACATTTTTTCTGTAATGAAGCTGGTTGTTTGTTTTGCGAAACTTAAACCGTTTTCATTTTTAGATTCTTCATGCAAACGTAGTCGTCTATAGTTACCATTATCTATTGGATCCAAAGATTGCAGACATAGTTTCTAAAGAGTTACCAAAGTCTTCTGTGGTCGTGTTCGATGAGGCGCATAATATCGGTCGAGATAACAGAACACAATCCGCCATATTCTAAAACGTTATTTAAGACAAAGGAAAACTAGAACAAAGCTTCAATTTAAAAATTAATTAATTTTTCAAGACAATTTAGAAATATTTATTTATTATTACTAAAGTATAGTTAAGAACTATATTGAGGTTTGTCTTAGTCATTTTTGAATATGGCGGAATCACTTTATATTTGTGATGTAATAACTCAAAATTATTCTTTTAAATTGGTGTAGATAACGTTTGTATTGACTCGCTGAGCGTTAACATAACGAAATCAACTCTGGATCGATGTCATGCCAATATACAGACGCTTTCCAAGACGATTTCTGAGTATGTCATTTTAGTTTTAATAGATTCTCGTTTGCTGTAATTTTAGTTATAAATTTCCTCGTTTCGATTAGCATAAAAGAAAACGATGCCGAACGACTCAAGATGGAATATCGGCGTCTTGTTGAAGGTCTTCGAGATGCAAACGTTGCCAGAGAGACGGATGTGGTTCTGTCAAACCCTATTCTTCCTGACGAAGTGTTACAAGGTGGACCTTTTCAATAATGATGGTTCGAGCATAAGTCGACAAACAGATTTATTTTTTCAGAGGCCGTTCCGGGAAACATCCGAAGTGCTGAACACTTTGTTGGATTTCTGAAGCGATTTCTAGAATACCTGAGGACTAGATTGAGAGTCCAGCATGTCGTTCAAGAAAGTCCAGCCGCGTTTCTAAGAGACATTTATCAGAAAGTTTGCATTGAAAGGAAACCTTTGAGGTTTATTTTCTCTTATCAATTTTGCATTTTTCCTGAATCTTATCGTTTCTTATTTTTTTGTCGTGTAGGTTTTGTTCGGAAAGATTAGCGTCTTTGATTCGTACACTCGAAATATCCGATCTGTCGGACTTCACTTCTATTACTGTTTTAGCTAATTTTGCCACTTTAGTAAGCACGTACACTAAAGGTAAATTTAGGGTCTCATTTGTGTGTTCACAAGATTCATTTGAGTGTTCTATTTGTTTTGTGTCGTTTTCGAGGTTTCACGATAATTGTCGAACCTTTTGACGATAAATCTACGTCGAGCGTTAACAACCCTGTTCTTCACTTTAGCTGCATGGATGCATCTATAGCTATCAAACCAATCTTCGATCGATTCCAATCGGTTATAATTACATCTGGGGTACGATTTCTTTCTCATCCTTCTCGGTAGTTTTCAAATTATCTTCAAATGATTTCTTATTTTTGCATTTTAGACTTTATCACCGCTAGATATGTATCCAAAGATTCTAGATTTCCATCCGGTTACGATGGTTTCATTAACAATGACTTTAGCGAGGCCATGCATCTGTCCAATGGTCATTCAAATAAAAGGTCCAATTATATCAGTTGGTGATCATCGTCTTTTGTGTTTATAACAAAACAGATCGTCGGCAAAGGTAACGACCAGGTTGCAATGACATCCAAGTTCGAATCGAGGGAAGATATAGGTATACGTTTTGTGTTTTTGTTTCATATCGTGTGATTGTCTTATCGTTGTGATTTACTCGTTTTTCAAAAGCTGTCGTACGAAATTATGGAAACCTACTCGTGGACTTGGCTACTGTAGTTCCCGATGGAATGGTCTGTTTCTTTACTAGTTACGCTTATATGGAAAGCGTGGTCGCTTCTTGGTACGAACAGGGAATCATCGACAGCATTCAGAAACGCAAACTGCTTTTTATCGAGACTCCAGATGCGACCGACACCAGCCTCATTCTGTACAAATATGCAAAGGTCGTCTTTTCGTCATGAAACTTGTTCATTGGTTCTAAAACGCTGTTTTCATTCAATAATACTTAAAAATTTATTAAATTATATTAAAATATTTCAACTCGAGAGCTTATAGACACTCCAGCCTTGCACATGTTTTGCAGTTCCGAGGTTACTCAAATTGCTTAAACAACCAAACGTTAATTCAAAACGTTATGAAAATTCCCCGTTCACTGAAGAACATATCAAAGAATACACACAACCTTTCTTAAAGCCGAACGATTTTTCTGAAGAACAGAAGGTAGTTAGCAAGATGGACCTTTTGGAGGTATATGACCTTTAACATGGGTCAAGCAACAAATTAACATAAATTCAAAAGAATGTAAAATAACTCCCTTTGAATATTATTGCAACCAAAAGAACTTTTAAGCCTGGTAACAGCATTCAAGAAATGAAAGTGGTTAGAATTGTGACCATGTTTTAGGGCACATCATGCCGTGCGTGCAAGCTGGACTGTCTGGCGCTTTTATCTCATAATCTACCAGCACACTTTAACAAAACTTACGTCACATACTTTAGGAACCACTGAAATAATAAGTCATCTCAATTGAATTGAGTGCCACTATTTTAATTTTTTAGGCTTGTGAGAACGGTAGAGGAGCCATATTGCTATCCGTAGCAAGAGGCAAGGTCTCGGAAGGAGTTGATTTTGGTGTGTAATTCCATAAATATTAAAATTGCTGCAATGAATAATAAAATGGTTATTTGGTAATTAGATCATCATTATGGACGAGCCGTTGTGATGCTAGGAATTCCATATGTTTATACTTTGAGTAAAATACTAAAGGTGAATATAGAAATATTTGAGAGGGGAATCGATCTGTGAACACTCACTTTTTTTTAAACAAAACCAGGCTCGGTTGGAATATCTCCGAGATCAGTTTCAGATAAGAGAGAACGACTTTCTTACGTTCGATGCAATGCGTCACGCTGCACAGTGCGTCGGAAGAGTTCTCAGAGGGAAGACTGATTATGGGATTATGATATTTGCAGACAAGGTTTTATTGGGTTTCACATCTCGGCTTCCCGTATTAAGTTAACGTTTTGTTGTAGAGGTATGCAAGGGCGGATAAAAGGGGCAAACTTCCGAAGTGGATTCAAGAGAATCTCAAGGATAGTACTTGTAATTTATCCACAGAGGAAGCGATTCAACTATCCAAAAGATTTCTTAGACAAATGGCTCAACCGTTTACTAGGGTCAGTTCACAGTTAAAATATATACTTCAAAGAAATCTTAAGTTATTTAATGAACATTTATTTAAAAGATGAATAATATAAAAATGTATATTGTGCAGGAAGATCAACTCGGCATTTCGTTACTCACTTTGGAACAATTACAAACGGAGGAAATGAAAAAGAAAGCAGAGGAACAATCACAGCAGTTATGAGTAAATAATAAAAATATAAGATTCAATACTAAATTAAAAAAAAATCACGTTTGCAAAAAAATAATATAAACGTTTCCTTTATGCAACTTTTACCCCATTGGAAAGTGAAACAAGTTTCATTCAACTTATATATTTTTTTGTAACTCTTTCATCATAGCAGAATATGCTTGAGAAAGCACCTTAGCATCATTCGAGATGCCACGAGCTAACGAAGTTCGTAGCTCGGTGAGGTTTGGAAGTTGATCGCTGCTTGGAATATTCAAGAGCCGATGGAAAAACGAGTGCCACGCCGCACTGTTCCAATACCTGTACAAAAGAATAAATAGAAACGAAACAACTTCTTAAGTAAGAAAAACAGAAACTGATCTCTTGAATCAGAACTTCATTCGATAAAACACGGATAACTATGAAAACTAAAGAAGAGCCTAAGGCTTGTTAATAATGGATTCGTACCTTCTAATCGTCGAAGTGATTTTCCACGTGCCGTCAGCCTGCTTTACTGACTGCATGTATTGTCCAAAAAGCATGACGTGAGCGCAGGCGGCCACACCATAAAGATCAGTCTGATAAGTCCAAGGTCGCCTTTCCTTCATCTCGATACATTCAAACTCGGACGTCTCCACCTTTACTGTGAAATCAGTGCCATTCGGGAACAGGGACATGTCGATGCTTCGACCGTAATCGATCAACTTCAACGATCCGGTTTTACTCGCTTGAGGGCTGATACTCGGCCTTAAAAAATTTTGAAATAATTTTATTTCCCAATCAAACTACAATATAAATAAAAGAAATTTACTAACGGTGAAAGAAACATAAAGTTATCTGGTTTAATGTCAGCGTGAATGATTTGGCAAGAGTGAATCTTCTCGACAATTTGGAGGATCTCGACAGTGAAATACAATACGAGAATTTCGGGCATCGTCTCGTTTTTCTTTCCGTACATATTTACCAAGTCCTTCGTCAAAACGAAAACAAAGGATTACGGTGCGAAGATACAAGATCGAGTTGTCCGTCGTCTACTTACGAGAAGCGTCCCTTTATCGTGAAAATCAGTTTCGATGATGGAACCATTTTCAAATAAATACATTCGAGAGATCTTCATGATGGATGGCGTCTTCAAAGAAAAACCGTTACCGTTACGCGCGACAGGAAGATACTAATATGTTAAAAAAAAATGCAATGCTTACGACATCAACGTCGAAATCTGACAACTTTAGTCTATTGCGAAGCGTATCACAAATGTAAAATTCCCAGGGGCATGCCGGCTTTTGAACTTTCAGTGCCAAACGGTCCTCGGCCATACTTTCCGGTTCGTTTTCCGCATCACAGACGATACGCGTTGCTTTGAACACCGAAGCGTACCCTCCAGATCCAACTTTACTCGAAATCATGTAATTGCAACCAACTAAACGATAAAAATATTTGCAACTTTTAAAACAACCCAGTTACATTTAAGAGTGAGGCTCTGACGGACCTAATGTAACCAGTGTGTTCGGTGCTATTCTTGGTATTTTACAGTTGCTCCTAACAACATCATCTCTTATCACTGCGGAAGCACCTAGCCTGTTTAGGAAGCCGTTGATCACTGTCAAATCAAAAGGATTGACCGTTTCTTTCGACTTTTCGCTTTTGTCCAATACGGTTGAAATCTCGCCGTGAGTTTTGTTTCTAACAGAAATGAAAGAAATTATGAATCGTACAATTTCCTACATCGAAGTTTTCTTTAAGAACTTGAAAGGAGTAGAACGAAAGTGAGAAGTTGCTGCAGAACTCGTGCCAGACGATCCACTCGAAGAAGACTTGTAATCTCTGCTAGTTTCGACAATCGTGCTGCATAAAAGGTTACAAAAGGCAGTTAATAATTCAATCTTTTTTTTTTTGCGTTATAGATCTCTCTTAACAGAGGTAGAGCGTAGACACAGTCAAGTGTGCACGTTCTGCACGACTAATATGTGAAAAACTCCAAAAACAATCTATTCGCACAATCTTCGTCGCGAACTCAAGTTGCAAATCATTTCTTGAACGTTGTGGTTAGCTTTTAAGGTATTTTGGCTGCAACGTTCAAAGGGGGTTTCTATTTTCCACCCTTTTTAATTTTGCTAATTTGCTTGCCTCATGTTAAGTCATTGACCTCAATTAAGATCATTTTGCAAACAACCTTTCTGTTCTTCAGGAACATATTTCAGCTTTATTGCAATTGCCGTTTGGTTGCTAGAGTGATATTAGTAACTTTGGAACCACAAAATTGGGCCCGTACAACTCTGGAGTGTTTCTAGGCTCATAAGAACAAAATTGTGTGTACCTCAAAGAAAGATACTTTGTTTCACCAACAAGGGGAACGAGAGATTGACGAGGAAACGACGCTAACTCCTGAACCTTTACTTTTTCCGTCTCCTCGTGAAGTTTTGGATGCTCCAACTTATCATCATTAGACGACACTTCGTGGTGAGTAGATTCTTTCTCTGCAATTTTTGATGTTTCATGTAAAGATGATGACAAAGTGTTGGAAATATATGCTGCAATAGGCGTAGAAACAACTTTTGCATTGTTTGTAAAGAACATAGTGTTGGTAGGCATAATGAAACTGGAGCAATCGGGTTGAGAAATTGGCTGAATTCCATCTATGCCATGTTCGTCTTCAGATTCGGGATCAGGATCTTCGGTTAGCGGCTTGAATGGAACAGACAAAGATGGCTCTAGAAAACCAGCAAGTTTTCGTCTATCATTGATCTGCACGTAATCACTTGGTGGCCTGAAAAATACATATATATTTTAAAACATTGAAATGAGGATCTCTCGTGATTGATAACGTACACATTTTGACAGTTTTCCACGTCATCATCATAGCGCGCCACGTCTTCGTATACGATAAAAGGAGCCATAGGTGGTTGCATGCTTGACGGCTGCCGATTGTCTTCGATCGGATCTTCGAAAACAACGATTGGACTTCTCTTTGTAGTGGTTGGCTGTACCTCTGCACTAGAATCTTCTCTTTGATTTGTTTTCGGAATGGAATCCAATGCAATCCGACTAGTTTTATCTTCCATATTAAATATATCAATCGCAATCTTCATCGCTTCTTTCATGTGAATTGTGGGAGAAACGTGACCTTCATTTATGGAACTGGCAGTTAAAAGTTTCCGCGAAGGTCCTGTCGTATTCAAATCGTTCTCCACTTTCGGTTTTTCGATTTCATCGACATTTACATCTTCTTCTAAAAGTGTTTTGTTGTATTTCTTAGTCACGTCTTGGACTTCCTGTTCCGTAACCTCTTGTCCCATCATCTTAAACAGATCACCAATGCTGACAAGAAGCAACAAAAAAAGCACAAAACGATAAAGAAATGTATCAATTTATCGTTCGACTAAATTGATCAAGGTGACTTCACAGATGAATTTCCTTCGCGGTTTTGAGAAACTTTAGTTTCTTCAAGCGAACTTTTTTCATGAAAAACATTAAGACCAAAAATGAAAAGTATTAGAAAATAGAAGTTAGAAGTATTTTCATGACGATAGCTTTTTTAAAAAATATATGACAGTATAAAATGTTTATTTTTTAAGATTTTGTTATGAAAAACTTCCAGCATTTCAAAACTTTAATGGTAGAAGTTCTTCTACCATTAAAGTTTTGAAAACAATTTTAATTTTATCGAAATGTTGTTTCTGAAAAAAATGTGCTCGACACTCCTCGTCCAAAAACATTTATAAAGCCACCTCATTTTATAATGACTTTTACGTTTTAACATTTGCGGGTTTCCCACTGGACTTAAAGAAATTTATCACAAAATCAAGTAAACGTTTCTGTTCTCTTTGCATTGACGCCATTTTCTCCTCCATCATTCGTAGCTTTTCACATTGTTCTTAAAAAAAAAGTTTTAATACAACATAAAAATCGTAACTCTTATCGTAAAATAGAAACGGAACGTTAATTCCTTTCTCTAATAACCTCTTTGTAGACGTTCGTTTTCTCGTTCCTTTTGTTTCCTGTTATAGGTAGCAGCTCTAATTTCTTCAAATTGGAACTCTTGTAGGCCTCTATAAATGAGGTCGCTACGGTACATAAGAAATTCGTTGCCTTTCAAAACTAAGTGTTGATTCGATGTCTTCTGAAACGCTGAGCCTCTTTTCTGTTCCTTCTTGACGCTGCAAAAAAAAAAAAAAAAAAAAAAAAAAAGAAACTTACTTAAAAATGAAAATGAATTGATTTTATTCAGCAATCAACCAATTAAACTTACCTCAAAGGAAAGAAAGGATTTAAAGAAACATCTTTTTTTATACTAAATAGAATAAAAAACTAAAATTAATAATAGACTATATCATCAACAAAGATGGAACAATGATTAATCAACTGACGGAGTCTCCTGTACGAGACCAGGTGAAGCCTCGTCCGCGTGGACATCGAACTTCGAGCTAGGAGGTGCCACAGGAAGTGTGACCTTCGGTTTCATCTTAACGTTTGACCATTTTCCCGGTTTCTTTTCATTCTCTTTCCTAGATTCTGTGTTCTGCATCGGAATGCCGACGGCACCTCCGACGGCTTCACTAACACAAAGCTGCTCTGAATCGTTCTCATCGTGACAGACCACGAAAGTGGCTCCCTTCCGCAAATTTGGAACAGGATTCCTGGTCATTCCTTGGTCGGAATCTGAAACAATCAAATCGTTTTTTTAACAGATAGAACTTTCTTTACCCAATTTTTTCTAACGAATTTAACGACAATTTTTAATTGTGTTAGAAATTAGAATGGAAAGTTCATATTTTTCATATCGTCCCGATGAAGTTCTTTGAGGAACTCTCATTGAAATCTTGACTAGACTTATGAAAAGACTCATATGTGCTTACTGGAGGTAACAGATCCGATTCTAGTTGTTCCAACCATTTTCTTATTGCCGTACGTCTTGAGAGACGACATCGGAAGACGCCGATCGTCGTCGTCAGCATTCTCGTCTTCTTGCAGTTGTAGTCTCTTCATAATTCTAGCCAGAAATTCTCTACAAAAACATAATCAGATCTTAGTGTAACTTCAAATTTTGTCTCAATCTTATTGTACCTGTATCTCATTTCCAGCGCCGCTTTCGGTTCCGCTCCTTTCTCAATGCCCTTCAAGAATACATTGTCAGCTTTCTTTATGTTTCCGGCAGCTTCCAGAGCGAGAGCCCAAGAGGTGTAGAAAGACGCTACCGAACGACCCATTTCTTTTCCATACATAAAATTGAACATCTCCAAAGAATCATCGGCCATGTTAGTCTATGTAACAAAGGAGAGAAAACCCGTGAGAACAAAATGAAGCGATAACACATCGGGTCAATGGTTTTCTATGTGTGCACCAGTTTGAGACAAATGTCGATGAATCTTTCATCATTCTTGTACTTTGGCAGTTCCATGAATTCGGAAATGCACTTCTCGATTAGGTGCATCAAAGAACCTTCCATTCCACCTTTTGGAAAATGTTGTTCCGTCCAATCAATGTAAGAGATCCAAGGTTCTAATGGATCGTCTCCTTTGTAAGATCGCAATTCGCTCTCGAATTCCCTACAATATGAAGTCAAATCAATGTTGCGTTTATGTATTTTTCTTTTTATTACTCACATCTTTTGCTTTTCTAGATTCATCCGATGTTGTAGTTGTTGCTCTTGTTGTCCGTCCGAAACAGACTTCAACGCACTTTCTAAGATCTCCATCTTTCGCCCTTGTCTCAACGGCTGGATGTTTTCTTTACAAAGCTCCCATTCGTCACAATTATGCATATTTCGTTCGATATTACGAATCTATTTATAGTATTTAGCAGAGAAAAAAAAAAAAAACTAAAACGAAAGGCTTAATTTGAAAAACTCCTCGAAAAACGACACATTTGCCGCCACTCGGGTTTATTTCAACCGCACCGCTTAGACTGCTACAAGAAACATGACAAATGCTATAAAATTTTCTATTGGTTCTCGTTGAGCCGCTCACTTTTAATAACCGGAATCACATCACGTGGTTCAGGTTTAAATTACAATGTTGTCAAATAGCGTACGTCTGAATTTCCTCTAAAAGCAAAGTATGTAGCTCAGATCATGTAGGCGGGTTCTAAGTTTACATAGCCTCTTACTTTTTGCGTTCATTGAGTACCCATAAGCATTAGACTTATATATTGTAAAAAGCTTTGGAGTAACACAACCATCTTAAATTGAGGGATAGAGGTTAGAAATTAGCATAAACGTTATTGGAGAGTTTCTAAATAGCAGTAGCGTGACGTCACCAATAACATCAACGGCCGCGTTGTATTCAGACATGCGCTTACTGCGCATGTCTGACTACAAACGTAAAACGAGCCCCCAAACGCTTGGTTTGCATTACTATAAATTAAAGTACCATCAGTTCTGCCCAGCACTAAAAGTTCGTTTGCTCTGCCCTTTTATGAGCGTCATCTATTTCTAATTGGTTTGTTACTTGATCTGATGTCATAAAAGGGCGGGACAAACAAGATTTTAGTGCTGTGCAGAACTGACTTTTATCAATGGTGTCTAGTTGTTAAAGAGAAAGAAGGAGGTGGTTGGATGGCGGCGTCTATTACTGTGAACCCGCAAGCCCTTCAAAGGATTAAAAGGTATAAATTACGCCTATTTCTATTCTAATTGACGATCTATGCCGTTTAATGTGTTATTTACACATTCAACTAATAGAATTGCTTTAAAATAAACAATTTCATGTGTTAGAAATGGTTTTCTTTCTGAGCCTTTGTGCACCATTTTGATTTTTCTAAGGCATAAATTCAAGAAAGACAATTCAGAAATTCATCCGGAACTTTACGGGCAGAATTTGAACATTTAAAGGGCTCATTTTATCGATTATTTCTGAGCAGAGTTTTGCTATGTGAGAACCCTGTTAAGAGAGTTAAGGCGGAATTTCAATTGTCTCGTTTTTCATATTGAATTTGGGCCGACAAAATTGCCTTTGGTTTTTGTACATTTGTTGTTAGAATAATGTTATCGATCGACTGGCAAGTGGGAACTCATGCATTCCAATGAGCATTGACGTCATGCATTCTATGTTCAATATGTAGCACTCACAACTACATCACCTAGAAATATCAGCGGTCAAAGTGTGTCATTTGGCGTTTTTTGCGCGCCTGCGGCGCAAGGACCTAGTTAGCATATGGTACTTAACCAAAAAGACATTAAACCGTATGAAAAGAGAAAAACACAACTAAAATATCTAAAACGTGTGGGTCCTCTAAAACCGCGGCATCGTAAACGTGGGTCCAGACTACTCGTGCTCGTACTTAGGCTCGGTGAGGCAGCTCTTCGGCAAGCCCGAGGAATGTGGGCGGACTCGCGAGCAGCGATACAAGTAGCACGAGTAAAGCGAGGCAGGGTTTGGTACATCAAAGAGGTGCTCGTCGAGACTTGCAAGTTATTTGACGCAGATGAGCTCAGATTAGTTGACTCGCTTTACTCGTGGCGTTTCTTCCAACAATTAAGTGCATGATAATTATAAAATTTGCACTGGTAATGAAAACGCTCATCGGATCAGTACGAGTCAAAGCCTCTCGAGTAAGAGAAACTCTTAGCTCCTCAGTTAACAAGAGCACGAGCACAACGAGGGCACGAGCCCAAGCACGAGTATTCTGAACCTACTTTGACATAAAAGACACGCATTAAACCATCGTGCCATACGAGCACTTACTTGCTCTCTACCTTTAATTCAGCTTATATGATTGCTTTAATAAACACGACTTTGTGACGTCAATGCTTTTTGGAATCTAAGGCTCCCCCCACTTGCTTTTTATCGATCGTGTTTCCATTAGGCTACAAAAATAACTGCAATTGATCCGTTTACTTCTTCTCCTCGTGTTTTTTTTAGTTTCTTGAGCGATCCTTCATACAATGAAGCGATCGAACACTCGGCCAGTTACAATACGAGGCTCTGTATCGAAAGGAAGATGAGATTGCCGTTTCTAGACGCACAGACAGGTTTTTTTTTTAGTTACTACTGCTCCTGATTGTTCTAGTTTTACCTTATTTTTTTGTGGTCGCTCGCGTTTTAGGTGTAGCTCAGAATAACTGTTATCTGTGGATGCAGAAACGTCAAAGAATGCCCGGAGACAGTCCCGGTCAACTCTACACTTATCCATCGAAACGATGGAGGAAAAAGAGGCGGCAGTATCTCATTAACTTTCTACGCCCACCGAGAGCTAGGGACATCGATTTGCATGATTCTGGTATTATTATTATTCAACCCTACTCTTGCGTTACTCTATCTGTTTAAAAGCGTCTTTCAGTTTTAACAGGGTTGCCACTCAACCAGAAAACCTGGAAATATCAGGCAATTGGAAGATTTTAAAAACAGGGAAAAGTCAGGGGACTTCATTTTCTGAAATTTCAATTCCAGTGATTCGAAGAAAAAAAAAACGGACAAAAATCTATAATAAAATTTAAATGCTATAAAAAGCACTGAAGGCGTGTTAGGAGAGGGCTTAACTCGCTCCAGAAGTCTCAAAAAGCTTAAAAAAAAGTGGTAAAGATGTCAGGGAATTAGAGATAGCTACGAGCAGCGGAAAATATTTATATCACAGTGATATGAATTATTATTGTAGCCTAAAGAAGTTATGTTTGAAAAATGGTGGCAACCCTGTTAACATTTTTAACTGAACTTAATTGTCTTCAAAACGTTTATTTAACTATTTACCGAAGTGTTTATGATTTTTTATTTTATTTTTTAGATTCGCATTCGATGGGTGCAATGGACAGTCAAAGCTCAAAAATGGGAGGAGAAGACGGAGATGATAAGATCCTAGAGGACTCTAAAGATTCTTGGTATAAGGATTACGAAGAGATGGCGGATCCTCCGGATGCCGGAGAATTGGATGATCCCGAGACGGACTTTGACGATTACGAAGAGACTTACACGAAACGAAAGAAGAAGAAAGTTGGTTTAGTCTTGTTTTTTTATTTATCTATTCGGAGATATTTATTCTTTTTTTTTTCTGTTAAAAGACTCCGGTAAAAAGGGGAACGAAGCGGAGCGATAAGTTTGATCCTGCAACGGAGATGGAAAAGCCGTATCATTGTGAAGGTCGGTGAAAGTTCCGATTTTTCGATTTGAATACCGATAACGATGTTATTTCTTTTTATTTTGTTCGTTTTATTAGTCTGTGGAGCTCGCTATAAAACTCGTCCTGGTCTGTCTTATCACGTCTCTCACAGTCACCTTAGTCCTCGTGAACCGGAACCCGTAGATGACGAGAACACGGCTCCGTCGCCTCCCAAGTTGGTTCCACCGAACATTCAAGTTCCTCCTTTAGTGGTCGCTTCGAATACGATTCCAACCATCTCGGCCTCGTCCGCTGTACCCGCTATCGTTGTCCCACCGATGATTCCAACTGCAGTTGCTGCTGCCGCCATCTCTTCGTCGTCGTCGTCCTCCTCCTCTTCCTCTTCCGTTTCTTCTTCCGCCGCTGCGGCCACCAACACCACCACCGTTGCCGCGATGGCCTCCGCCGCAGCCACCAGCGACGCGCTTGCAGGTTTGAAGAAATTTCAGGACAGCTTCCTGTCATTCCTGAAACACCCTGGTATGGTGGACATTCACAATTGTTGTGATTTAAAAGATCATGAGAGAGAGAGTTGGGTCGATTCTTCTAGTCGAGAGTATTTACGATACACGCGTCTCTCTCCTTTGATTCCGTTGCCACGAGCAGATCCACTTAATAGCGGCAACCGAGATGAAATGACGTAAACGTGTATCGCTGGTACTCTGCCGCCTATATATATATTCAAAGTCAAAACCTTTTGTTGGGTTAGTGATAACATATCGAGAGAGAGCGAGAAAGAGAAAAAAGGGGTTCATCGGTCCGTTCGGAGACTTTTTTGCTTGTTACTCGTTACTACGCACACATAATATAGTAGAAACTCTCCCCACCCCACCCTCTTTTCCCCCTTTTTTGCTTTGGTTGTGAATGTCTGCTTGTAATTAGCCGATCCCTAAGAATCAAAACGCCGTGTGTTTTTTTTTTGTAAAAAAAAACAAACTAAAAAAAAAAAACAATGGTGGACATCGGTCCAGTGGCGTAGCTAGGGTTTTTTGCGCACAGGGAACGGTGTCAAAAATCGCCTGATACCCTGATATTGGTTTTGAGGTCCAGTAACTTTTTTGTCATTTTGGCGCCTGATGATCCGCTGCACAAGGCATTTGCTCTCCTCGTTACGCCACTACGATTGGTGGCGCTTTTTTATTGCTTTTTGAAAGCCCCTTCCGAGCATTTTCTCACTTCTCTCTTGTCATCTTCGTTGGTAGAATCTGTTTTCCTGTAGAAACAATAGAGCAATAAGCATTTTTTCATTTTGCAAATTGTTTTTGCACGAGACTTGAGAATCTGCTTGGGTTGTAACGACAGATACGTTTAACTTAAGCTTTTTTTTATATTTGTCCTAACAATACGTAACGTAACTCACTGCCGCAAATCCAATCCAAGCTAAGCATAGAAAGAGAGAAAGAGAAGAGGGAGCGCATGTAAATAAAGCTGCAGGCAGCCGTGACGGACGGACGGCCGATGCCGTGAGAAAGTCTTGTCCGTGTGTCTTAATGATGTGTATGTGGTGTTTGCATTTATACAAAAAAAAATTATATTTATATACAATGTGTTCTGAGTGCATTTTGGAGGTTTGACCTCCCTCCATTATAAATTAATATTGGGGTTTTCTGGGATGACAGCTTGAAGCTCTCTCACTCGTGTGTTTCATTCGGCAAACATGCGAGTGTTATTTCGTATTTTTTTTTTGTTTTTCCGTCCCTCTCAAATTGTTGCACCTCTTCTAATTCTAAAAAAATGATATCGGCTTCTATTCTTTATTTTCTGGTTTTTTTTTTGTTTTGTTTTTGAGTCAGAAAAAAGAAGGAAAAAAAGTGCTTTCAAAACTAACCCACTAATATATCGAACAATAATTGACAACCACCCAAGGATCAATTTTTATATCTTGTCTGCTAAAGATAGTTTCTATGTTGAATTTGTGCACAAGGTGCCCAATGTTTTATGTTTGGGTATAGTTTTTTTTTTTTTAAAAAGTTGGTTTTAAAGTGTAAACATCTTTCGAATTCTGATTATTCTTTCTTTCGGGAGCAAAATTAACAGAAACTTGTGTTTTAGAAACTAGAAAGGTAGATCAATCACTTTTTAAAAGCTTTTTTGGTCAGTGTGAAAATGACCCAATTTTAGGCAGACGATATTTTTTGTCTATAACAAATTTAATTTGAAAGATATCAACATTGAAAATACAATAACATGAAAACACAATACGTTTGTTTGTGTTTTCACAATTTCTCCGGCGTTACGGAATCGACGTCATGCAGGGCAGCCGGTCATAAAACATTTCTCCATCAATTCCGGGCCGAATGACCCATCATCTCTCATCGTTCATTGTCATTATTGATCAACCCCGCACTGTGCGGGACGTGGTCCAGGAAAAGAAGAAGAAGAAATTACCAGTTCTAGTTTCTAATACTTACATTTTCTCATTAGTCTTGATCGTTGAAACATAGAATAATCGTAAAATCAGCTGTTCGTAAAACATCCTAAATGAAGAACTTGCAATCGTTTATTGTTAGTATATACTGTATATATATCTATATGAACAAATTTATAAATATATATTTGAGTTGCAAAAGAGTCAAACTGTCTTACTCGTAGAGTGTCTTTAATTAACCTGAAGAAGAAAAAAAAAAGGGATAACATTTTTCTGTTTCATGCACTTTCAATTGAACTTTACCATGATGGTTTTTTTCTTCTTTCTCGTTCTTTTGCATGACTTTAACATGTAAGTGACCTTCCCTTCTTCACAGATTCCCCAACGTCTAAGGGTAAGAGACTTTTTAAAAATTGAGCTTTTTTATATTTATATATTTTCTTTCTTTTCTTTATCTGCCTCTGGTTTTTTGTTTTTGTAATTTGTCGATTTTTTAACCGACGATTAGAACAAAAGAAAAATGTTTTGTGTAAAATTATTTACCTTATTTATACTACTGTAGCATGTTGTATACGGGTTCATAAAATATGCTCTTAATTACTTTTCGCTATGAAACAGATTAAAAGTGCCATTGTACATTTACAAAACAAAAAGGAGTGATATGAATGCATGAAAGTGTTCTATTTCTTGACTTTAGATTGATATTTATATCTTTTCATGTATAATATTTTATATATTATGTCGTTCGAATGTGATTTCTTTCTTTTGTTCCTTTGTGGTAGGACACAGGTCCTCGTAAATTCGGGACAAAAAACAAAACAAAAAATGGAAACCAACATTGGGTCTCTTTTTCTGTGCATGAAAAATTTTTGTTGATAAATGATAACATTAATTTTATGACCTCAGTAAGCCAGTTTGACTTAATGTGATATGAGTAGGGACATGAATTCTTTTTTTTTGGGTTAATTATTATGTATATATAAAGTGGAAACCCGTTTAATACGAAATGAAAAGGACCAGAACATAATTTCGTGTTATAAGAAAGAATTTTTATTGTAATCTGAGAGATCGGATCGAACATACATTTCGTTTTATCCGATTATTCGTCTTGTACGATTTCGTATAAAATGATTTCCACTGTATATATAATATGCAAGTTCCGAATTTACGATGGTATGCCTGAATTTTGTACGTGCGTTTGTGTGTGTGTATGTGTGTGATTGTTAAGTTACAAACATTATTATCGTGGGTGATGCTACTACAAGTTTTTGGTGTATGCATGTATTTTCGTTTCAGGAGACAAACCAACTCCTGCAGTTTCTGGAACAAAGCCACCAGCTGCCCCAAGCACTTATTGCGACTTTTGTCTCGGAGATGCCACCGAAAACAAGAAGACTAAGCAAGCTGAAGAATTGGTCTCCTGCTCAGACTGTGGACGATCGGGTACAACATCAATCGACGTTTTGATTCAGTTTTAAATTATTTTTTGGTTTATTCCGTTCGTTATGTATTTCGTATATCTATATATATGTATATATATTATATATATATACACAATATATATGTAGGTCACCCGTCATGTCTACAGTTTACCGCCAACATGATGATATCCGTGAAGAAGTATCGTTGGCAGTGCATCGAATGCAAATGTTGCACTTTGTGCGGTACCTCTGATAACGATGCAAGTGTTTTCTTCTTCTCCCCATCGTTTCTTCCCGTTTTTGTACCATTGGTATTCTAATGTATTGTTTTGTCTTCAGGATCAACTTCTTTTCTGCGACGATTGTGACAGGGGTTACCACATGTACTGCCTCGACCCACCGCTGTCGGAACCTCCCGAAGGCACGATATTTTTTTTATTTTTTTTAATCATTTGAAAAATTACTCTGCAAGCCGCCAAGGAGGTTTGTGGCGGAGGGACAAAAGTCTAATTGCAGCATTTGAAATGCATTGTCAAACCCCAAAGATATAAAACCAAATAACAATTGCAATTGTCAGAAAATGACGGGCCCAGAAAGACAAGTTTATTTTCACGCATAAAGGGTAGTACACACCGGGAATTCTTTGTTGCGATACATTGTTGTGGGGCTGAATCTCGTCTGTTGCGATTCTGTCCCGCAACAATGTTGAAATGTTTCGGGGTTGAATCGCGTTAGCACAGATTCATGTTTTTTGAGTCCCATCGAAATGGGAAACATTTCAACATTGTTGCGGGACATTTCATGGTGTGGACGTCTTTTGAAAGTTGAAACATGAACAAAAACTCAAAGGGCTCACTTTGCTTTTAATTATAAAAGACGTCTTTAATAATTAAAAGCAAACTGAGCCCTTTGAGTCTTTTTCAGTGGTCCACATCTTTTTTTTAAGTCTATAGACTATAGTACCAGACTTAAAAAAAGATGCGGACCACTGAAAATACTGTTAAACTAATTTTGCGTAAATTGTGTTTGTGGGGAGTTATGGTCTTATGACTAAAAAGACAAATAAAAGAAATGAAATTTAGAAATCCTGCCCCATCTTCCAATTTGAGGGTGTCGAAAAGGCTTAAACCGAATGTGCTCTCAGCTGAGAAGAGCTTGTGTGCCCACCACTGTTTCTGCTTTATTTGCCCTCTCTTTATAAATCATCGTGTAGGCCCATATTGCAAGGGCCACTTCCGCTGGTGATATTTACATGGTAAAAGCAAGAAGGAGGAAGAAACACTTGAGTGTAGGTGTGGACACGGAACAATGTTGCCGGTCTGAATCGCGTCAGTTGTGATTCTGCCCCGCAACATTGAATCGGAGCAGTCCCACAACAATGTTGTCCTAAGGTGGTGTCCCAGGGAGGTAAAATGTATAGCATATCAATCATTAGTGCGTCCCCATCTAGAATACTGCAGCTCCGTGTGGAATCCCCACACTGAAGACTTAGCTCACTCTATAGAAATGGTCCAACGCAGGGCTGCTAGGTTTGTTTGTGGTAAATAATGGATGTGGATATGCCGACAGTGTAACTAAAATGCTTTCAGAGCTTGGTTGGGATAGTTTACTTGCAAGACGTTCAGATTTTAGTCTTAATATCTTCAATTAAATGCTAGAAGGCTCTTGCCCTAAACCTACTTCAAGTAAACTTTGCAGGGCATTATATTTGGGTAGGGGTGACCACTCTAACAAAGTTGGAGAGATTTTTGCACGAACAGATTCTTATTACTGGTCATTTGTCCCTAGGGCGATTCGACAATGGAACTCGCTTGCTGGGGATTTTGTGCAGGAAAAACGTATTTTATGTGAGTCATAATTTTGTTTTGTTTTGACAATGCATATATTTGCAGCATTAAAAAATATTGAAATTGTTGTTGGGTTTATATCAATAGGGTTTTATATTTTCTGGTTTTGACAATGCATTTTCTATGCTGCACTTGGACTCTTGTCCCTCTGCCATAGGCCTTTATGGCTGCTTGCAGAGTAATTTTTCAAATTAAAAAAAAATGTATTGCAACAAAGAATCCGGTGTGTACTAGGCTTAAAATTCTCCGCAATCTTAAGTGTGGTTTAGGGTTGCTAGGAAATGTAGGATGCTAAGAAAAGAATCGTCACTGTATGATTTGCTTCGTTTTGTTCACAGACACTACACTTCACTTTAAACATAGATTGTAAAAAATCGTTCTAAAAACTTGTTGGAACAGCTTCGTTGTTTTGCATAAACACAAAGCTAAGCTGTGATTGGTTGCAAAGTTTTTTTTTTGTTCAAAAAGATAGGCTCCTATCGAAATAGTGTGCGAAAACGAAGTTGAGCATAGTTGTAGCCCTTGTCTTATTGCAACACAAAATGACGAAGTGTGAACGTTTTTTCTGCAGAAGTCCCCCCCCCCCCTTGGTAATAAGTCACACTAGTGTTTATGGCAATCCTATAGTAATGATTGAACATTTTTTAATCAAACAGTATAACAGAATAATGCTAATATAATTATTAGGGCTCGAATTTTTATGCAATATAAAGCCAAATGTTTCTGAATCTGTGGCTCAAAAGCCAGTTATGAAATAACAACTAATCCCGTTTAGATCAACCATCAATTAGGTTTTTTTAATAAAAAAACATAATTGCAAGTGCTCTAATGATGGTCCACTTCACACTTGGCACTTGGACCACAAATTGAGAAACATTTGCTTGATATTGCATAAAAGTTTGAGTCCTAATAAGTAATTATTAAATTAATTACTTAAAACATTCAACGAATTCAATAAATTAAAATAATAAACTATAAAGAAGGATACAATAATTAATGATATGAACCAGTCATTTAACATGAGATTTTGTGTCGTGAATTTTTGTATTTAATGTTTTCTAATTGTTTTTTTTTTAGGAAGTTGGAGTTGCCATTTGTGTATCGAGGAATTCCACAAGAAATAGTGTCTCTCCATTGTGTTCTCATTTCAGTTTCAGTTTTCTCTTCGCATAAATTCACGACTTTATTATTTTTGCCTTAATTGTTTTATTTTTATTTGACATGTGAGGAAGTATTTCGTAGTGTGTATCATTTGTAACGTTACTGAAAAGTTGCAAGTTTTAGTTAGCGTGTCGGATCTGTTTTTGTCGATGTGTGATAAGTAAATGATAATTTAGCATTAATTGTCTTTCTCTGTATATATATTTTTGAAGCTAAATTTCATGAGGGAGTCTTTTCAGGTGATTTTTATTTAGTGGGTAATAATATTTTACGAATAAAATAAATCAACAGTGATGCGCATTTCGATGGAATTAGTATGTTTTATTCGAACGTTGTTCCGTTTGCTAACTGGATTTATTTATTTCGACAAAGGAGAAAATAATTTGCATTTTTGAGTTAACTTAATAAAAGCTGTTAGGCTGAATTCTTATTGATTGTATTTTACTTAAAAAACAAATGTTTATAAATGTAGAAATTTAACAGGTGGTTATTTTTTTAGAACATTTAATCATAAAAGAAACTTGTTTCTGTACATATTTAAGGTGGGTTTAAAATATAAACAAACGCCTTTAAAAGTCTGGGTTGTTTTGCGTTTCATATGCCAAATTAATAGTGTTTTGAAAGTGTTTTAGAAACTGGAAGGGTAGCTCAATCAATTAGATTTTATTTTCTTGTTCATATTTTTTAAAATAAGGTTTTATGTTAATTTGAAAATAATCCAACTTTCAGCTGACAATATTTTTTTAATTTTTCTTTTTAAAAAGTGTTGCTCTTCTGAAAATGTAGAAATAAAGAAAGAGCACCTGTTTACATAAGATCACAATGAGGCGCGTTTTAAATAAACCGCCATGAATAACAGGCAGTTAGAAATCGGTCAGAACTTAAGTTGGCTCCGCCCTTGTTATGACGATTGGCAACTTCTAATTGGTTTGTTGTGTGGTTCGACGTTGAAAAAGGCGGAAAATGTGACGTCAGACTACATAACTAGCCAATTAGAAGTTGCCAGTCGTCATAACAAGGGCGGATCCAACTTAAGTTCTGACCGATTTCTAACTGCCTGTTCATGAATTTGACGCGGTTTTGTATCGATATTTAATTTTTTGTATCGGATAATTTATGAAAAATCGATTCTTTTTTTGGCATTAAGTTATCGATTTTTCTTATTGTTGTCTGCTGTTCTAAAAAAAAATGGCAAGTTTTATTTGTACTGAATGTGGTTCTTCTGCGGAAATTCTTTTTAAAGAATACAGTACATCTGTATTGAAGTTGCATAATTGTGTAATTATTCTGCATAAAACGCATCTTATTTTAAAAATGTATTTTATATATAATTTGTTTTACTGATATTTTTTTTCGTTTTTAGGAGAAATGTTCGAACCCAGTCGACAAATACATTGAATATGATGAGACTGTCATTTGTATGGATGTCGTTTTGCAGAAAGTTCCAGCTTACAGACACATTCTATACAATGCAGGATTCAAAGTATAACATCACTAAAAAATTCCTCTATAATAAACCTCGATTGATACATTTTGTCAATTTGTTTTCTCATAGGCATTTTGGAAGTTGGGTGTTCTGAGTGTCATCTTTACCGGTTACGTAAAATGTAACATCGCACAGACGGAAACTGAAGCGAGAAAAAAACATCAAGAGTTTAGTTTCGAACTGGATTGGAATTTTTATTTGGCGTGTTTTCAATCAGCTATTGGTTACGAGCTATATATATAATCGACTATATGTTTTAATTTTTTCATCAGAATACTTATAATTTTAATTTTGTCTGTTTTGAACAGAATTTGCGATCTACTTAATTTCGATACTTAGTGTCACGCGTGCGTTTGGTTCAGTCAAAAGTCACAATTATAGGAAACTTATAGATGGACTGATGTTGGCTAATTTCGGACAAATACTCGCAGTTCCGACCGTCATATGGAATGAAAAAATGCATCACATTTATTTCTATTTGACTTTCCTTCTTGTGGTTTTGTCAAATGTTCAAGTTTACAGAGGTAAGTCACTCAGTTACTTGCCAACAAAATCAACATTTCAATTCACTTTGTGTTTCAATTTAATTCAGCTGTCAGTAGTGAAGGAAAAGTCAAGTCGTGGTGTATTGTATTCATTGGCTTTTCTATCAAGATTCTGACATCAAGACTCATTGAACAGCATCTGTTCAAGGTGTTTTGAGTAACAAAGTCGATTTAAAATCGTCCAGTCAACAAGTTTCATCAGTTAAAACTGAAAAACACAGTGAAGAACCGTGCATTAGGTAGGTAGGCCTCGTAAAACTTTCAAGACAATCAGCATTTCTATAGATAACATTTCTACAGAGCAGGTTTTCTAATTTCAAAGTTCTGTAGATTTTATTTTCGCAATTCTGTATAGATTTAAATTGAATTGACCAATTAGAATTTTTTAATTTTTATAATTATAGTAAAACCTCGCTAATCGGTACTAAATACGGATTAACGAGGTTTTACTATAATTATAAAAATTAAAAAAATTCTAATTGGTCAATTGATGAAAGCTTGTTCTGATTATGCGGAATTTTAGGCGAGTTAATTGCGTAGATAATAATAAAAATGCGTCTATTTTTACGTTTGGCGCTACAACATCTGCAGATTCTCGAAATAAACGAGAAGCATTAAAAGTTTCCTAATTTAAGAAAGAAAAATTAAAATTCATTTCCGTCGGAATTTTTTTCTTTTTTCATTTTCGTGTTCGGATTAGATTAACGAGGTTCTACTGTATATGCAGTACGCCTAAGTGGCGTCCTTATAACTGTTGAGGCCCCTAGGGCCTAGGCGCTGTGGGATTTCGGGGTCCCTTGTGTTTGAGAATTTTTGTCCATGTGTATTATACATTTAGGCTCGTATATTTGGATTACCTTAAAAGTGGGGGCATTACGTGCGCGCCTAAAGCTCCTAGTCCGAAAATTGCGACTGGTTCACCCTACTGTAACTTGGAACTGGTGACTTAAGAGAGCTAGGTTGATCAAAACGCATCAGATTCTCAACAGTTTAAAACAAAAAGGTTTCTTTATAACTTACGTTATTAAACTTATTACCCCTTGGATATCAGAGAATGTGGTCAACCTCCATCCGTAGTCACAAGTTTCAAATGTAAGGGTAGAAACATACTGCGGAGGTCGCCGTGAAGTTGTAGTTCGCGGTGCAGGTGGATGCCATCTCTAGGTAAAACAAAAGCTTTGTATTAATTGCGACAGCACATGTCGAGCAGCTCGCGTTTTAGGTGCAAGTCTGAATTAATACAATGCACTGCGACCCTCCACGGTATGTTTCTACCCTAAGTTGTAAGTTAAACTTTCTTTGTCTTTTTATATTTTTATAAGCAAGTCGTTCAAACTTCTCTTTCCAATTGCAGAATAAATTATTACTATTACTAAATGAATTGTCGGCACTTCATAAATTCATATCAAGAGAAATTTTTTCAATGAAAATGCTTACAGAAACATAACGTCAACCAATCCCATATCCAATTTTATGTTTTCAACTATTAAAATGGAGTTATATTATGGTTTTAGGATTTAATAGGGGCGAATAAACGTGTAACTGCATGTTTCCTTTCCCTACTTAAACCTTGTTACCGTTTAGTAAATAACAAAATATCAAATAATTTCTTTCAAATTAAATCTTAAAAATCATGGAAAACGCATGAAAATTAAAACGAAATTGCATATTTCGTTTCATTTATTGCATCTATTTTAGTATTGCATAAAAAAATTCTTGATTACAACCTGCCCAAAATATAATCAAAAGTCAAACAGTTCAACAAAATGTAAGTCATCAATTTAACTATTATAATTTGCATATAATTTACAAAGTAGAAAGACTCTAAAAACAAATATGAACATTCTTTGTAATCTCAAAATAATTGTTTTCCAAAATGAACTTTGGAATTGTAAAATATAAATAAATTTATTACATTCCCAAAAGAATAATCCCAACTTTTAAAAATTATTTACATGTAAAATGTAACAAAAAAAAAGATTCGATTTTGATTTATTTATTCGTTTTCTCCAAGCGTACTCAATTTCCGCCGAATGTGAACTTTTTCTCCTTCGACGTGAATCTTGCACGTCTCCAACTTCACATTCGACGCACGGTGGTTTTCGTTGAAATCTGGTTCGTTTTCGCAAGAAACTGCAGATTGCTTGCAAAGTTGAGGCGGTTTGATCGACATCGAGCGTCTCAGAGTGAAACGTTCGTTAAAGGACGACTTATCTGTGACTATCGTCGAGAGGGACCTTCGAAGCTGACTGCGTCCACTCGAACTTTCATCCAAGACGATTCCTGTTCGGAGTGCAATAAAAGAACACACGCTTAAAAAAACGTACGGAATTTCAACATAACTATTAAAATACCTAATGACTTTGCTTTTTCGTTGCGTGTAGTTTGAATCTTTTGTGACCTTGCTAACTGAGCGTACTTCTTTCGTGCAAGAACGGCATTCTTCATTATGATTGGCTTGTTGGCATCGATCTTTGCTTCTTCGGCAACGTCTTCGAAGAAACCTAATCCATACGAAATGAGTTTCGATTTGTATAAAAAGGACAAGACAATTTTCCTCTACGATTTTGATGCAGAATGATTTGAAACGTACGTTTCAATCTTTTAACATCTGGTAATATCTCTTTCCGTATTCCATCGCTGATGTTACAGCCTCCGAGATGAATGACCGATTCCAAGTGATGAAGAGATTCTTTTGCTGACCTCAAATGTTTTTCTGCATCGATTCGAGCCAAAATTTCCTCCTAAATTACACTCACAAGTAAGTTTTTTCATTGGTCACAATTGTTGTTTGTTATGTTTGCTCATCTTACTTTAAGTTCTGCTTCCGTGAGTTCCTTTTGTGCAATCAAGTCCTATAAAATAAAATACAAAAAAACATGAAACTACTCTACAAAATGTATTTCAAAACGACCTCTCACTTGTAAAGAAGTCTGCAGAGTGATCGCATGTTCGGAAATAAGTTGTTTTTCTTCCGACAAAACTTGTGCCCTCATTTCGTTCTCCTGGTATCTCTGCTCGATCTCCGTCTTTTCATCAAGCAACAACTTGGTCTCTTCCTCGATCATTTTTAGAGTGTTCTGAAGCTCATCTTGTGTTTCCGACAACTTGGAGTTCTCCGCCTGCTGCTTACGAAGCGCTTCCACGGTTTTTGCTCTCTCAGTCGCCAGTTCCTTTTAGATGAACCGTTCATTTAGAATTAAGAAACATTTCTAACGATTTATCAACCATACTTGCAACGTCGACTGCAAGTCGTCTGTCGTCCTTTGAAGGTTCAACTTGTCATCCTGCACCACTTTCATAGCGTGGATGGTCTCCTCGTACTCTCTAGACAACAACACCAATAAACGATTGGTGAAACTCTTAAAACATCGATCGTGACGTGGATAAACCTTCTGATACTCTCGTGTTCCTCTTTCAACTGCTGCATCATTGTTTCCAACTTCTTCTTTTCGTTGTCTAATTCATTCGTGATCTTCTCTAACTCCTTAGGGAAAAAAATGAGAAAAAAATAAATCTACTTTTCCAGTAACAAGAGTTAGTTATTACTGAAACCTCATTTCTGTCGATCTCGTCCCTGAGTGCGATCGTCTCCTCCTGCAGTTTGGCTTTAAACAAAAAACCGAACAATTCCATCAGTCTGTTTAAAAAGTCTGATTATAAGACAATAACTACCGAAATAATCTTGACGCTCTCTACACAATTGGAGGCCCTGCGTTTCCAGTTCTCGAATAAGTTCCTCTCCTAAAAGAGTGTTCTTCCACGTTCTGCAAAACAACAAATCGAGAGAAAATTATAGCTATATGCGCATACCTATTGCAACCAGAGCTCACATTCTACTCGCTTCTTGCAGTATCTGGATCCATTTGTCCCGTTCGTAAGAGTTATCCGCTGCTAAGGCAACGAGTCCCTAGCAACAAGACAATTAAAGTAGACATTATAATTGCAATAATTACGTTCGACATCTAACGAAAGGCAAAAACAATCTTATACGTTGTTGAATTCATCGCTTTTGATGTGAAGTGCATATTGTTGGCTCATGTCCGAAACTCCATTGACCGTACATCCTCCCAATGGAATGACACCCTGAAAGTTGCGTAAAAAAGACAAAAAAAAATGTTGTTCAGTTTACAAACCTAATTGTTGTTTCCTCAGGTCTCCATACTATCATTACTTTTGGATGGATGTTGAAGTAACCTCTCTTGTCAAAAACCTTTTTCTCGTTCTCCGGATAATAGAGGAGAAACCCTTCCTTCACTAGAAAAAATCTGAAAATATTGAAAAACCGAATTAAATATTTTGAAGCACAAGGTGTGCCCTTATACTGTGTAGAAGCAAACGAGAATGGAGAAACCAATATGGCAGCTGTTGTAGACAGAGCCTAGGCACTAAGTAATGCCATATTAGTACAACCTTTCGCTTTCATACCCTAGATTAATTATCAGTGATGTCACGACCCTCTCCGTTATTGTGCCCATACATTTGTTTTTCTACCTTTTTGACCATTTGTTTGACTGGTGTCCAAAAGGCCTTTTAAGAAGTACTCCACTTAGCTGTACTTTTGTAGAAATGTTGAAATGATCGTCTCCATTCTCTGATGTTCTGTCAGTGGCCATTGTCGTCTGATTAATTACAATTGGACATGGGAGTGGACGGTGGTCAAGTGGACATCCGTCTCAGTCTCTTTCTTCAGGTGATAATAAATGATGATCGATTTAATCTTATTAATCAGTCGTTTGTCTATTCAGGTGAATGCTTTCATCACGTTAGCATTCATTTGTTCCAATTCCAGTGTTTGTTTACAAAAGTTCATAAGAATAAATTAAAACTTTTTTTTTTAAATTAAAAAAAGTTTTCTTCGCATCACCCCTTTCATTTGGTGAATGGAATCAATGGACTCGACCAACTGTCGTAAGAAACAATCTAGCTTCTAGCCTCTTTCAGAGGACAATAATATGATGCTGTTATTGGTTTTGTTTCAATTGCAATACATAAAACATAGCCTCTGTTTTTCTATTGTCCTAAAAAACACCTCGAATGAGGTCATTCATCAAGGTCACGGTAGCTGACAAATGACGTCATTGAATGAAGACATAATCGATATATTCATATATTTATCCTAATAATATTGTAGGCGTAACGTGGGTTTTGTAAAATAAAATAAAGAATTTTTAATTTGAAAAATCTATTTACAAAAATCATTTAAAGTATGATTATTTGATAAATGATTGTTTTATCATCTATATCATATTGAAATATTACGAACAAAAATGGCAAATATTAAGAAATACATTTTTTGATTATAAAAACTGCATTACACAAAAAGGATATTATTTACAAAAACAACATCTTTTTTAAAATCACAATTTAATAACAAAACAAATTGTTAACACCATAAAAATCAAACTATTTAAATCACATTTGTGCACTGATAAGCAGGGTAGAAAAAATCATTATATTTTTTGTTTAAAAAAATGGGATTTTTTTAATTCATGATTTAAATCACTATTTAAAAACAATTTTATATTAAAAATAAAAAAAATATATAACATTTTTCATAAGAAAAAATAATTTTTTTAATATAGCGGAGAAATAAATTCTACATTTTCTATCATTTATTACTGCATTTACACCATACAAATGTTTTGGTGTTAAAATTAAATAATTGTTATAAAATTATTTAAAAATAATAATAAAGCCGAATTTTGCAAAATGAATAAAACCATGTCTATCCATTTCTTGTATATTTACAGACTGTAATACATATTTGGAAATGTTATTTCCATTTCACAATAACAGTGAAATAGACATTTTCTTAAAATTACCCACCTCCCCTCTCTCACATGACGTCACTGACGGCATTGAAATACATTTCTATGGCGCAAATGCAGCAACAATCCGACCGTGACGTCACTTTTGCTATTGATCACAACCGAATCACTTCTGTTACACATCCGACATATTTTTTTTAGTTTTTTCTATAAAAATGAATAAATTGTTTTATATCGAAAAAGAATGTTATTAATTACAAATACCTCACCTTTTAATAATTATACATAAAAAACAATTATTTTATCTGTGTTATAAATTGTATAAATCTGCTAAAATTGATGGATTATTTTCTTGTAGAGTTGCGGTTGTAGACAGTGAAAAGGCCTTTGCCCTATTTCCTCTCTTATATAAAAGGCTGTCTTCAGATTTCCTTGTTTCTTTATTTCCATTTTGCTTGATGTGAGGACATTGTTTTGCTGAAGAGGAAGGAGGATCCACGGAGTCGTCAATTCTTAGGAGGACCTTTCCATCACCATCCGCTTCATCCGTCATCTCACTTGAGGTATTGCATCTTTAAGAGTTGTAAATTGTGTTACTCTTTAGAGCCAGATAAAAGGGGGGAGGACAAAAGAGTAAAATAACAGCAAAAGAAAAGAACTTTTAAAAATATTAAATCGCCGCTAAATTAAAAATGGTGGTTGCGATCGATAAGCAAACATCGGCCGTTTGTGTCGCCGCGTCATCGTCACCGTCATCGTTACCAAAAACAGACGAACTGACCCGATATCTGAATTCGACGCTTCAAAAGAGAACTGGGTTCGTTCGTAGACGTCAGAGGAACCTGAGGATCGAAGCAATGCTCGAATGGTCAGCAAGACGGACGAAAGACGAACTGAACAGGAGATTCAGACAAAGAAGACTAAGGTGGTCAACTTTAAGAGACGAATGGCTTTCAACCATCAAATCAAACAACACCACCACCACCATCATCGAAGACAATAGAACGAACTGTTATAATGAAAATGACGAAGAAGGAAGTTGGAGAAATACCGGAAACGTCGTTCAGAACACAGATTCTGTTGCTATGACGAATAATCTACTCGATTCTGAGGACCTTTTTAATCTTAATCAATTTTTTTGTGATGTGAAACAGTTTAATTTAGTTTCTTCTTCATGCTGTTTATGATATTTGTTTTTTTTTTAATTTCTGTTTCGGTGCTTAATTTAAAAACAAATTGTTGCTTCTTTTTTTACAGTATTGTGCACTTTACTATGTGAAGATGATGGACCATCTGTTGGCCCACCTTGTATTTCCTGTATCAGGAGTTTCAAGAGAAAGAAAGTTTTGATAATTTACTTTGTGTTTTCTTTTGTACTGATAAGTATTGTTTTGAATTGAATGAAATTTGGAGGAGGGGAAACGGGGAGGGAGGGTGGGGGTGATTGTTTCTATTGTTTCCTACTTGCATCCCCCTCAGGTGTTGGTCTTAAATGGATCGACTGCTTTGAATGGCCAAGAAGAGACTTGCTTTCGAAGAGTGTTGGATGAAAAGATTGGTCCTGATTCATGATCCTTCCAGTCTGGATGGAAGTTGTTAATGAGGATGATCTGCGAGTCCAGATTCAGTCCCACAGGCTCATTTTTGTTTAGGGAAGAGGGGAGGATTTGGGTGTTTAGAAATCTTTCGCAGTTGTTTTTTCAGATTTCGAACTACTCTTAACGAATTACCATCCTTTTGAACAAATCGGGAGAAGTCCTACTGTAATAACCAGACTGCTTTTGAAATTTGACGATGTCGTATGTTTCCTTTTACACCGCTTCTTGTCTTCAGTATTGAGGAAACGGTTAGTGTATCTCACATTTTTGTGAAAAACCATCCGTTTTGAGGTTATTTGCAGGTTGTGATCTCCCAATGAGTTATAAAAGAAATACCGAAAGTTCGATTTGTCTACGTGTACGTAATGTTGTTTTGGATCTCTTGCCACGGGTAGGATGAGAATGCGTTATTGTTGCAACTTGTAAATTCAGGGGAGAAGAAATTGGGAGGGGGAATTGTCACTTTGTTTCTCATGCTGCTTTTCAGGTAAACAATGACAAGATTTCGAGTCCTTTCGACTTTCCAGTGTTTTGAGTGTATGAAGCTTTAAAAGACCTGGTAGGATCCAAGGCTCAACTAATCCTTTTTTCAGTTAAGAGGGGAAGGGCTTTGAGTGTGTGGATGTCCTTTTGAGTTTCTCTTGCAGATTATGTGCGTGATCCCCTTTAATCGACCATAACCAGATGAAAGAGAAAATGATGTATGGAGTCTTTATATGTAAAAATTGGTATTTCATTTTATTAAATTTCAATAATTTGGGAACGTGGGAGGGGGTAAACTTTAAACTGTTTAAGATTTGAATTTCAGTTCGATAATGTTAACGATTAAGTCTAGGAAAGAGCAAAGTTAAAGTCGGCATGAAATTTAAAAACGGACACTTGCGATATTGTGAGTACAGCCCATTGTTTACTTTGGAGAACATTTTAGTGCATTTCAGTTATGACAAGTGTTCATCGAAGGCACCGTTACTCGCAAAGTACTTTACTCCTCGAAAGAAAAGTTCAAAGTGAGAACTTCTAAGTTTGTTCAGTGAGTTTTTAAAATGTTTGTTTTGGTTGTTTGTGGGGGTGGGGTGGGGGTAGTGTTCATGTGTTGTGTGAAATTTCCAGTTGAAAGTTAGACGGAAATAACGCTGAGCCTGTGCCGTAATGAGGATGGTTTCCCCACAATGGAAAATGGACTGGCAAATAATTCCCCTTACAAGCTCCTTTGGACGTATAACGTACTTCATAAGTATTTCCGGCGGCAGTACATTTCAAAATTTGATGAATGCAACGGGAGAAAAGCTGTCTTGCGGTTTATTTCCAGATTCCATAGTAAAAACAGTTTCAGATTCGGTCGTGTTCAATGGCAAGCGTCAGCTGTTCTGAAACTTAATGGCACCGTCTTCTGTAAGTCTGAAGTTCGTTTTGATGTTGTCGACCACAAGCCTTTTAGTGTTATTTCAGAAGTAGTTTCCTGTGGACTGGTTGTTTAGTCTCTTCAAGCAGGACATCCTTAAGTGTGATTGTCGGTGAACCCCAAAGCTGCTCAACATAACTCCTTTGTGTGCTTTTATTTATATTGATTGAACAGTTTTCAGACTTCTGTTACTCAAAGCGGTCAATGTTCTTTTCTTATTGTAAAATGATCACACTAGCTCTTAAGCAAAACGACATCTATGCAACCCTTCCATTACAGAATACAGGGCTCCATTTAAAGTCTACGCCAATACAATCGACACGACTCCAAAAGAATATACACCCACCCCATGGAGTCGAGGCGATTACTACTGTACAACCGTGTGAGGCGCTCGCCAAGTAATGTTTAATGGCAGCAGTATCTGTAGAAGTTTCATGACGATGTGGACCGGGTATTTGCAAATATTTTAGCTCTTGTTTATTTGGAAAAGTTTTGATACTTCCAGATGGGTTGCTTATTGGTCAAAAGGTCATTTCTGGTACGCTTCTCTTTTATTATATTTCCATGTTTTTGGGAGGGAAATTGGGGAACAAACTGCCCTTTTAGTCATTTTTCAGGTCGGTATAGCAATTACTAGTCATCGGTAGTCAAACATTAACCACTTAATGACGAAGCAACTAATTGGTGCATAATGAATCCACCAATTTGGAGAAGCCTCACTACGTTATTATGACTAGCACAGGTGGCGAACGGTGCTGCACTTGGTATTTCATATTTTATTACTTGCTGGGGGTTCAGGGGTGAAATAACGTTTGCCAGATTAAATTTTCTGTAGTGGTTAACCATTACTGCTGGTTCGTGAGTAGGACCCGTCTGCTAATATATTGGAACTGGAGTTTTCTTCATTACTGTGGACAAGAAGCGTTTTAGTCTTATTTCAGCAGGAAAGTTATTGTACACCCGCTATTGATAAATCATTGGGAAAACTTAGCCGTCCTGTGACAAAATTGGAAACTCGGAATTGTTTACTTGTGGATCACCTGTTCATCCAGTTAGAAAACAACTTTTCAGGTTTTTTTTTGTTAAGTATGCAAGATGAATTGTTATTGGTTTGTTATTCAGGGTGGGGGTGGTTTCTATAAATTGTGGTGTTGAGTGTCATTTTCAGTTTGGAAGTGGGGGAAACACTCCAGGATACAAGGAAGTCGGTGGTGGTTGGTTCATTCTCATTGGCAGAAAACAAGTTTGGTGATCCTGACTCCCCCCTCTATGTAACCCTGTTCTGGACTTTTGGGAACCAAATTTCATGGTTGGTCATTTAACGTAAAAGGGACATCTGGACTCCTTATTTGGGAACCAAGGGGAAAATGGCTGTAGCAGTCAACAGAGTAATTACAATAGTTCGATGCAAGTGTGGATACTCATTAGATGAGCCTCGTGGGGATCGCAAGGAACAGACAAATACCATCATACTTTTTTATATTTATTTTAAGAAATTGTAAATTATGTAAATGTTAAATAAATATTAGTTCTTTCCAATGCTTAAATTAGTAGAAATTGTTGCAATTCCTCAATACTTTTCCGCGAGTCTTTTGAGGCCTAGGAGGCACAATATAAAGTTCTGACCACATATTTTATGGGCAGTTTCTTAAATAGCAAGTTGCAGCATCACGCAAGAACCAAACCTGCGTCTCGATCTGGATCTGGACTGATGTGACGTGATGCCTTCTGGTTACATTAGTATATAGCAGAGGTAAGTCAGAAATCAGGGAGAACTTCAGTTGGCTCCGCCCTTGTTATGACGAACGCAATTTCTAATTGGAAATGTAGTCTGACGTCACATGCTCCGCCCTTTTCAACATCGAACCACACAAACCAATTAGAAGTTGCCGGTCGTCATAACAAAGGCGGAGTCAACAGAAGTTCTCCCCCCCCGATTTCTAACTGCTCTAAATGTTGTGGAAGGACCATGTTGCACGTGATAGGACATGCACTGAAGTGACTAGAATTGAGACCAAGTTAAGTCAACTTGAAGGCACTAACGAACGTAGCCACAATAAGACACCATGTTTCCGCTTAACATTGCGTCTATCTAGTGATGCAGCACGTGCAAACTTGATTTATCTAGGCTTTTAAGGAGCGCTTTGAAGATATTTAAAATGCGGTACGCAAGTTGAAGAGGGTCGCTGGGGTCAGTTTAGTAGACTAACGAGTAGATGGCGCCAGAATTTCAGTTTTTAAGCGTGGTTATTTTTATGTATTCATGGATGTATGCCATGGATGATACTTTTGCATAACGAAATTTTGATTTCCTCAAAAAAAAAAAAGCCAATCTGGAAATAACCTGCATGCTAACTTCCGTAGTCAGTTAGAAACTACATAATCGTCTTGGGAAATTAGCATGTACTGCAAAAGTATCAGTGGAGCGACAGTATATTTGAGTGCCGCCTATTGCACTTAAATAACTTCCAAAAATAGCTGGACACGAAAAGAGAATGTAAACGGAAACTATAAACGCGAATCTTTAAATAGCTATATACCAAGTGGCAGATACTGATTTTATTCGCGCGATAAACTGAGCACCTCATCTTGCCATACATACTTAACATGGAAATTAACAAAAAATATTTGATACAAACTCGATGGCTCCAGTATTCATGACTGAAACTAGAAAATGTATCTGAACACAAACCTACAATAAAATTCTTTTGTATCATCTAGTTTTTAAATAGAAAACACGGTACACGGAATGTGTTGACCACATCAGTGGCGTAGCTAGACTTTTGCCGTGACACCTTAAACAATTATTGTGCATATTTTTTTAGGGGATGCTATTTTGATGAACGGCGGAACAGTCGGAAGGGCAGGTTTAGTAAAATGAAGCTTGTTGCAGGGAGTCTTGGGCACAGCCTTCCATTTTTTTTAATCGATATTGTCTATTTTGCCGACCGTTCCTCCCATTGAACAAAGTGGGGAACAGTCGGAACAATGGACTAATTTGATCTAATAATTTAAAAAAAATCAGGGTCTGCGCCCCCCAGACCCCCTGCAACAAGCTTCATTTTACTAAACCAAACTGTCGGACTGTTCGGGTCGTTCATCAAAGGTGTCACGGCACAGAATATAAAGTTATTTAACTTTTGATTCTGTGGTCACGGTGTTACTAATAGATTTCGATTAATTAATTACAAATGTTGCCATTAGATGGCAATGCGTGAATTCATGTGTGAGGTGTCCGTGTCGCCGTGCCCACTGGTCTCTATGAAGGTTTACTGGTGCGACTATGTAGTTTTTAAAAGTAAATATTAAGTGAAAGTCTATTTATTTTTTGAAAATAGCTGAATAAATTCAACGAGTGATTCGGAATCACTCGCTTAATTTATTCAATTACTTTTGAAAATACATCGACTTTCATTTCGTTTTTTGCGCCCCCCCCCCAGTAGTTGCGGTTCCCTAGCTACGCCCCTGGACCACATAATAATCTGCTATCCAAATCTCATGTATGCAACAACATGGAATCTATTATCCACTACATGTAAGCTTCTTGCTACCACATAGACAGGACATAATTAGTAGCAGCTGTCACAAGCCTTTTTATTTCAGTCAATCACGGCACTTGTTTTAAATATGAATGGAGGCTTATCCAAGTTGATTTTAGGTTCATTTTATTAAATATGAGATGTACACAAAATTCCAATCACTTCACACGTATGAGTAATAAAACCAGTAAATATTCTAAATCGTGCATGTTTACGGTCAATTTGATTTTGAATGGTTGGACTACTTCATATACGAGGAAACGGAGTTCTACTGTTTGTGTTTTAGTACTTATTACTTAACACTTGCTATTTAGCTACTAACGTGGTTCTGTGGTCCAGTCTTAATGAAATTAGCAACCTAGCATTAGGGGTGGTATTTTTATGGCGGGACTACATATATGAGCGCGTAGATACTTTTGCTGAAGCACAGGAAGCATTGCAAGCACAGCTTGAGTGGGTTCATTTACATAATATGAGCATGGTGTGTCAAGTATCCTTGTCTGTAGTTTGTCATCTGAATGAGCCAGATCGCACAAGCTTCATGCAAACAGTGGCACGTTCATGTTTATTGAGGCCCCTAGTACTGCTAAAGAAATCGGCAACAAGCAGTAGCTTTAAGGCTGCAGAAAGCAACTTATGCTGACATATGCTCACATTTCGAGCCTGGTACTATTAATAAAAAAAACATATTATGACTAATGATTACAACTCAGTAAAACCAATTTTATTTCACGTTTATATTACGGATATAGAATTTTAATGATAGTAACATAATAAGTTGAAACATTTGTTTTAAGGTGGTTTTAACTATACAAAAATGTCGTTTTGGGTGCTATTTGGTTTAAATGATGAAGCAAATTATTACATTGCTGCAGTTATGTAATGCTATACAAATGTTAAGGTTATAACTGTGAAGGAATTGGTCACATTTAGAACATACGGGTTTCAAGTAAAACCTTTATTGAAAAGACAGGTGGGTTTGTTTTTCCGTTGTGCCTTCATATGTGTAGACTAAGGACTTGGTTAATCTAGTTTATTTTAAATAGATTCATAGGTGAAGTTATTTTTACAATTAGCAATTTTTTTTTTTTTTGGCGGTTGTCTCTTTTCTTGTTTTGTTTTTTTAAAAAAAGTTAAACGTTCAAACTTGTATTTAAAATTGAAACAAATATGTCATTTTGTTTGTCTTTTATTATTTTTTGTGACATCCCAGTAGTTGCACAGTCCCTTTTCCCATTGATATCGTTTCCAAGACATGATTGGTCAGTGTTGGACAACTCTCATCATTTGGGCATAAACATTTTGGATGCACAAAATAATTTTCAATGGTGTCCGAAACTGCTTTGCAGGGTTCCGAAAGTCGACAAGTATTTAACTAAAATGAAATCAAATTAAATAAAACGTTTTATTTTACTGAGGAGGTTAAATCACATTGCAATTAAAATAAGTAAATTAATAAATTTTTAGTTTTTAGTTGAAATTACGGTGGTTTATGAACAGCTAGCGCTAATTATCTAACTCTTGATTATTCTATCTTTAAAGAGCAGACTTGAGAGAAACTAGAAAGTGTTTTAGAAACTAGAACGGTAGCTCAATGTTGATATCTTTCAAAATAAACTTTTTATGGACAAAAATTAAAAAAATAGCGTCTGCTTAAAGTTGCGACATTTTCAAACTCTCATAAAAAGCTTATTTTTTTTTTTAAGATCTGAACATGAAAATAATTTTAAGTGATTGAACAACCCTTCAAGTTTCTAAAACTCATTCACGTTTCTTCATTGTGCACCTGAACGACAGAATATGCAGAGTTTGAGAAGCGCTTACACTTTAAGACCACCTTAGAAATAATTTTGTTTTAACAAAACAAAACACGAACATAATTATTTAGACATTTAGTAGAATTCTAGTAGACTTACCGGAATGCAAGAGTATTTGACTTTCATGATCTCCACTCTGTCATTAAGGTCAGTGATTGCTGTGTCTACTGTTTCATAGGTATGTAGTTCCGGGCAGTAACAGTGGACATGTTCCGTAGTTGTAAGCAGGTCTCCTGTCACCTTGGCAAATGCCATAGTACTTGTGTAGGCGATTTCTTGTCTGTTGGTACATGGGAGCACCTCTGGGGCTCTCTCACAAAACTAGTTAATTCACAAAACAAAGGTATACAATTTGTTATTTTTTGTATATTTTGATTTATTTTTTTTTTCTTTCTAGAGAGAAATAGAAACAGTGAAAATCAGTTTCAACAGTTAGATAAATCCCAAAACAATTCATTAGTTTCAATGTATTTTTATTCATTTAAACAATTCCCAGTTGTTTAATTCATGAATTTCGTTATTTTCCTAGCTTCTGTCGCATAGCATCAGCACGCCTTGGTCCTATTAATCTACTCATTAATTTATCTTTACTGGATGGGATGTATAATATATATGTATACAATTCTGGTGGATTAGGTTACAAAGCAATTTAGTAAATTGCCTGTTCAGTGAATTTACTTTTCTGTGGTTTTTAAATTAGTGGATCCGTTATTTTGTTTTATTTTACGGTTGTAGTTTGGTATTGATTTAGACTTTTATAATTAAGCTAAGGTCCCATATGCGTTAAACGTTAACAGAAAGCAAGAGAAGAAAAAAACGTAAAACATTTCGTTTTCAAACAGATGAAAAGGAAGTTAGGATTGTTTCAACTTTTTTTTTCAGTTTACGGTTTCTGTTCAGAGAAAAAAAAAGCAACCAATAGGAAGGTTTTCCAAACTAAACAAGTGGTTTCCAAAGTGTGAACAAGGGTGCGGGTGCCCTAGTGTGGCGTTAATTTTGCTAAGGGTGTCGCGATTTCTCCAGGAATAGGATACTGTACCGTGAGCAAAACAACGTTTGAGAACCACTGCTGTATAAATCTTCTTGAGTTTTTTTTGCATGTGTTTATTGTCTCGTCATACCAATAATTGGAACTTTTTTACGTTTTCGATTCAGGTTTTTTGTTGTGCAAGTGGAATGATTCACTTGTATGTCACAGAAAGTTTTAATAACAACGTAAAATGTAAAACGTTTTCGTTTCTGCTTTCAGGAGTATTTTTTCGCATGTGGGACCTTAACTTTAAATTGCATTTTTTTTTTGCACAATAGACACGGATTCATTCAAGATGATCTTGTCATTTATGAACTCCTACAAGGTACATAGTGCTCAAGATAAATATCATTTTGAGCAAAACATTAGTGTCCATATTTAAGAGGAGAAATTGTAACAACACTAAAACCCAAACCCTCGGATATAAAAGTTCTGCTCAAGAAAACGGGTGTGTTCTTATGTCCAAACAATGTTCTAAGAGACTTGATTGATGAAGATGACTTGTTTTCTTTTTTAAATCTGGGCCTTATATTGAACTACATAAGTGAATCGAAAGTATTCAAATAACAATGTCTGAGTGTATTTCTTAAGGTTGTTTATTCACAATTATCACTAATCAGAGTGCTTGTTGCCTTAGTGACAACATCAAATGATGGGTTTTCTTTGTTCTTAAACCTTTACTGTTGCTCTCAATTTTGCTGTTTTCTAATTGTTTGCATATGGCAACATTCTTATTATCACATGTTTTGAGTATACATACTTGTACAAAACAAAACAGCCACTTGTAAGAATTGGGCTTCCTAATTCAAATTTATTTACGTACATATGCAAATAATTTTAATTATAGTTATTTCATTTATTACATAACAGCCTTCACAGAGTTTACGTGTTGAAACAACAGATAATTGGTGTACATATGTGTTATGTAAATGTTATGGCATTTTTGTCTGAAAAAATTATGTTGAGTCTTAAAAACGCTTTAAAATGGTCCAGAATTCAACTATAAAAAAAGACAAAAGAATCTTAAGTTATGATAGTGTTTTGTTTAAACTAGTTTCCCAATTATTTCATTTTAACAGGGGTGAGAACAGATTATGTTTCAGACGAAGAAAAAAGTATGTTAGGGTGAACTTCAAATTTTAACTGCTTTGAATGTTGCCATAATGTGTCTGAGTTTGTTAGCAGACTTATGAATAAGTTGCAACAAAAAAAAACCTTAATTGCTAACAATTTATGAAGCAGTTCACAAACTATTGTTTAAACAGCGAACTCACTGACTGGTTAACCCCATTTCCCACAAGATTTAGTACTAGAAGTAACGAAATATTGCTGTATTTTTGCATTTTCTTGCTAGAAATGAAGATGTGCGTTTTCTGGACGTCGTTGTGCAGGAAACCGCTTACAAGAAATTATATCACATTAGTAATTGCAATTTAGTTCCCACTTAATGACTCCAAAGTCAAAGCCAGTGCTGAACTCAACTTAAAGCAAGATTGTCGTTGAATTAATTGAAATTACCAATGTGATAAATACTCTTGCAAGACTTAGAGGTTTCTAGCACATTATCTTGTATGAAACTGTGCACGATTCATAGCACTATTTGACTTATTTCTTGCACGAAATCTTGCTAGAAAAACAGCCAGTGTGATCGGCACTTAACACGAAACTTCCTATAGAAATCTCATTAGTTTTGACTTTGCAATCAACCTACAGTATATGTTCTCAGAAACAAAGTTGTCAAGAGTTTAAAAACCAGTATACATATTTTTAGACGGGCTTTTTGGTACTCTGTATTAAATTCTCATTAGTTTACTTTATTTTCGAAAAAAAAATCGTCAATCGTCTTAAACCTCTGAACAGTTAAAGTTGCCAGTAGGGAATGAGTGATTGCATCATATTTATTAGCAATGAATAAATTAACTCGGTGGGAAAGTAAAGGTCACCTTTCATATATTAGAAATTGCAATAGTAGCTAAAAGTGTCACTTCATAAGAGATACTTTGTGTTCACGAGTGACACCGCCACCTTTTTTTTTTGTTCTACAGTGTCGTTGAGTGTTCTTGTGGAGCCACAAATGTCAAATTCAGTGGAATGCACGGACAAAATTCCATTGTTTTCAACGATGGTCAATGTGAAGCAAACCACGTCTACTATTGCGTGGTGTCATAAAGTGGCAACACAAGTGTCCTGTGTGAAGCTGACCTAAGTTAGTTATGTATCTGGCGGGTAAGTGAGAGATATCACGTTTCGATTCTTCCTCAGGTGTTTATTTCTTTTATTTATTAATTTCTGCCTGAATTATGATAACTACTATAATTATGTGTGTCTGTTTGGAAAGTGAGGGTAAAGGGGAGAATTTGTCGCACCTGTCGAAGACGGGCTTAAATTCTAGTTCAGAATACGACCCTAAATCTTTCTGTATATATTATGTTTGCCGCTTTTACTCTCTTAACAGAACAGTACATTATGACGGTAATTGGCTGCGAAAAGCGAAGCAAAACGAAGAAAGTTTGTTTCGCAGCAAAAAGTTTTTGCTGCGATAAAGTAAAAGTTTCCCCTTTGCGCACCTTTTTTTTTTCGCACAATATTGAACGAAAAGGACTTCGCAGCCAATCACAGTCCAGCGTTCTGTTTTTGTAAGACAACGAAGCGGTTCTGACTAGTTTTTTTAAAAAAAAAAAAAGGGATTCGTTACATTTCATGGTGAGTATAATGAAGTATAGTAGCGAAACAACGAAATGTTGACGGCATGTCACAACAATGTTTATATTTATGTAGATTTATTATATATTTATCTTCAAAAACCAAAGTTCAATTGCAGTACGCGTGATACTCATATACAATATATGATTTGTTTGATCTAACCTTGTATTGATCTGCTCCTTGTGTAATGGAATGACCATCAAGACTGTCCCATATGCTTGGACATGAAGTTGGTCCTGGACAACGGCAATAATGTCGAGTGCTTGTGCCTCTGGCATTCACTTGAACGTAAGAACACACGCTATGTTGTTGGCACTCAGGTAGATGACTATCTTTTAGTGTTACCTGTAGAGAATTTTTCAATGTGCAATGTTATTTTTAATTGAGGAGACGATAACAATCAATTAGCTATATTTGAGTTTTTGTTTAATAGCCGGAAAATAGTTTAGTAGTACATTTCAAATAATGTGTAGTAAAGTTTATTCAAGGAATTCATTTTGTTTTCATCACTTAGAAATTGGCAACTAAAACATGTGTGTTTGCCACTCAATCTGGAATTTTCAAAAGAGTCAGAGAATTTAGTACAGAATATGTAAAACCTGGTAAAGTCAGGTAATTTATTTTCTTAAATTCTAATTCCAGTCATTAAAAAACGGGCAAAATATTTAAAAAAAAATGCAATGCTCTAAAAAGTACAAAAATGGCTTCAGGATGGTTTAAAGGAGCCCATTAGTCTCAAATAGCTTTAATAACGGGCAAAGGTTGAACCGGGCGTTGGCAATAGCGGTGGTCAATTTGAATTTGCCAATAGGAACGCAGTACTTTTTTTTTTTTTTTTTTGCAACATTTATTGTAAAACCCGCTTTTCAGAATCTATTACATGTATTCTAATACTGCATTCCTATTGGCGAAATTCAAATTGACCACCGCTATCTCCAACGACCGCCAAAGGTTGAAGAATTTCTAAACTTCGAAAACTCATAATAAAACTCATATAAAGAAATGTCTGGAATTTAAAAAAATTTCAAAATACGTCAGGGTCTTGCATTATGTTTTAATCCTAGACATTGCTTAAAAATGATGCGAAACAATGTTTTATTTCATTATTAGCTTTTTTTATTAAATCTTTTTTAGCTTTATAAAGAGATTTTAATGTCAAATAATAGCATTTAGTTGGCGTTTTTTGTGTCCGTTTGCGGAAATATTCACATGTTGGTTTTATTAAGGTAAATTGCAGAATGTTTTGGTTTTATTCATTTTTTTTTTTTTTTTTTGCTATTTAGTATCTCCCTTATACCTAGTACACACACACACCTGATAATTTATTATACTTTTAAATAATAAATGTGAAATACATACAGAAATGTGAAATGCAAACAAACAATGTATAGAATTCAATTTATTCAGTTAATCTGAAAATATTGAGTTAATTAACTTAAATATAATATATAAACTATTGACAATAAAATATTGATTTAGTATTTCAATTTAAAATATTAATAAGAAAGTCAATTTTTATTTGGTGTTCATGTCCTTAACTGGATTCCGTCTAATTCACTTAAACACATTTAATTTGAATTCATTTAACTCATTTGTGTACAAAGGTATTAGAATAGGTTTATTTGCTTTAAGTTACCACAAACCTATTAGTTGAGTTTTCAATATAAACTCGAATTGATCTGTGTGGCTATTTTGCGTTTTAAGAAACAAACTCAAAAGAAAAACTTGAAAGTGTTTAAGAAACGCGTTTCTTAGTAAATTACGTGAAACTTTTTTTCATGATGATCTCTTTTACAACAAGTTTTTTTTTTTAATAACAGTTTAAAATAGCCATTTTAACGTTCTCTCTGATAATAATGATCCTATTACGGCTAATTGTTAAGTTTACTGATATGAATAACATCATTTTGATTTGTATAAGCCAGTGTTTCCCAAATGGGATTCCGTGAATTAAAAGTAAGTTTTCCGCCAGAAAATTAAAAAAATATATATTCAATTTGACACTATCAAAAATGTATATAATTATAATATTTTCTTAAAATAATTTACATTTTAATTTAATGTCCGTCTTCAGGCATTCCAACACAACTCAAAAAATGTGTTGTAATTTTATGCGATCGTTTTAATATTAATTAATTAAAAGTGAATCTGATATCCTAAATTATCATTCTATTAAGATTGCGTGCCTACTATTTTTTTATTATTATCCATATCTACTTTTTCTGATCTTTTTTTTTTCACTTTGTATGTGGGTTTTATGTAAAAGTACTATAGGAGTTCCATAATATTTTAAAGATTATAAAATGATTTCATGGTCAAATAAAATTAGGAAACACTGGTATTAAGCCAATGTTTTGATATTTTCACTTGAAGTCAAATTAATGAAATTAATTGCAATAAAACATATAAATGTTTTTATAAAAATCGCTCTATGATTTTTATAAAATTTCTGTTATTGCAATTTTTGCAGTGCATTTCAATGGTTGTTTCTGTTCTTAAAACTCTCACATTTTTGACAATTTTTTTATCCCATATTTTCAATTTTTCAATTCATTTTTTTAAAGTAAGAAAAATTATTTCACTTTAATTTCGACAATCATTATTATACAACGACCGGACTGACCTATTGGACAATTGGGCATCTTTCCGATGGGCGGCTTAGTTTGAGGGCCGATTTTATGATAAAATACAATAAATGAAAAAATGAAAAATAAAAGCTAATGTTTTCAATAAGAGAATCTGTAAACAAGTAAAGTAACACATTTTTTTTCAAAGAAAAAAGAAAGGAGAGTAAGAAATAGTAATAATAATTTTGCTAGTTTCACACTTTCTTTCTAATAGAAATGTCCCTCGCTACGCTTGCTGAACTGTTTGCACAACATAGCAAAAATTGACGGATTTATTTTATTCAAATATGAAAAATAGAACCGAGTGAAATTTCTGTTAAAAAAAAACTATGATCACATTTAAAGAGAGTAGAATTCTAAAGCATTTTTGGAGTATTTTACTCCTTTGGGTCCGGCAAATAATTTTTCTCCGGACAGTTTTTTGTTTGTTACAGTCCGTCTCTGATATTATAATGATTAATATTATGTAGATCAAATTAATTAATGGGGACTTAGCGAAATTTCGTACGAAATAAATTTGTAAATAAATTTATTTCGTACGAAATTTCGCTAAGTCCCTAATATTAATTGATTTATTATTTACCTCCCAGTCGTTGTCTTGAATGACTTGGTTTGTTTGGAGTCCGTGTTGACGCTGTATGTAACCACAGGTCGAATTTAGTCCCCAAACAATTAAAACTAACTTGAGAAGATTTTCTCGTCTCATTTCAAATGTGGAGAAAAATGCCATCAGGATGCAAATTTCAAACAAAATAATAAAGATGAAAAGTGAAGATCACTCAAAATAATAATAATAAAAAAAGTTTAATGTACAGATATTATAATGATTCCGATTTAAATATATGTATAAACATAAAATAACTTAAAAGTCAAACAAAAATAAGTACTTAAAATGATTTTATAGAATTATTTACTTTGTTGCTACTTTACAAAATTCAATTATTTCTACTTAAAAGAAGTTGAACTTAACGTGTGGCGGCTTCTTTTAACTGAAAAATGAATGAGATGTTTTTTTTTTTTTTTGGCGGCTTCAAAATTGCAACAACCTGCGATTTGTTGAATGACGGTTTAGATCTTGTTTTGAGCGCTTTTTATAGGTGGGCTATACATAAAATGAAGTATAAACCAAGGGGGAGACCCACACCCACACTAAACCTTGTAGTCAGTCTAACCTATAGAGGGTGCAGACTAGAAGAGCTACCTTTTCTATGCCAATCATAATAGCCGAGTTTCGAGGATGATGATGATGTTGTTGTTGTCCACATAATGTAGTTTGTTGTAGGGCTGTGTGTATGTTTGTGTTTTGTGTCTTATTCGTTTGAAAATACCAACCTCCAACCTCATTTACGTCATTGAATTTTAGATTCTATGTCCGTGACAAACACGTGGGGTTGTTATTTTAAACAGAGCTAGGCTCAATTTCAATAAGCTCTAAACAGTGGATGGTTTTAATAGTCACGCCATGAATCCATCACAAATAAATTATGCAAACCCTCCTCCCTATTTACAGTGTCGGAACAATTATTTACAACTTGTTCATTTTTTATGTTTGTGAAACCCTACACCGAGGTTAAAATTGTGATAACTAATTTACTATATAACAATTCCATTTTTTTTAGATAAATAATGGAGTGGCTTGCAATGTACTTTGATGCATGAAAGTTACCTTTTCATGTTTATAAACTTAATATTAATGTTAAGATAAAGGCTAAAGCAATTTGTAGCTTTTTAGCACAAAGTCACTACAATTATGCTTTTTTGTTTCAATAATAAAAAAAGAATTATTAAAGGTTAAGATATTCTCAATGTTTAACTGATGCTAGTTTTGGTTAGTGGCTAGAAAACACTAAGCTTCTCATTTGTGGGTTGTTCTATTAATTAGTTTTATTTTTAATTACATTTTTATGGTGGCTAAAACGTCAATGCTCATTTATGGGTACTATTTGCATATTATGCTCTTTGTTTGTCCTATTAGGGGATTATACAACATTGAAGAAGAAATCTGTCATTTATGAGTGGGTGTGTGAAATTGAAACTTCAACGCCAATTAGTTATCATTAGTTTAGTTTGTGTAGATTTTTTTTTTCGCTGCTCGCAATTGAATAGAAAAGAAGAAAGAAAAACTCCCTGACGATAGGCAATCACTGCGAACGTACAAGTATGCAGGGATTGTCTAACTTCAGAGAATTTCTCATCTATTCAATTTGCAAAATGATTGACAGTTCCTGTCGTTGTTGTCTTTGCTTTAAATTTTAATATCAGTTAGATAATTTAATATAATGTGAAAATATCAAGCTGCTTTTCATGAAGAGCCACTACTATCAGTATATTGTGCTCTATATATACATAATATAAAATTTGATAAATATTTACTTCACAAATGTGAATATCTAAATACATCATCACATCTGACATTTTTTTAATCATTTTTATTCATGTTTGCTTCTATATTGTTACATGAATGATAATTTCTTTTGTTTAGCTATATAAAAGGAAACAACAAAAAAATGGTTTCTTATCTATAAAAATGAATAAAACAATACCAATTTTAGAATTCTGTTCTTTGTTAGTATTTTCATTTGTCTTATCTGGTTGAGGTTTTGTTTTTTAGTTTATTAAAATAAGAATATTTACAATATTAGAAGGCGATTGTTTTCAAACTCGACGAAACTTCTTTTTAGACAATAGCAAATTGAAGATTTTGTGTGTTCAACTTTTAATGACATCAGGTTTTACAATTGGTTGGAAATGTGATTGATGCACACTCATTGTAAACTTCATGTATTTTTTTTTGTGAATATTTATTCAACTGTTTTTTTCTTCTTCTCGTGAACATAATGAACATTAGCAATTAAGTCTTGCATATTTATTTTTTAAGAAATAGAATTTAGGTTAAGATAAGAATATTACTATCATATTTTAGTTTCCACAGAAATATCGTTCACATGGATTTAATTGGTTTTTTTCTTCTTCTTTTATTTATGAAGAGTGCTCATTGTTTTGCATTAACGAATAGGTAACAAATATGTAGGTTGTAGAAATGTGCATT